>JAHLJT010003656.1:6288129-6615788 GCA_031308135.1 Acheta domesticus | reverse complement strand
CGTGCGTCAAGAAAGAGGAAAGAACATTTACAACGGAAGATGAAAGAAGCTACAGCTGCAACTGATCCAATATTGAACAATTACATGCCTTGATCCTGAATAACAGACGAGTGACTGTTGATGATGTACAGTATGCACAATATCCGTAGATCTGCATATGGGTTCCAAAACGACTCAACGAAAAGCACAAGCGCAATCGTGTGAGAATCTCGTGTTGGTGCATTCTCATCATTCCAGTTCCAATCTCGCTCCGCTGAATTACCTTCTGTTCAGTCCGTCGACTCTGCTCCGATCACCAGTTCAAAGAAGTGGTGCATATATGCTGTGCTGCACAATTAGAAACCTTTTTTCCGAAGATTTCGGAAATGTCGTGCAACGGTAGACCAAGTGCATTGAAGAGTGACCATGTTAAAAAATGATATTAAAAAAATCGTGTATTCTTCCTGTAATAAATTATAAAAATTGATTGCAAATACTTATTGACTTACCCTCGTAGTTTTCAACAGTTCTAGAAGTAAGCTTGTGATCTGGGGTATTAAAGACTAGAACCAAAGTTCTATCTGTCGTTTTAAGAGAGAACAAAATGTAGAGTTATGTTTAAAGAAATGATTGACTATTTAGCGTTTCTGTGAACGTCAGCTTTGGCAAATCGTCCTCTCAATGTAATTGCATGCTGTATACAGGAGGTAGAGGCGGTCGTCCTGTCGCTGGATCATGTCATTCAGAGCCGATATGCACGTCGGATTGTTGGGTATTCCCCTTCAGGTTTGGCCTAGGGTTACCAGATATCCGTATTTAGCAGGATATATCCGTATAATTAGTGATTGTCCTGGCGTCCGCACTAATTTTCCAAAATTAGCACATTGTCCCTTGTGCGGTGCCATTGTATTTTCGTGCTACAAATATAAAACGCCTTTTCAAACCACGTAAACTAATGTTTTTCCTAAAATTAGATTTGCTTCTTTTCTTTACTGCAATCATTTTGACGTTAAGTTAGTGTATCTTGTGCAAACGTTGCATTGTGGTTCTTAGCATGTTAAAAATTGATAAAATTCATGTGTCCTTCTTTGCACTCATTCTCATCTGGTAATCCTTGTTTGGCCTTCAGTTGTACAAGCTCCAATTATTTCCGTGTGAATGTCTCGTTTAGTTTATTCATGGTTACTTTTACATAAGTAAAATTGGACCGCTGCAATAACACTAAATGGAGTCGGGCTGAAATATTGTAGTCGTTGCGTAATATGCAAGTCTGAACCAACTTGTTGGAATGAGGCTTTGAGAAATTCATCACCCGTCATTCAGTTATACAAGCAACATCAACGCCACAAGGAGTATTTGCCTTGCAAATTATTTTAGTTACCTAATTGTTTAGTGACATACATCACAACAAGCACGTCCTCTACAGGGGTTCCAGAAAATATTGCATCTGTTTTTTTACGATTTGTTTATTCCACTTTGAAGTTATGTTTGTTAATAATTATAGCTATTGACTTCGTGGTCAGACATCAGTACCAGGCACTTTACATCGTGTGTACTCATCGTTTGCAATTCAAACCACGCGCCTTTCCATACTTTTTTCCGCAGTGTTGTCACATGTGTCCTTTCGGCACCGACGATTACATAATGGCGCACTGAATCATAGTCATTTCACGTTATTTGTATAATAAATAAGTACTGGTTGCACATTTGGAGAAGCTTTTTGGGGGTCATTACTGAAATAATAAAGTGAATATACCACAGTTAATTTCACCGGAAGAGATGGCTCAGTAATTGCAGTGTCTCTGACCGGTAGGTCCTAGGTTTGAGTCCCGACGGTGGCACGATTTTCGACACTATCTACATAGTTAGATCAAATTCAGTCGCTGTCGGGAAAAGAATTCTCGAGGCCGGCTACTCTGATCGATAGTTTTCCCGTGGTTTCTCCGAGCAACACCAGGCGAATGCCGGCGCAGTACCCTAACAAACGGGCCAAGGGCCGCGCGCGATCTTTTCTTCCTCTCCTTGCTCTATTCTCATCCCTTACACCCACACACTTGTACTAACATCCACTACACTACCACACATGTCGGGATACCGTTCGGGAGCTTAGAGCTTGTTCCGGCTAGGGCGGTGCCCCGCTGGTAGGAGATAGCTGTTTGAGGAAAACCCCTCTAGCCGACGCTAGGTCGGCGCCTGATCTCGCCATTCAGCAAGGGATGATCACCGTCACCGTCCGATGACACAACATGCACTACATTTACGGGAATAATTGTCTCGTTAGTTGACGTGCCAGGAATCCCTAACAATCAATGAGCAATCAATCAGTGAATTTTCAACATTGCTTTTTATAACTGAAAAGAAATACATACTTTTGTATGCGTCTTAATAGCAAAGACAATTTTTAGAGTATGTAAGGGTAGCCAGGTCTCTTCTGCGATCTACGAAACGTCTACAGCAAACTTTCCTCCAGACCCACACAGCGCTTTTCCCACGCAAGTTTATTCTCTTTTAAAGAAGCAATTTCCTGTGGAGGGGTAGGCGAAGTGCGTATTGCATCTTCCTGCCTTAAAGATTGTGAAACCGGCAACTCTGAGTGTGCCTATAACGGCAATACACTGCAAATCCCTGAAGCACAGAAATAAGCTCAGTAAATTCGAGCGGAGTTCGAACCCGCTGCCTTCCGATCCCATAGGGACGTTGAGTCTGACCCAGTAGACCACGGATATTGAAGATTGATAACAGTATTACTATTGTTATTTTACATTTCACATTGTTTTAAAAATAGCGACAATTGTTAACAATCGTCACAAATTTTAATAATTACGTGTGAATATTCAGTTGGGTTTTGCATCTTGCAACCCATCTATGTAGCAGAAGTAACTTTCGTCAACTTTCATTCGAATCTCGTGCATCGTTGAGGCAAATATAGGAATTATGAAATGGAGAGCCAACGCTCGACGTGAAATATTACTCTTAGCCGAGGCATCTTCTAAATCAACACACATCTCTAAAATTCAAAGAAAAATATTCCTTGATGAACAAAAATACCAAATTGAAAATTACACAAGCAGGCTAATCGTAGATGAGAAGCTAAAAGAGAAAATATAAGCACGAGCTCAACGAATTATACGTTATAAACGTAGAATAGATTTCCGTGAGCAGAAGTAGTTGTTTGAAACAGGTGTAAAGAGATTCTCTCGCAATCTCACTCAAAAACCTAATGGCAATGCTGCCCCCCTTTAAAAGATGACATCGAAATATTTTGGGTAGGAACATGGAAGGAAAGCACATCTTACAGCAAAGACGCATCTTGGATTCAATTTGAAGTCGATACTGCCGATGAACTTGTGGAAACAGTGGAACGTTCGTTTCCTTATTTGTGTAGATGCATTGCAGAAAACATGTGCGATAGTCGTATTGAAAATAAGAACACACACTTTTCAGAAGCAAATCAAGAATGCAAAAGGACGTATCATTACAATGAGAACGACAAATTAACCGTTAACTGGTGACTGGTGTTCAAACTTCTCGTACCAGTGACGTGCGGTCTGTGAGACCCAAAAAGTTTTAGGCAGATTATTTTCAGTATTCCATTTCATGTTGACTAGACAATTGTTTTTCACTTTAACCATGCTATAATAAAATATCAAATAAAGGGATTTGTTGTTAATATGTAAAATGAAAATAATATAATTATTTATTACTCACCGAGTAAATTTCTGACTTTAATTTGTTCCATACTGTTTTCTTCACCATTAATTATCTTAAGAACACGTAGAAAGGTTTGAAAAATTATTTACTTCATTAAAAAATTTATTTAAATACGATAATGCATTGTTACACGAAAATTATCCATTAATAAAAAATTTGCAATGCACATTCACTGTGGGAAGAAAAGTTTCATTACTGTTGATGTGAGATCTGAGAGACCGCTCCGAAACTTCAACTGGCCCTGAAAGGCGAACGGCTGTCACTGGATCCGCTGTGTGAATATAGTTTAGAAAGAGATATGAAGGTACTGTAAAGATAAACGTATTGCGACATACCAGAAAGGAGGGCTACGCGTTAATTTTTCCTCAGCGGTCTCAGAGACCGCACGTTAGCAGTTAAGGGTTAGCAAAGAGTACTCTGACGTTCCGGACGCTTCACCGGGTACGTGTGTTCGGAGCGTTTCAGTGTGCGACCGCCACGCTATCAATCGCAGCGCCCCTTCCGTCGGCCGAAAGAAGCTCCTCCTGACAAATGGCAGCGGCCGCCTGCCGGGCCGGCGCTGGCGGGCGTCGTCCGTCACAGCATAGGCTTTGAAGCGAGTGCGTTACGCGTGGCTTAGGGCCTGGGATGGATGCAACGCAAATTGAAAGGCTCAAATGACAATGGGATCTGAGTGTTTTGCGGTGACGCTGAAAACTGGATCCACATCCTTTTCAATTGCGATCAACGTCAGATCGCAGAATAAATTGCAAAATAATTGAAAGAAAATTTTACACTATATTTAAAAACTAATGTCACGTGTATTTAGAATTATACAATGAATTTACACAAATATTACAATGATTTTCTGTAAGTTTGCGTTAAAATAATATTTCTACGTTCTCGCTATTGCTTACGCTTTAGAGGGAAAGTTATGTAATGCTGCGCGAAAAAACGGCGAATTTTCGCCAGAATTCTTATTACAGGGACCTTGTAACGAAAAATTGGATAAATTTACTTGCTAAATTTGAAAAAAAAACTCTATCTCGTGATGTTGCCAGAATCCTATTATTGTGAAGGCACAGATCGCAATATCCTCCTTTCGAAGAACTTGGTTAACATTTACAATGTTGCTGCGATGAAACAGCTGGTCTCTACATCGACAGACACTAAACAAAGTGTGTACGCACAGGCTTTGCTGTAAGTGAACGTCGGATTTCTCACACAGCGATTATGCATGCCAACGTTTAATATTTTTCTTAAACATCCGACAAGCCTTTGAAGGCGAAGCTGTCATTTAGGGTTCAGAAAGGTTCTGTACATAAATAGTACATTATGAAACGATGATAGGTATGAATACACGAGTGTGACATTACGATACGAGCGAGTATCGTAAACTTCACACGGGTGTATAATACCCATTACATCGAGTTTCATACAGTACTTTTTCTACGACTTTTATAAGCTAAACTTTTAAATTGATTCGTTTCGTGGCAATTCACACGCAGCCAAGGCCACCTAGCGGACAAGACTCCCTAACCTTACTTTCGCATGCTGCCGCAGGTGGCTCTGGCCAACAGTTTGCCTGCGAGGAAGTACTGCGCTAGTCAAATAGGATCAAAGTAAAATTACGATCCAATTTATTTTAAATAATATTCCACGAAAAATTACTACCAATAAAAGAAATTAAAACTGACGAGAACAATATATCAAATATAATTTTAAAGTACACAATCAAACGAAACATTTATCAGAACAATTCTCAATTATTAATTGTCAACAATTGGTTTGTAAACTTCTCAGTTCTTGGTCAAGAATCTGTGTCATAATGAAAACTGTTCCGAAATGAACAGCATTATGCAACTGGTTGCAGCCATCAAATGACAGCATTATACAATGGGAGTAGAAAAATTCCGATACGAAACAGTAACTCTGTACCAATGAAAAGAAATGTAGGTATACAGGACTACACTAGGTCCAACGTTGACCACGCCCTTCAGTATGTTACGGTTAAAACGGTACTACTAAACCAGGGGCGGGATTTCGGATCTTTCATTGGAGGGGGGGCAAGTTTGGGCGCTATTGTTAACACAAAAATATTCGTTTATATGACTGGTTTTAATTAATTGTGCTGTAAGTACATACACTGTTTTCAATTTTGTTAATTATTTAATTGATTATTATTAATTAGATTAGTTGAACACAGAGGTGACGATCTTCATTGTAATTTGAACGGTCCGAACTGTAAATTCAACAATGCATTTTTCTCAGTGAATCATATTTCGAAAAATTGAAAAGTTAATTATTTTAATAAAAATGTTTCTACATAACGGTAGGATACATATTTTGAAATCTACATTAATAAATTATTTTAATTAAAATGCAATCTTCTATGCAAGGTGATAATATGAGCCTCCACGTTTACTTCGACTTGTGTGCGCATGTACATTGTAAAATGTGCACGTGTACATTAAATTATGTCTTATAAATTTTATTGAAAACTTAACAGTTTCCTGTAAAAATGAGCTCAAATTTCCGCACTTTCAGAAAAACTCAAACACCGTTTTCTCAAAAACGGCTCCAAATTTTTTCTTCAAACATTTTGTGCGGATAATGCTAATTGCAATGTTTAAGATGACATAAAATTAATTTTGCTGTATTATTTTGTTTCTTCAAAATTACACAAATGTAATTTTGTTGAAATTTCTCAGATGTTTTTAATATGCATATTATCGGCGATTTGTGTATGTTATTGCATTTGAGAGTGGCAGTGATTCAAACGACTTCTAATAAAGCTTTTCGAAATCGAAATAGTTTTTGTAAAAAAGAGCTTCAAATTTCGCATTAACACATTTCTTAACGCTTAAACATCATTTTCGAAAAAATGGCACCAAATTTTTCAACGAAAATTTCCATTTAGGATGAAGTTTTACTATTCAATAATATACTTAAAGTAGTTTTTCGGTTCTGCCATTAGGAAAACGAAAAATTGAGCAAATGTCAAAAAAAATGTTCGGGCGGCGATAGATGCTTGCTGGCATAAGGATGGAGCACGACCGAAAAGTCAGCCACGACCAGGAAACTAACTACTACGAGAAAATCTGTGCCATTCTGTAGCTCCACCAATTCCTTTTTGTTTTAGCGCTAGAATCTTTGGTGGCATCTAAAACAAAAATAGTGCAAACACAAGTTGTAGTGTATGTAATACAAGCCAGTTAAAGTTTGGGGCTCATACGTATATATATATATATATATATATATATATATATATATATATATATACACACATGCTCGTATACGCACAATAGTTCAGGGCTCGTTTTACAATCATTGCCATATTAAAATTCTGCAAACTAAAACCGGTCTATGACAATTCGAAATTACACATTGAATGCATGTATATATGCAAAAAAACAACTTTTAAAACATATTGTATTTCCTTCGTTAAAAATCAGAATCGGTCTTAGAAAACTCAACTCTAATTAAAAGCCAAAGATATACCTTCCAAAGCTTTTAGAACCGAGAAAACACGAGCACGTCTGTTCACATCAGTTCGCATATACAGCTGAACCACAAAGCTATATTGGCAACAGGAGTTACTAGACTAGTTAAAATTGTTCCTGGTAGAATGTTTACGATATATGAAAAGATACCAAGGGGGCTCATATTATATAAATGGTTCACGTCACCACCTTTAATTCTATCTACATCTAATAAACGGGAAATACTGTTTCTTTTTGAGAGTCAAAATTTGAGTGTTATGATTAGACCTTGGAATTTTACTCACAAAAAAGGTTTGATTTAGGCACCTAAAATAGTCAACAAAATTACGAAATTAGGCACTAATAGGCATTAAAATCAACGTTTCAGGCACTTAAAATGGGTTACAGAATGACTAAGCCAGGCAAAAAATAGACACGAAAAAGTTATATTTCTGGCATATAGAACGTATCTCAAAAGATTAAATTAGGCCATTAAAATAAGTATTTTTACATTTATGAGAGAGACTACAAGCATATTTTATTCACTCTCATTATTACCAGTACAGTATATAATCAATATTTTCTGCAAATGTTCTACAATAAGGCTGTCTTGTCTATTAAAATCATTTTTAAGGCTGAAAATAAACTTTTTAATGACATAGATTTATAGGAGCAAACAAATTTAATTACACTTCTCATGCTCACGTCTCCTAGAACTTTTTCACTCGTCCCTTCTCCCCACCCCCCAAAAAAACTTGTTCCACCCGACCCATTTAAACACTGAACAGTATTTTGTAATATACGCCTGTCGGAGAGTAGGCTTTTGCCTGGTCTGTCTGTCGCTTTCCTCGCCTGGACTTCGCAAACGACGCGCTGCGGCGATAAGCCTCAACCTGCCAACAGCGCAGCTGCATCAGGAATGGGTGCAATTGCCCAAGAACTGCGTGCTGATCGAAGACGAGCGTGAAACATCCTTATTTGTTGACTTGCAGGGCTCCTTTTGTTCAGTATTTTAAGTGAAAGATTTCGGTGCGTTGTTCGATCACACAATATTTGCATTTCGGAAAAATTTTTGCGTTTCCGTAAAACGAATTTCAAAATTTAGCATTTAAAATACGATCGTTCTTGAAAATCACTTGTTTTAGGCAAAAACATATTAAAATAGACATCAACCGCCCTTTTTAGGACATTTTAGGCATATTAGATCCTTTCAGTACATCTATTTTCCCATGATTCGTAAACATCTGCAATTACTTTTCACAACATCCTAAATAGGCATTTGTCCTAAAATCAGAGGTCTAGTTATGACTCATGATTTTAGGCATTAAACTGTTTAATTTCCAAGTAAATAACGTTTAAAAGCAATATATAATTGAAAGAGGATTTATTAATAAGGGATATTCAAAATAACGCTGAACACTATCCCGCGCGTTCTATAATACTAAACTAAGTTCCCCAATTTATTAATGTACATTATTCGCTCAGCTTAATGAAATTATTGTTTGCTTAATTATTATTACATTTCTTCCCAAAACACAGAAACAAATAAATATTTTATATATAAATTTGAAGATAAGCGAAATGAAATTTTTTTTTTTTTAATTTGTCCCAAGATTGGGGGGGGCAGTTGCTCCCCCTTGCCCCCCCTGAATCCCGCCTCTGACTAAAACAGTCGCATATTCCAAGCAAACATGTGAGGTGATTTCCAAGACAATGAAGACAAGCGCTAGTGAGAATGACGGATGCCACACTGTGAGTTTGGTGTTGTGACGGCTTGTGGTTTTGTGGCTTTCGGGTGTCAGGAAGACGCCGTACGATGAGATGGAGCCGGAAGCGAAACATCGTTTCCCTAAATGAACTCTAACTCAGCAAGCGGCGGATTCATAGTCAGGAGGCAGGTAGCAGACGGGCCAGGAGTCAGCTGAATTTGCGCGCCTGGAGCCGCCACGTCGAGCAGTGAAGCTGATTGGTTGGCGGGAAAAAGAGTGATTTAACTGCAGCTTTCGGGTTGTGTGGAATGGATGACGGGCAGTCGCACTTTGATGTTCTAACGCTAAGAGGCTTACGTGTTAACAAGAAAGGAATAATTCATATAATTCTTTTTAGGTAACAATGTGTAACAATGATATAGTTTTATCCTTTTAAATAGTTTTTATATTTTAAATAAAGACAATTTTTAATTCGCTCCTGACCAAGAAGTTGAAAAGCGACCTAAAATAAATACTTTTTTTAATTAATAAAAAAGTATAGTAAGGACAATATAGTACTTTCTATAGTTATTTTATTCTTTGATTACTTCTCTACAAGCAATACTGTCTATTACGGGGGAAAACCTTAATGAATTCATCAATCGCGGGCGTATGTGGGGATTTGCGTCTCCCGGCCTCGCCTGTTTCTTGTCCGAAACAGCCACGTCATGTGCAGGGAAACTGACATGCATCGAAAGACAACCATACAATGTAGAGTTATGATATTATTGTTATTATTGTCTGTATTGCTATCAAATTATTATTATCACCACTATTATTGTCTCAAAATTATTTAAAATGACTTTGTATTAATATTGCTAATGTAAAGTACAGTGTTCTGCGACCAGGTTGTGACCCTACCTGCAGAAGTAATAAATATCTACCTTTTCGCGGGCACAATAATTGGCACCGCGGGCTTCCAGCTGGGACACTCCTGCACTACAGCGTCGAAAACGCAGCCACGGAGGCCCCGATCACCGCGTGCCCGGCATGGAAGGGTAGGGGAAGGGGGGTGGGGAGGAGGAGGCGTCTGTTGCGGCGACGCGTCGGAGGCGCTTATCCGCGCCGTGTCCATCCATCACGCGCTCAATTAATCACGGGCGATCGCCGCGCGCCCGGTGGCCGCCACCGCAAGCTCCGCGGCGGCCGGCGCGAGAGAAAAATGGAGGCGGGGCCACGGGCCGTCGGCGTGACGGGGTGCGTCCCACCCCTCGACACCCGGCGACCGCGAGCCGTCGTCGAGAAGGCGGCCGGCCAGGGCCTTGCCCCTCCCCATCAAAATAGGAGACAAAGCTCGAGGGTGCTACGATAGGAGGCGCCGGGGACCGCTGCAGGTTAGGCTCGCCAACATCCGCACATAAAAATTTACTAATTTGTGAGAAATACGAAAAGTGGCTTCTAAATGTTCAATTCTTCATTACACATACTCGTACATTTAAGAAACCGATGAAGAAAGCGCGAACATCGACGCTATTTTTTGTAACATTACGCGCCTGCTGGCGTCTCGCCCGTTTGAAATATCGTTGGCAACAGTTCGTAGTTTAGCCTCTGTACGAAAGTGATAGAGGAGAGGGCGCCACGGTAATGGTGTCCACCGCGTTATGTGGGAGTTGAAAGGCCCTGCAGCCGACGTGGGAGACTCCGGGCATCAATTGACGTCACTGCAATTCCTCTGACCGGAGGTCCTAGGATTCCACTTCCGACAACGGCAGGATTTTCGACACTAGCTTAGGCTGTCCAACTAGATGTAAACAGAACGGAATGTATCCCTCCGCCAAAACTCGTGGTCCAGGGACCGAGCTGTGATCTTACCAGCTATCAACCCTCCGCTGTCACCGCTGGCTCTTGGCGATCTCGAATTCATTAACACTCCTCACAGTTCCCGTCTATCGCAATGTGCAGGATACGGAAGAAAAATGGACGACTGCCTGATAATTCCTGATAGAGGTGGTTGCATTCGTAAGGATAATAATGCATTCACTCGGTATATTATTTCTAAACTTACTATATAAACTGTACATACGATGACACGAAACTTTTGCATACCACAAAACCACGAGCTGGCTTGATCTCGTATATGACACAGTGATTTTTATTACTTGTAAACCGAAAATTGGTACAGCACAGCAGTAGTCTATTATTGACTTAACATCAAATTTATTCGTTACTTGCATGAAAAAACGTCGTTGATTCTGAATGGTTATATGATCTATCGTCTATCAATTGCACGTTCCGTGTTATTATTGCGTAATGTACTGGATAAGTTTAAAACGGCAATTGTGTTGACACCTTTTCGTCGGCGTTTCTCGCGAATGTTTTACAATTTCAGACGTTGATGGGAATAGAAATGATTGAGAAGGAATGACAGCTAAGAGAAATGTGCACTATACAGAATACACTCAATAATTGTGTGTATGATACCTCGGTACCTGAGAAAAACAACCACGTTTCTTTCGGGACCAATGACCGTAACATCGACGCGCCTGGAATCACTTATCAATGAATCATCAACTGTGAGAAATGACTGCCGCAACAACAGCAGGCATTGCGGGGGGCCGATCATCAGGGAAGCGTACAGTCTTATCGTCTGGTCATGGCACCCTATGAATTCGAAATTAATCTTATAGTCCAAATTAAACAGTACTTCGTGAAGACTTACATTTTTTGTTTTGGAGCTCCCCATTGGATGATAATTTCTCCGTCTCCTTCCAACTCGTGACCTTCAACTGAAGCTATGTTTAAATCTGAGTGTACGAATCAACCAGCAAAGAACCGATCAGAAACGAGCAACCAGTGGCAGACGTCTTCATCCCCATCAAACATTTGTATTATATGCCAACACATGCGCCGTTATTAGAAGAAATATTTAAATATGCATTTGTACATAACGGAACGTTGGTCAAATAAATTAAAACCATTTTAGTTCGTCAACGTTTCGGAATATATTATTCAACAGAGCTATGAAAGTAGAAACAACATTGAGTACACTCAAAATATCTCCATTCAACGTGTGACAATAAATTTTACAAATATGAAACTGTGATTTGAAAATCTTTAAGCCAACGATTTCCAGCCAAGAATAACTACTGAATTTATAATATATTTACAAATATTATAAAATTAAAGCATGAGCCCATAAATTAGTTCTTAGTATAGAGAAACATTAAAATAAAATAAATACGAAAAACAAATATTATTTGCTGTGGTTGCTCACGAGCATGAGTTTTAAAAAACCAAACCTTCAACAAATTACTATGAAGAAAATATTTCTGTCCGCTATGACAAAATTTAATGCAAACCAAGGAGACTTTTATAACTTTCTTCGTCTTCTGAGTATCATTTTTATTATATATCGCCCGGAATGACCACAAACTCGTTAGCTTCAAAGGCTGTCACGAGAAGTTTCTCGTTTCGTGTTACGAGCGTGTTTCCGTCGCCGTATTTCCGGTCAGAAGTGAGCTCTTGAGGGTGGCAGGCCAGAGCGGCGGATATCCCCCACTCCGCCATCAGTCACGGAGGTCTTGTTTTGCTACGAACATCGATCAGGCAAACTTCAGTCGCATCGAGATAAAAAGCGTAATTGATTGATTGTGTCGGCTGGCAGGTTCCCGGCGATAATCAACTCTTCAGAAATAGCTTGCAGGGGTATGTTTTTATTAAATAATTCCACTAGAGAGTCTTATCTAAGACACTTTAATAGAAAGGGAGATTGCCGTTTTAAGCAACATGTTGCGTGTAATACACACGGCGTTAACACAAGAAAATCCGATGTTCCATATTTTTTTGGCACATTTGAGTTTATGATCTGTGTTTTATTTCTGTGGGGCCGAAAGTTTTCACAATTTTCATGGTTAAGGAATCCCATCAAATGTCATTTACGTGAGTTGGCGAATATGTGAGTTGGCGAGTGTATGAGCGGGTGAATGCGTGAGTGGGCGAGTGCGTGAGTGGGCGAGTGCGTGAATGGGCGAGTAAGTGAGTGGGCGAGTAAGTGAGTGGGCGAGTAAGTGAGTGGGCGAGTAAGTGAGTGGGCGAGTAAGTGAGTGGGCGAGTAAGTGAGTAGGCGAGTAAGTGAGTGGGCGAGTGAGTGGGCGAGTAAGTAAGTGGGCAAATGCGTGTGTGGGTGAGTAAGTGAGTGATTGAGTGGGTGCGTGCGTGATTGAGAGTGCGCTGGTGAGTGCATGAAGCGGGTGTGTGGGTGAGCTGATGAGTGGGAGAGGTGAGTGGGTGAGGGATGAGTGGTGAGTGGTGAGGGGTGAGTGGGTGAGGGATGATTGGGTAAGTGAATGAGTGAAGTGAATGAGCTGGTGAGGGGGTGAAAAGGTGAGTGGGTGAGGGGGGTGAGGGGGATGAGGGTGTATGAGTGGGTGAGTAAGTATTTCGTGTTTCCGCGCGCGTCAACTACTTTGCTCATTAGCCCCGTAAGACTAGTGCAGGCTTACTCAAGCGGGCAGTCCCCTTCGTGCGCTCCCGGCGGACACATATCTACGGGCCACCGACGTGGCCCGCTGCTTGTCGCGTCTGTCCAAGGAGAGAGGGTCTGCTCGCATTGCTTATAGAGGGGAAAGGAGTCTGCTGAAGTGAAAGGGCTGTGGCAAGCGGGCCAATGCAGCGGGCGCCCACGGGCAATGAAGTCCCGAAATCTTACCTCGAACATCTCCCGTATAGTAGCTTGGAAGTGGCAGTGTTTCTAGCAAGATGGACCGTGAGGTCCGGTGCCGACGTATACGTCGCATCGCGAGAGATTTACTCCCTAACTGTCAGAGCGGCCCCCCAGACGAGACATGATCTAAGCTCCCGTCAGCCGGGACAAGTAAGCACTGTAATGTAAGTGGAGAAGAGGGGAAATGAACGAGGAAAGACATTTCGTGGCTCGTTTGTTATGATACCGCTCCGGCATTCTCTTGGCACTGATCCCACAAATCATGGAAAAATTAATTATCAGAGAAGCCGGCCTCTAGAACAGGGGCCAAATTCGACCTAGCGAACGTCAAAATTCCTCCATCATTGCCGGGTCTCAAACCGCAAGAGCCCTGCAGCGGCAACGGTTCTCATTCACCCTTCTCCCACGTCAAAGGCACGAGCGCTCAAAGGTTAAAAGACAGAAAATAAACTTTTACAATACATCTAGCAAAATATATCTCCCATTTTAAAAAAATTAATGCTATAACTTTCTATAATAAAAAAATGGGGAAATTGCGAGACATTTCTGAAGTTGCCTTTGAACAAGACAAATTATTACTGCGCCAATTCATTCAAAAATCCCCGAGGGCAATTGTAAATAAAAACAGAAAACACATGGACATCCATTAAGAAGATGGTCGCGCTGAAACGGAAAGGGAGAATGTCTCGCGCAGAGAACATAATGTCCCGTCTCTGCATATTGTTTGTCACATGACGCTTGAAAACAATTTCGCAAAAGTGGGGGAGAGTTCATTAGGGCGGAGTACCCGTCGGCGCGGGCTTCTCCCATCGCCGTCTATTCAGCCACGCGGGCGGCGGAAGAACGTGTTGCGTGACAGCCTGCGCCATCTTCATTCAGAAAGCAAAATGATGTGAACCTCCCCCAAGAAACGGCAGAGGTTTGCGAGGGAAAGATACTATACTTTGGTAACTTTGAGATAACGAATGAATGAATTTTATTTTTCGACTTTGTAAAAAACAACAACAGTTGAATAAGAATATACATGTACATAATATACACAAAACGTACTAATAATCTGAAATAATACGCTGCGTACTAAGCCCTTTCCTGTATTTATCAAACTGATCCTTTCACATTTAACCGCCTAATTACCGCCTCACCTTCTCCTGAATATTCCAACTAGCCAACATTATTCTTTCCTCAAAAATCACACTTCGCTCTAAAGTATGTTCCGATCTTTCTCTTCTATCCCACAGATCCTACAATTTCCCTCCTAATATTTACTCGCTCTCATTTCATTACATAACCTATATCTTCCTATCCTAAATCTGTATCTTTCCTTACGTTTACCTTTCAAGTAGCTGGAATATCATCCATTTGAATAATTTAAACAATTTATTAAAATTTGAATTCCTTATTTTTCCGTTATTTACCTGCAATAACTGATGTTTATCTCTTTGGATCAATTCTTTATTTAAGTCAACCCCTTTTCCTCTTAACCTTGACACCTTCTCAAACGTGTAACCGTTATTATTCCAAAAAAATTTCTATTTCTCTTTCCAATTAGATTTCTCAGTGTCTCTTTTTATTTCCCAACAAGCGTGCTTTAATAATTCGTTAATTCTCCTTCTACTAACCCTTTCCTCAAATTTACATTCAAACTTGCATACAATGGGATATTTTAGTTCGAAAACTGCGTTGTAGAGAGCAATACATCGGATAGTAATTTATCGTTACTGTTTCAGGCATGCCAACTCATTAAACATTCCATTTACTTTCTCGCCTTCTAGATGCTCACATAGTGAAGAGGAAATATTGTAATTATTTATTGTAGTTTAATGACATTAATGAAACAGACATGGTAATTTATAACAATTTATTGATTCTCATACATCTCAACGTTTCGACCCTGTTTGGGGCTTTTTCAAAGCCTAGTGTCCAGAATTTCTTGACATCGTAGATAAAATGGTAGCATTTTAATAAAAAACTGCCTCTATGGTATAAAAAACGCGTCACTTCGTAAAATTCATCTGGACAATTCATCAGTTTCTTTATGTTTCTGGTGCGATATTTTCATCTGTTTATCTAAAGCATGATCAATCCTTTTTGTCGAATTAAAAGTTTTTAACTTAAAAATGCTGGTCAAATGATTTTTACAACTTCAATGTCTTTTCACTACCTTGTGTAAATTATTTAAATCAGTAAGTAATTTAAAGTTTCAACGTTGCCTTCACAGATTTGCAGCACAAAAAAATATGAACTCGAAAAAAACTTCATACCACTGAACCGATAAGCACATGCGGAGCCCACCACACACGCGATGTGAGTCACGCTGTAAGCAACTGGCGCATTGCTTCCAAAGGCGACCTCGACAGAATGAGCCCACGCGCGCCCACCACACGCGCCAGTATATCTGCTGATCATAGCAGTCCCTATGAGACGCTGGATGCAGTCAGCTCAGTGCTTCCAAACATCTTTACGGGCGATCTCTAACCCCATCTCTTGATGACAATAATAATGTTTATTTTGGAAAGATAAGATTGTCGTGCCCAATTTATGGCGCTTGGAATACAAGTAAATGTTTCTAAATTTCAAGTCAAGTGGTATTTCAAGGAAACGATAGGGGAAGCAATGCTTCCCTTGCTTCCATGGAATAAACGCCCCTGGGCGACATGTTTGTGCGAGAAGGAGCTTTGATGTTGACGCTGCTCTCATGTTCCTAATCACGTGAGGGCCGCCTGCGCCAGATACCGATTCCAGGAAGCGCCTCCGAGCCGCGTGCGCGAACGCCTGGCGGGGCATCGATCGGGCGGCGGCGGCGGGGGCGGCGAGCGATATCTATTTCGATGTGAGGCCCAAGGATTCGGGAATTGGCATGCGGGTCGCGGCGGTCGCCGGCGCTATCCCCTGCATCCCAGCGACACGGCCCCCATAGGCGAGGGAGCCAGCAAGAAAAACTTAGTCCACTGAAATGGTATCTGACCCAGGAAAAAAGCCGGAAGTTTTTTCCTTAACGGTTCTATACGTTTTTGAGGGTAATGAATTCGAATTTCATGTTTGCCACCTCAAAAAAGGTTAGATTTAGAGAGAAAATTGCAAAAAAAGCTAAACATTTCGCTTTCCTTTTAGTTTTTCGATATCTTAAAAAATTTGCGTTTTATCGAAACAATTGTTATTTAAACAAATAATGTAAATAAAATTTCTTACAAAAAGCATTTATTAACATTAAATTTGTGATATACGGTGTAGGCGGTAGAGCGCATTGACAAACGGTAACTTTTTGGGCCTCTGGCAAAAGCCGGAGAATACCTCTTTCCAGCCAATCTATCTAGCGGCCAACCTTTATTCAGATATAAACTAAAAAGCGGGCGACATTTTTAGGTTTTTTGCAATTTTCTCTGTGAAGCCAACTTTTTTGAGGTGGAAAACATCAAATTCGAATTCAGTACTCTCAAAATCATATAGAAACGTTGAGAAGAAACTTCCCGAATGTTTTCCTGAATCGGACCCTCTTGAGCACCACTTGACTGGACTAAATCACTTGAACAAATAAGCTCAAAGCTAAAAAGTTTTGAGAATTTATCCAGTGTTATGAGTAGGGGCGGATTTTGATGACCTAAAACATCGCCAAAAATGATCAATAAAATGGTCTTAAAATGTTTTTAAAATGTCCTAAAACAAAGAAAAATGATGTTCAAAATGGGATCAACACCAGTTCAAACAAACAACTCAAGCTCTTCGATATGTTTGTTACTGATGTAATCACGGCTTCTTCCTTTAGTTCAAGTGAACTCAGAAGGCGTCACAGGAACCTTAGATTTCGTAGTACTCACAACAGCTGACATTCCAATAAATCAGCGAAGAAATCAAATAGGCTACTCAGGAAATCTGGGGAGAACGTATATTTTGCATCTCGAAAATAGTATTTAAAACCAGTACTATTAGAATAGCGTTAAAAACAATTAAAATCAGTGAGAAATGTATTAAAAGTAATGGTAAAAGGTAACAAATGACTCAGTCTAAATCGACGAAAAATGCAAAAAAATGATTTATACAAATGGGTCATTTCCTTTAGTCATACATAAAATTAATGTTTATACTAAACGGCATCGTTCTTAATTGAAAAGAAAACAATGACATTAATGAAAATCCGCACTCTAATTATGAGAAACGGAAACTCAAGTATAGCGGCCCCTAAGTGTCGGCTTTGCCCTGAACAATTTTTTGAATGTGCCAAAAAATATGCCATTGGGGAATGCGTACACAGCTAATTCTTGTTGTGTATTGTTCATTAGATAGCTGAAGTGTGATGGAGTTATATGCCACACCGATGTCGCAAACTGTACACCATATTGAATTCAAAGTCTCATTTTTTAATCCCCTCTTGCATTACGAGCTCAAAGCTAATTTTTTGGTCTAATGGTAGAAAACGGCTACTTAGAAACGCCCCGTTCCACTTTGCCCCGTCCCGTCCCACCTCGCCCCGCCCTGTCCGACTCCCATCTTTCCCGCTTCGAGCCGTTCCACACCGCTCAATCCCTTCCTGTCACCGTCATCTCCCTTTGTCGTATTACGTTCCGTCCCGTCCTCCCATGCCACGCTCGTGCCCCAACCCACCCGCTCATCTCCGCCCCCTGCCTTTGCGAGCCGTTCCGGCCCGTCCCCGCCCCCGCCTGGCCCTCGGCGCGGCCGCCGGCGCTCCGCTTTATTTATTCAGAGCGGCGCTCGCGTGTGCGCGGCGCCTGGAAGCTTCCGAAACCCTCCGCGACAGCCGCTGGCGCTGGCAGCGGTGGCAGCGGGGGTGGTGGCGCTGGAGGTGGCGGTGGCGGTGACGCTGGCGGGACCGGGGGCGGTGCCGGTGACAGGGACCGTGGCGCCTACGGAGGCGGGAGCCCTGGAGGTGGCGGGGCGGGGGCGGGGATGCTGGCGGAGGTGGGTACGTTGGAGGTGACGAAGCGGGGGCGGGGCGCTGGAGGTGCCGGGGCGGGGAGGAGGCGGGAACGCCGGCGGAGGCGATGGAGGTGGCGGGGCGGATGCGCTGGAGGTGGCGGGCGGAGGCCGGGGGCGGGGGCGGGGCGCTGGAGGTGCCGGGGCGGGGGAGGAGGCGGAGGCGGGAACGCCGGCGGAGGCGCTGGAGGTGGCGAGGCGGTGGCCGGGGAGGGGGCGGGGGGGGGCACCGGCGGAGGCGGGGGCGGGGGCGCTGGAGGTGGCGTGGAGGGGGGGAGGCGCCGAGGACACGACTCGAAAGGGCCAAAGCGCGCGTGAAATGGAATTGGAGCAAGAGCCTAGGCCACGGTCAAATCACGTGCATCTCCAGAAAGCTGTATTACATGCATTGGAATAATGATTTTTCCGTTTTTTTAGAAGGCTATTGTAATACAAATTGTATCTTTCGTACTGTCGCCGTGTCAAACGCTGTTGAACAATGTTGATTCCGAGCTGAGTAGCTTGTGACACGATCTTATCACTTGGACTGCCAGGGAGTTGGAATACAGAATGTAGTTTCTTCCCAGATTCCAAAAGGTTTCTTTATCATAACAGATTTCATTTATTCATTTGAAAATAATTCGAACGGTGTCTGACAATGTGAATTCCCTTCTAGTTGATCCAACCATTACTCTACATGTGTACGTGTTGTTCTCGTAATAATTCATTTGTCTATGTTGGTGGAGGAGTACCTGACTGGCTCTACTCATGAGTACAAGACCAAACGCATCGCAGCCTGCCAGGGAGAGAGAACGGAGGCATTCTCGAATGTCAATTGCAAACATTAGAGAATAAATGCACGTAATAAAGACGTTCTCTCCTTTTGACAGATGTTAATCTTAACCATCATACATGTGTTAAGTTCTATAAATATACTAGAGCAATTAATATATTATAATGTGTTATGTAATTGTAGTGGACATGGAATGTCATGGCCATTAAATTGGCTTGATTCACAATCAGAATGTTGAATGTAAAGTTACAGCAATTTAATATTTTTGATATGAACCAAATAATTCACTAATAATGATGAATGTGAATGTTGATAATCGTTGTTTCAATTTACCTATAGAACTACGATTATTACTGTTGGTTGAAAATCGCTAAATAGCTGACTTAAAATGTAATGCTAGACAGCAGTAGTGAATGGGTCTTGAAAATGTGTTGAACAATATTGTACTAGTAGCGCAAGAACCAAGAACTGACTATAAATTGGACTCAATATCAAAGAGAAAGTTTAGGAATTCTTGCAAAAAACATTTGAATTATGTGTGATTTATGATTGTGTTATGCAAGGTAACCATTATTCAGACGCCGTTAAACATTATCTAACATCCCAACTGGTCCTGTAAATTATCCGCGAGATGTCATTTTAGAATTCCGTATTTAACATGTTAGTCAATGCAGATGTTAGTTTATCAAACGACTAAAGTGGATAAAACGATTAAATCCTTAAACACAAAATATTTTTGAAGTAGGAAACATTCTTTTTATATAAATTATGCCTTCTTTCCTTTATATCTCTAAAATTACCCGAATCACAAGTTTAATAATTTTCGAATTTGTTTTCTCTTTTCGCTTACAATCGTGAAAATAAACGAGAATTGGCAAAAAGAAATCATGCTTTCTATTGTTACACGACATGAAGTTCACATTACTTGTTTCGTTTCCCGCTTCCTAGTATTTCGTTTATACATGGCAGTGTTCTCTATTCATTTATGCCACTGTAAATTCTTACTTTTATGGCTGGTGTTGCAATATTTAAATTCGGTTGAATATAGGTCATTTAGATGAAGAAAGTGGGAGCAGCAACATTGCACGAACGAAACTCTCCTGTTGAGCAAGAAATAAAACCCTAGAGCATTCCCTTTCCCTTCTCGAGAGACTGACTCGCATTTCCTTACTTACGTTATTAGGACATTTCAAAAACGAGAAATAAAAACAAATTTACAAAAAATGAAGAATTAAAAAAGAGCAATTCACGAAGGAATACAGTTCTTACTAAACCTTTTATTGCATTTTAATAGTTAAAAGAAAAAAATGATAATGTCAAGGTAAAATCATTTAAATTCTGCATTAAATTTTTTTTCAGTTAATCATCTCAGAATTCTTCGGATTAAATTTTGGAGGTAATTTAGTGAAGGGGTCTCAATTTACGAAATAATTTTTAAGGATTTCATATTATACGTCCATGCGAACATCATTGAAATATTGAAATGGTTGGTGATCAATCTCACAGATAATTTAATTTGTATGGATAAACAATTGAATCACTCATATTCTAAGTGTACCCACGAACAATTGGAGTCAGAACGTGGCGAAGTCAGTGTGTCTGACAATTATGAAGACACGTTCTTGATTTCTCTGAAAGAATCGATACATTTAAAGATTTACTTTTAAGATTATTGTTTCCCCATGAGAATGGCGAAAATAAAAATACAAGTTTCTCTTATAGCACTGGTGGCAAGGTCTTGTAACTGGTGGCAGTGGCACGCTTTGTAGCACCGTAGCATGCCACGAGCTTCTCTGCGCAACTAGCATCGGGACAGGAAAGTACCAGTAACCCCGCCGTTTTACAATAGTGGCGTTGTCACTGGTGACGGGTTAATGAACTGCGTGGAGGGGCGATTTAGTCGTGGCACTCGTGCCACGGACTCCCGGCCGTGGCATCGACCTTGACAACAGTGTCTTATAAAGTTACCTCCAGAGGCGTTTCATTTATATAACTGTCGGGGGACGTTTCGTGGAGTAGGCAACGGGCCTCCCAAACGTGTCTTCGCGGGTTGATAATTTTCACATTGAGATATACCAAACATACGTAATCATAACAATAGTTTTAGAAACATATTTACTTTATCTCCCAATGGAACACTTTCTTAATGGTTATAGGTAGACATCTACCTGAGAATTATGAAAAATCGTGAAATGTCGTGTGTTTCAATTTTTATTGAATCGTATGTTCTGTTTTATTCTCTTTTAAATGCTCGAAATCGTTTCTTACTATGTTTCTTAGTTTTTGAGGAAATATTTTTTTCGAAGCGAGTGTCAACTTTCAAGTCCTAAGTAAGTGAACTTCAGATGCATTCTCCCGTTATGCAAATTTTCAGCACATCATAATTCAAAAACTATTACAGATGATATAATTCTTTTTGCAGCATGTAATTCACGAAATTCTCCAGTGAATGATCTAGAATAGTTAAACTGTCACTAATTTTTTTCGTTTTACCATCTAAAACATTCAGACAAAATTTATACACTTTTATTCTCAAATAAACAAGTTCTGACTCTTTTCTTTTCACAATATCTTTACCAATGTAGTTCATTCATTAGATAATTCAAGTGTGATTTATTAAAAAAAGAATTATCAAAATATATCAATTTGTTGAAGAGATGTAATGCTTGAAGTAAAAACCTATATTTTTGCCAATTATTTGTACACGAAAATAATTTTTTTTAAATATTTAATCTCTAAAAGCGAAAAGAAATCAAATGTGCAAAGGAAAACAAAATAGCCCCAAAATTTTAGACTTCCTTTTCTCAGGTAGCTAAGTAAAAAATACGCAATCAAATCAAAAAATACGCATCAAATGCGGCGCATATCGAATTACAATCTGTTGTCCCACGTAGGCATCGTTGAAACACGGTTCTACTATCGAGGAGGCCACGCCTTAAAGCACTTGTGGGCAAGTGGATCAGATGCGGCCACCGTTCGTCTTTTGTCGGCTGGCGGCGTGCGTCAACGAAGACCTCCGACATTATGACGTAATCTTGTGCACGAAGTTGCCAGCGCTTTCCCATGGGAAGTTTCAGAAATATCTCCGCCCTCGCCTTCTCGTGCGCGCTGCGGTCACAATGAGCGACGTCCAATTCCGACACGTTTTCTTTTCGAAGACAAAATATACTTAATTTAAAAATCGGGCAAGAACAGCGGATCTGGAAAATTCAACACGACTTCCATTGAAAGAAGTATAAAAGTCTATATTGATAGTGTCATATATAAAGGATGAGGCCAGTCATCCCACTAAATATACTTTCTCTTATACACAGGTATATTACACAGAAATACACTAAATAAAGAGAATGTTATGTAAAGCTGCGGAAAACCAATTTCGGTATTTTGACGGAAATACACGTTTTGGGTTTCTTTCGGGTATCTTGGGTACCTTTTCGCCCAATATTTACTGTTAATAAAACCAGTAAATGTTGGCACTCATTTGAAAAAAAATAGACTAAATGAACCTTAGGATCGCTCTGAATATCTCTTTCTTATACGCATAATGGCGTATTTATGCATCATTATCGCGTCATATCCTTTGTAGCGTTAAACAATAACCTGCAACGAAGACTTCCAATACTTTCGACAAGTGTAGTAAACGCTGACTAGCTTGCGAAGCGAACGTCCCTCATAAAAATGTCGTTTACCAGCCTATCTCCGACAGAGTACTCGCGGCCGTCATAAATGTCTTAGCAGTCCCGTCACTAGAGGTGTAGTGAAGGGGCTACAGCTATCACGTTGGGGATCCGCACCTCACAATAGGCCGTTGATGACGCAAACAGGACGTACGGTCAATTTATGTTTCCTCGCATATATCAAACTACCATGCAAAACTGAAGGTGTCCTATCCAGTGCTCTAATGAGATAATCTTCCAATCAAACTGAATAAATTTGAACCATTGGTTCCCACAGCTTACAATAGTGGACAGAGGGAGAACATTCAATTGGTCGTCGGATCCCGTTCTAGGAAGTACGGGGCTTCCAGCGCGCTCTAGAGGATGATGGTGAGGTGCTAAAACAGCTTCTTCTTAACCTGCATCCGCGAGTGTTCCATTGTGAAAGAACTCTTACCTTCCGGATGTGGATAGCGCAATTCTAATCCTTTTGGAACGTTAGTACCGTTAGTGGTGCTACAACAGCTTATACTTTTCCGGTTGGGCCACACAATAAGTAGTACGTTGTTTCCTTCTAAGAAAAACGTTGAGCCTTCGATATTTCTGCTCAATGTTTGCTGCTTTGATATCTAAAAATATGCACTTAGTTTTCTGATGATTTTGTTTCAAAATTATACAAAGAAAAATATTGAAATGTAAATAAATCAAATCTTTAAAACGCATTACAATGTTTACATGAAGAAACTATCAACGTCAATTATCTGCTTAGTTGAAAAAATCACATCACACCGGTATTCAAGAAATCAGAGCTTGTAGTCCATTTGAATATTTTTCAAATATCAATTAATGAACCGTTCGAATATTATCTCTTTCATCCCAGGCAAAGGCAGCAGAAGCAGTGTTTAAATGCATGCTAACGAAATGAAAAAACGAATGCAGAAAAGTCTTCTCTAATTCCTAGGGGATAAATCCTCGGGAACTTTTCGCTTAATTTTTTTTTGGGCGCTGAAATGATTTAAATCGAACCTCGCAGCAGTGGCTTTGTTTAGTCGAGAATTCTTTATGTAATCCGACGTCTTTCTTCTACGGCTATTCATGGGAATGGTGTGTTGGTAAAAGTCCGAAGAACCCAACGTAGAATCCTCGAAGCTTTATTTAAAAATATAAATGTTTTAAAAAGAACGAATGGAATGCATTTTTTATAGAATGCATTTAAGATTGACATTCAGTTAAAGATAAATAAGTTTAATTGTTGTTGTTGCTATCGCAAAGAATGGTATTAAATCTCATTCAGTTAAAAAGAATACCGTCTTTGCAAAGCTCATTGTTGACCGTCAATGCATATCAAGAAGGTCAATTTTAGCTCCAAGTAGTTATTCATTTGTTTTAATTTACTATTTCTCTTAACTACTGTAAATACGACGGTAAAGTCAGCCAGTCTGATGAGATAACTGATTGAGGCCATAGTGCGTAATGTGCCGAATCCGACGATTTTTGTTTGAATCCTACATAGTGTACGAATGTATTCCATTGTGACTGAGGCATGGGGGTATACCCAGTTTCTCATGAATCACCTCCACAATTAATGCTTCTATATTCCCTTAACCACACCGAGAACTGTGTGACAAAAATGTTTTAATCGGTGTTATACGTTAATTTTGTGTGTTTATTTTACATTTTTGGTACATTGATTCGTAATTGCTTTTGGGTCAATGTTTCTCACAGTGATCCTAATTTCAAGTTGTTTCATAGCGATATACAGACATCTGGTATGGGTCGTTGAATTGGAGTTGAGGACCTAGAAAATTATATTATAATAAAGCTGTTAGAAACGGTGAAATATTCTTCTCTGGTCCAGAACTCCATTTGTAATTAAATTTTCGTGTACAACTTGCTTGGGTGATCATTTGTTCAGGAAATTATTAATTGAAAAATGAAGGATAAAATCTCTTGTGGTTTACCTCTAAAATTCGACACGGAACTAAAGGAATCACCTTTTTTACAGCTTTTAATTAAGCCAACTTTTAATTAATCTAAAAACTCTCGTTAAAGTGTAAATTTTCTAGAAAACAAACAGAAGCAAATTACTTCAGATAATGAAGTACAAGAACAATAAAACGCTGGCCCAAAGGAAGAAGTTGGCGTCAGTGATCAATTATTCTCTTCAAAAAACGCCGGCTTCGGTGGCTCAGGGCATAAACTGAAGTCACTACAGTGCCTCTGACGGAAGTTCCTAGGGTTCGACTCCCGACGGTGCCCGGATCTGGATTTTCAACACTAGCTACATAGTTAGGTCGAACTGAGTCGCTGAATGGAGAATAATTCTAGCGGCCAGCTACTCTTATCGGTAGTTTTCCGTGGTTTCTCCGAACAACACCAGGCGAAAACTGAAGCAATATCCTTACAAACAGGTCATGGACTTTTCTTCCTCTTCCTTTTCCTATCCTCACCCGTTACTTACACACACACACACACACACACATGTATGCACTACACTACCACACACCTGAGAGACCAGTCGGGAGCTAAGAGCTTGTCCCACCAGTGGCGGTGTACCTCTGGTGGGAGACAGCTGGTTGATGAAAACACCCGCTAGTCGACGGTAGGTCGGCGCCGAATCCAGCGGGGGAAGATCACTCACCTCGCGATGAAAATCATGTACTTCACTTGCGGGACTAATGACCTCAGTAGTTGACGTGCCCGGAATCACTATCAATCGATCAAATCAACAGCTAATCTTTGTACGCACACTGGAGAGGCAAAACGAGTCCCCACTCACTTTGGTTCAGATAATTCATAGCGATAAGCTGCCTCCGCAAACACGGTTCGCATATCGTGCCATTTTCCCTCGATGCAGAAAATGTACAGCGCTCGCCGGCCTGAATAAAGCTCGCCCGACCAATCGGCACCCCTCTCTTTTGGGAAAGCAATGTTTGGCGAATTGCAGAGTGGCGCAGCTCTCTGCTAAATTTGAAGCAGATGATTTTAACGATCATTCATAAGCACACTTTTCATGGACTCCTCTTTGGCTAATCTTCTACAGATGCTAGATCGTAGAAAGGAACGACTTTTTGTTATGTAGTACATGTCGAAAGGAATAAAAAAAACAAATAAAGCGAAAAAGTAGTTTGTACACGATTAAAATATTAGAGAATTACACATACACACTGATTTTTAGGTACTCTTGCATACGAAAATACTAAATGAAAGGCATTTAATTTAAATTTGCGGTAAATCACGTGGAATACTTTTTTACATGATTAATGTCTGTGGGCAAGAATATTTAATTTCAACGATGTTTTGCAGAAAAATTATAGCGAATGTGCTTATTAACATTAACGTGCAGTAATTTCTGATTTCCCGGCCAAATGTGATCTTAGGCCATTAAAGCTTCAAGTGGCTTGAGGGCCAATATTGAAAAGGCGGATGCATAATAATTATAATGATTTTAGCTTTAAATTAATCAAATTTTTACATGAACACGAAGGTGGCAATGAATTAATTATAAAATGCGTATCTTTGTCTAGGTTAAGTCATCTATAATATAAATATAGGTCAAGCCACTATAATATAAATACAAGAATAGCATATAGTAGCAATTCCTTCAGAGTTGAAAGAAACTTCAATTTCAAGAAGTTTCAAAGGACTTCCTTACGTCATGTAGGACTCTTTGTTCTTATGTCAAACAACACAACTGAAATACTGTTTCTATCGCATTGCATTGTATTGTATTTCTATTGCTACCTCAAATTATTCCTAGGATCCAATATGAATGAGTATATAAAGGGGTAAAATGGAAGGTTCGACAGGCATAATAGATACAGAACGAAAATACAAGCCCCAGACAGCTGCAAAGCTGTCAAGTGGCAGAATATATTTACGAATTGACACGACAATACAGAAGACAGTTTGGAAGACCATTGAAAACCCATTAAAAACGGGAAACCAGAATGCCATAAACGAGAAATTTAACGGAACAAGATATAACTCGATGAGAGTAAAAGTGGTGAAAGTCAAATTTTGAAAGATTTGAGTTAGATGCACTGGTAAATGGTTTGAACATTGTTCCATCTCGGGCTAAAATGGTGTAAATCAAACTGCAATATTTCTTAGCTAGAAAGCCAGCACAATGCAGAAGTAGCCAACAAGTGGCTCATACCGCTGCATACAATTGTGGTGTAAGTCAATGTGGGACGAAACAATAGCTTCGAGGGGCTCCCAAGAAATAGCTTCCTGTTTATCTGCATCCATCACAGAAGAAGCATCTCGGAAAAAACATTGAATCATCTTAGTGACAGGTGCACAGGTAAAAATCGCATCTTCGAAATCGCATCTTCGAAATCGCATCTTCAAAATTGCTCTCACTTGGTTGAAAATCGTGACAACGCCCTATTTTTCCATATTATTATCTCAAACGAAAATTGTACATGCCAATTATTTCAATGGAAGTCATATTTGTCAGAAATGGTGTGTGCATAAATGGTGAAAGTCAACAAAAAAGTTAATTACTTAATTAATAAGCAATGTGCCAGTGCAAAATATCTAAAGTTAAAAGAATATCTCCTAACATGTTCACAGCACTTTAGGTCATTCACTTCTAAGCAGTATAGTTTTACAGCATTTTTAGTTTATAAGCTATTTTTCGGAAAATATGTCTTTTGACTTACACCACTTTTGCTCTCAACGGCTCAAATATAGACAATTGGAAGGACAGGAAAGTAGGAACCGCGAGTCTTCGTCAGATGCAAACCACTCGATAATATATCTGTTTTACTCATTCCAGCTGTGCCGCTAACGAAACCCAATGTGCACGCTCTGAGGCAAAAAGCACAATTGCATAACATGCCCCCACAGCCGAAGCCCACACCACCCCTCCCCCACCCCTCCACTACCCCTCCCCCACCCCGCTCGTGGCTGTCGCCCTGGGTCGCCCTCTCCGCGCGTAATTACGTTACCAACTGCGCTTTGATGCACACAGACCTCGGCGATTTTTGTAGGGGTTCACAAAGGCATGCTTCGTTTTCAAATGGCCTGCAATCGTTGAAAGGTAACATCTGTTTACATATCGTTCAAAATGAGCGTATTAACGGCGTGAGACATATTTTAAAAAAATTACATTTGTTTAATTTTTAAAAAAAGAAAATTATACAGCAAAATGAAAGAAGTGCAATTAGCGCTAAATGCACGAACAGTTAGAAGGAAACATTTGGAGCTGTTTTTGAGAAAATGGTAACGAAGCGTTTCTGAAAACGCCGAATTTTGAGTTCGATTTCATAGAAAACTTTTCAGTTTTCGAGAAACTTTATATGACATTATTCAAAGCACGTGTTCCTATTTATCTGACGATATCAGACATGCAATAATATGAACAAATCGCCGCTAATGTAAATATTAACGACGCGAAAAAAACAAGTAAAAGAATACATTTTTGTAATTTTTGAGAAAAAAAACAACAATAGAGTAATATGGCGTTTATGCCATCTCATAGAGTACATTAGGCCCTATCCCTACCAAAAGTTTAAATAAAAACTTTGGAGCCGCATTCTAGATAATCTTGTTTTGACTAACTAGGAATATAGCACACAGGACATTATCTGTACTTTCGAATTACTCAATCCACGCCAGGAAAACACCCTAATTTGTAAGATGAACCAACAATTGCTTTGTCCGTCGATTCTTGCTTCGTTTCCTTTCATAATGAATGTGCTCGCGCCGGCGTTTTTGAAACTAATTAAGTCGTAAATTATCTGAAGCCTATCGCGCGTTCTCTTAAAATACACATCCCTTTTGGATATACGCCGTGGCTCTATATTACGACATACCGAAACATCAGCGCCATAAATTACCGGGATTTCGTGAATACGTGACATGATTTAGGACTCTAATTCCTTAATTTAAAAGTAATTTTCTTTTTGTTTTTTGTAAGTACTGCAGTAAACGTTGTGGCTCGTAAATTACTTTTTAATTCGATTGTCCTTGTAAAAGAAAGTTTCTGATACGACACCATTTTCAGAGGATGGCGAAGCAGTGTCGATAACTGCTGAGTCGAACGAAATAAATTCTTTCCATACATTCGTATCATTTTTCAAGAACTTATCGCTGGATTAATCAGTATGACAATTATAACGAGAATTGTTTCTAAATCTAAATATCCGGCGACGAACGGACAGGACGACGAACGGACAGACCGACGAACGGACAGACCGACGAACGGACAGACCGACGAACGGACAGACCGACGAACGGACAGACCGACGAACGGACAGACCGACGAACGGACAGACCGACGAACGGACAGACCGACGAACGGACAGACCGACGAACGGACAGACCGACGAACGGACAGACCGACGAACGGACAGACCGACGAACGGACAGACCGACGAACGGACAGACCGACGAACGGACAGACCGACGAACGGACAGACCGACGAACGGACAGACCGACGAACGGACAGACCGACGAACGGACAGACCGACGAACGGACAGACCGACGAACGGACAGACCGACGAACGGACAGACCGACGAACGGACAGACCGACGAACGGACAGACCGACGAACGGACAGACCGACGAACGGACAGACCGACGAACGGACAGACCGACGAACGGACAGACCGACGAACGACAGACCGACGAACGGACAGACCGACGAACGGACAGACCGACGAAAGGACAGACCGACGAACGGAAAAACGGACAGACAGACAAGCGGACGGTCAGACAAGCGGACGGACAGACAAAGCGGACGGACAGACAAGCGGACGGACAGACAAGCGGACGGACAGACAAAGGGACGGACAGACAAGGGACGGACAGACAAAGGGACGGACAGACAAGCGGACGGACAGACACGACCGGACAGACCGACGAAGGGGCAGACGGACGGACAGACGGGCGGGCAGTATCACGAACTATTTTAATCGAACCGTAGAAGAAAACGTCCTAGTGAGTAATGACAAGAAAACTGCTTACCTCTTCGGCGCGGTTGAACGTCGGGAGCGGCGGCATTCCAACGCGCGCGAGTGGCAACTGCGGAGGCGGAAATCCCTCCACTCGGAGGAAGGGATGCGCGCAAAAATTAAACAACGGCTTATCATTAAGGCATGCCGAACCGGATGTTTAAGCTGGAACAATCGCAAACGGAATAAAATAAGTGACCTTCTCTTCCTGGACCTCGTGTCCGATCATTTTTTGCATCTCGTGCAACGTCGCGTCCGCGCCTCGCGCATTGCTTGGCCTCGCACCGGCTGTTGTCGTCAAGTGCCGCAAACCGCGCGCCGCCCCGCCTGGGTTCATCTGGAGAGCCCTCGTTTGTCACTGTCGCACCACGCGACGGTGAGGGCGGCGGCGGCGGCGGCGGCGGTGTCGCATCTTACGACGAATACAGCGCTCCCTGCGGCGCGGCCCGGAATTACACGCGCTTCTCGCGCCGCATCGCGACGGGTTTGTGTAAATAACTAATTAACTACAGGAAGCGACCGGCTGTGCACGATACCCCATGAGCGTAGAAGCGAAATGGTACGGGGGTCGTTTGCGAAGCCGTTTGTAGTAGTCACTTTCTCTCTCTCCCCCTCCCTCCCTCCTCTCTCTCCCTCTATCTCTCTCCACTTCCCTCTATATCTCCCTCTTACTTCTCTATATCTCTCGCCCTCTTACTTCTCTATCTCTCTCTCTCCTCTTACTTCTCTATATCTCTCTCTCTCTTTCTTCTCTATATCTCTCTCTCCTCTTACTTCTCTATATCTCTCTCTCCCCTCTTACTTCTCTATATCTCTCCCTCTTTCTTCTCTATATCTCTCTTCCCTCTATTCTCTATATCTCTCTTCCTCTTCCTTCTATATCTCTCTTCCCTATTACTTCTCTATCTCTCTTCCTCTTACTTCTCTATATCTCTCTTTCCCTCTTACTTCTCTATATATCTCTCCCTCTTACTTCTCTATATCTCTCTCCCTCTTACTTCTCTATATCTCTCTCCCTCTTACTTCTCTATCTCTCTCCTCTTACTTCTCTACATCTCTCTCCCCTCTTACTTCTGTACATCTCTCTCTCCCTCTTACTTCTCTATATCTCTCTCTCCCTCTTACTTCTCTATATCTCTCCCTGCCTATCTCTCCCCCTCCCTCACCTCCCATCCCCCTCTATCTTCCTCCCTCCTCCTCTATCTCTTCCTCCCTCCTCCTCTATCTCTCTCCCTCCCCCTCTATCTCTCTCCCTCCCCCTCTATCTCTCTCCCTCCCCCTCTATCTCTCTCCCTCCTCTCCCTCTATCTCTCCCCTCCCCTCCTTTACTTCTTTCTCCCCCTCCCCCTCCCTCTTTATCAACCTGTCATTCTCTGATCCTCCCTCTTTCACCCCCCTCTCTCTCTCAGTCCGTCCGGTGTGAAAATTAAGATTTCAATTGGGAAAGGGGCAGAGATAGAGGAAGAGAGAAGTGGGGGCTGCCACCTGGTTATTCCCGGCGCGGGAGATGAGCGGAGCCCGTGTGCAGGAGATTTGCGTTCGCCGCGCAGGTAGATGGAGGTAATTTTCCTAAGTGACTTTTGTGAACATTGGCACAAAGCTGGCTTCGCTTTGCTGCTATGAAAATTAATCTGCCGCATTTTCGGAATTTGATATTCAGCGTCGAGACTCAACCAGGTCGTGAAGCGCGAATTATTCCGTATCCCTTCCAGGAAAGTGCTGTTGAGAATACCCAATAATTTCATTGATATAGCTCTTAAGCCCATGACAAATACGTTGTCCAATACAACTCCAGCCAACATTCATTAGAATGCACTTTGATGTCATGCAATTATAAAAGCCTTTAGGCAGCAATAATTTTCCATTTGCTTTTCCTCGCCGGATAATTATACCATGATTATTAAAACAAAATAAGAGAAGGGAATAATTCAAATTAGAATTGTGTTCCAATTAAGTGATATTCAGTCTTCTCTCAAAAGCTATACGTTCAAATATTTAAAAAATGAAATGTTAACTTTTTAAACGTTGCGTTATTTCTGTTTCTCTTTTCATTTGTTTCTAGTCAAATACAGTATACGCGGTAAGATCCTCAGTCAAATTACCAGAATCAGTCTGATGCTCGGTTGTAGGTTTGTATAATTAACACTTCAAGTTATTTTATTGGCACTAAAATTCATTCATTGATTATTTTAAATTATTCAAATAGTGAATTATTATTATTATTGATCCAATTGCACTTTTATTCTCTGACCAGTGACTAATTTACTTTCCCGATTATTCGCCGATGACGAAGTTTGTAGTCGTGCTTGGAAACTGGCGCACTCTTCTAAGTTGCGTCGCCATTGCAACACTTGCTGTTTAAGCGTGGGAGCCTGAAATCACCTTTTCGTCAGTGTGTTATTTGCTAGTTTACCATTACACTTACGTAAGTCCATATAATGAAACATCACTTCAATAATCCACAAATTTTTCTGGCAATAGCCAATGCAAGTTACTTCATAATTCGAAGTGCGAGGTTGGAAGAGTCTTATATTAAGTAGTGTTGATTCCCCTTTTCCTGGAAGATAGTGCCTAATCAGACAGTTTAGGAAGACACAACTAATTTCATGGACTTCTCGCTTTTCTGACAATCTCTGCGACACTCTATAATGCGATTCTTATAACTTTGCCCCTCAAGCTCCTATCGCCACGATGGAATATCACACGGCATTTCGCGTCTTAATCGATCCTGTCGGTAGGAGTCGCATGATCGCAAGCACTGCTTAATGCGATTTCTAGCGGCACGACTGAGAAAGAAGCGAAATGCCGAGTGATATTCCATCGTGAAGATCGGGACTTGAGGGGCAAATGTTATAAAAATCGCACTATAGGAATGTTCGGCGTCGTCGCGTCCGTTCGCAATCTTCAACGCACGCGCAGTGCGTGTTCGCAAGATGCCAATACATGAGCGGCTTACTTTTCGGGGGTCGAAGACATTAGTCTGTAGTGGGTACTAAGACAAGCCAACAGCGCGCACGCACGCACGCACACACACACGCACACACACAAGCACACACACACGCACTCACGCACACACACTCACGCACACACACACACACACACGAACGCATGCACACACACACACACACACGCGCGCGCGCACACACACACACACACACAAACGCACAATTCCAATTTATCAGAATGACTAAGTCAAATTTGGCACCGTTCGAGTAACTAAAATATAAACAACAATTTTTGGTGCTAATTACCAGCGCAGAACATACATTTCAAACGTGGCGCGTTCTAGATCCCCAAAATAAGCGCGATAATTTCCAACAAAAGAGAAGAGTCACTTCCTTCAACGATGTGCTTTGGGAGACAAGTTCTTTGGCGCTAGCTTTCCTACCGTCGAATGCTTTCGAACACAACCGCCAGGCTGCAGCACTTACTGGTCACGTGGCAAGCCGGACGTCGCATTATTAAGATTCCTAGAAACTAATAGAATTCGTTGAAGATGCGGCTAAATCATTGTTTAGAAATTTGTAACTACAACGGTAATTTCCAGCCGTCCCGCGTCGTGCCGTCGTCCGGTCGGATCAGAAGAAAGTATAAGCCTGTGTATTAGCGTGCTGTGGAGATTGGATTAAAACTCGGAGGTTGGCAACGATCAATAATTTCTAAGAAGTTACAGCTGCTTCCCGCTAAAATATTGCATTGTCCATGTGCCCCAGTGTCTATATAAGCAAAGAGTGCAAAAATAGCTTTTATGCACTCCCAGAACAGGTAAAATTCACAATCTATTCAATAAATCACTGATTCTTTCGTATAAATATTCTAACTGTCGTATTTTTTCCTGTTTTTCAGAACTTCAGCTGAAGAATTAAAAGCACAGTTTGCATCTCCATCCGCCCTCAGCTGCTCTCCCAGCCAATCACTTGAAGCTATGTTCGCTGCCTTTACACCGCTGGCAATGGTATTTTGGACAGTTAGCTCCGTTTCTACGCAGTTAGTTTAAATCATACTTTTGGAGAGCAATTTCGTGAATGACTTGTGACTTTCACAGTTTCTTAAAAGTTTTCTTATAGTCTAAATCAAATACTTTACAGTTTTCACAATAAAATTTAAAGAGATTCCTAACGGATTCTTGTGAGGGAAAGGAATAAAATAGTAAGGAAATTAATTAATTAACATTGCAATAAATTATTAGCCATTGCTGTGATTGATTGATTGAGAGAGAGAGCTCAGATGAGCTTTCACAATTGGCGATAACATAATGGAATACGTATATAACACAGTATATTATAGTGGAACCGACTTCAATTCAGAACTAAGCTACCCCAACCAGACATATAAAATATTAATGTTATTTAACCGCGTTTAGCTCATATTAGAATTGATCGGTATGCATATATCTGGTTTGGAGTCTACCCAAAAAATGATGATGCTACTACGTGGAGTATGAGATTCTTCCTCGAGCTCAGCTCAACCAGTTTTCTGTGACTTTTCCGTCGGGTTCGCCGTTTGTCGTGCGGATGCAGAGCCTTCTTGGCCTTCATCTGTCGTGTCGCCTGGGGCAGTACTTTGTTTTTTCGGTAGGACCCAGGCAGTCTGCGCCATTGCTGACGCAAGAAAGGACGGACGGCGGAATGTGACCACGTACGAAAGATATGCATCTCCCTCGAAAACAAACGGAAGATAGGTCCTTTCCGTACACTGTAAAAAGATGTGTGAAATGGAAGAGAAAACACACTGGTAAGGAATTGTAGTAGATCATTTGGGAAAAAGACAATTTTTCACGAAATAACGTGAGAGTTCAATAACTTTTTTCAGCTATACATGATAAAAGGAGAGGATTTATTAACTCGCTGAAAATTAATTGAAGGTTTTGGAGCAGGTAGATCTATTCCACATTTTGGAAAAAAATGTGACATTAACCATCAACTCAAGTACGGCTTTCAACCTTTCAATTAGTGTAGGTAGAATTGACACAACATTTGAAGTAATAAACGAAGTCATCTCCAACTTTCGCCAGACATACTGAGACTGATGATGTCAGAAAAAGCCGTCGAAAGCTGGCTCTAAAAATAAATATATTAAGTTGACAGACATAACTTTTTTTATTACGTCATGTAATTATGTCAACAACACCGCATCAGAATTCCGACAAAAACTTGTCAAAGTAATGGAATAAAGTTTATCGTACAAATAGATTCCTTATAGTTATAGTTAGTTTCGGTTACGTCATGGACACATTTGGTACTTAACGTAAACTAAATTTCACTCTGAAATGGCGCAGAACCATCTGCACCTGAGCCCTTCAGTTCATGTTTCATTTCCGGGATCATCAGTGGATCTAACAACCACAATAATGTATTATCCAAAATGCTAGACACAGAATAAGACACAGTTAATAAGAAAATGAAATGATTAGAAAGATGCAAACCTACTCATCACGCGATATGAAACAAATCGTTGAATCACTGCGAACATTTTCTAATCATAGTGTGAGACCTTGTATACATTATTTGAACAGAGTTATACATTGAAGGAATAGAATTGAAACGCTTCATTTTACATTTACATTTTTTTATAATGATCCATTCTAGAAAGTTGTAGCATGTTATATCATACGATCTGTGTGTGTTCATGGCCTATCTTCTTTTCCAGGTTGCATTCATACTGTATCGTTGATCCAGCACGAATATCGAGCAGGCAGCGACCACTTGACCAGTTCAACCAACAGACGTGCAGGTCAATAAAATGCTTTTGAGTAATCTACCTTCCTGCAAAGTTTTTCCGGACGGATAACAAAAACGGTAACTCGACATTCAATTAATTAATCAGTATTTCAAACTACACACGTTCAAAAGAATTATTTTCAGAAGTACATATGATTCACTTCAAGGGCGTGTTTATGACGTTACAGGATAGAACATTTAGAAGCTCACTTGATGAATGTAAAATCCTACATGATTAGAATTCGCCAAAATCTCATTACCTTATTATACTACTTGTGATAGTTAATAGATGCCGTTAAAGCTCTAAATATAGAAATACGAGAATTGGAAATGATTCTAGATCTTCAGGTAATTCAGTACACGTATTTTATAGTGGAATGTTGAATTATCTAAACAGCAATCACCTACAAATGAACACAACATTAAGAACACGACCACCAAACACCTAGGAAACACCACAGCAACACACAGGTCGCCAAACGACACAACAAGAAATCACGACAAACAAACAAACAATTTAAATATTGTCCAGTCCTTTTTTTCAATTTTGAACAACCACAACAAATACTTCCCAAAAAGTTGTATATGATATTTTTTTAATTTATTCATTTAGATGACATTTCGGAGACGGTTTTCTCCCTCTCATCAGGTACAACTGGAAATAGTTCAAAATAATGAAGCCAAAATGATTTTCACATTATTGATAAAAGAAGAACATATAAATTTCAAAAAATAATAACTACATCTATTTTTATTGTTATTATTATTTATTTTTTAAATATTTATGTTCTTTTTCTTTTATCAATAATGTGAAAATCATTTTGTCTTGATCATTTTGAACTATTTTTATAATTAAATTTTCAGCTGTACTTGATGAGGGAGACAAAACAGTCTTCGAAACCTAGTCTGAATGCGTAAATTAAGAAAAATTACGATATAAAAATGTTTGGAAGTATTTATTGCGGTTGTCCAAAATTTTAGAAAAGTGGCTGAACAACATTTAAATAGAATTATATGTGACAACCAATTTAAAACTTAATCTTATTAACAAACAAACAGACAGACAAGACAAGACAAGACGTCTACTGTAAGCGCAAGCGAAGCGGCGGCGGCGCACAGTCAGCAGCGAAGCGAAGTCAGCGCGGCAGCGGCAACATGGCGGCCATGCGGGGGCGGGGGGCGGGGCGGGGCGGAGGCCGGGCCTACCTTGAGCGCCTCCTCGTGCGTGATGCCGGAGAAGGGCGTGCCGTTGACCTCGAGGATGGTGTCGCCGGGCCGCAGCCCCGCGCGCTCCGCCACGCTGCCCTCCTCCACGCGCGAGATGTACACGCCCACGCCTGCGCACACACACGGGTAGACAGATACACAGATAGATAGATACGCTACGGCATGCCTGCGCACACACACAGATAGATGGTTAGATAGACGGTTATATAGACGGTCAGATAGAGAGGTAGTTACATAGACGGTCAGATAGATAGTTACATAGACGGTCAGATAGATAGAGAATTACATAGAGTGTTAGATAGTTAGAGAGTTACATAGAGTGTTAGATAGAGAGTTAGATAGTTAGAGAGTTACGTAGAGTGTTAGATAGTTAGAGAGTTACATAGATAGTTAAAAAGATGGTTAGATAGAAAGATAGATAGAGAGTTAGACGGATAGATAGAGAGTTAGACAGATAGGTAGATAGATAGATAAATAGGTAAATAGATAGATAGGTAAATAGATGATTACATAGATGGAGGGTTAGGTAGATAGTTACATAGATAGTCGGATAGATAGATACGCTACGGAATGCCTGCGCACACACACAGATAGATGGTTAGATAGACAGTTACATAGACGGTCAGATAGATAGTTACATAGACGGTCAGATAGAAAGTTACATAGACGGTCAGATAGGTAGATTGATAGTTACATAGACGGTCAGATAGGTAGATTGATAGTTACATAGACTGTCAGATAGGTAGATTGATAGTTACATAGACGGTCAGATAGATAGATAGATAGTTACATTGACGGTCAGATAGATAGAGAGTTAGAGAGTTACGTAGATAGTAGATAGATAGTTAGAAAGATGGTTAGATAGATAGTTACATAGATATATAGCTACATGGATAGATAGATGGCCCTGGAGAAATCCAGAAAGACAGAAGACGCGGTATGCTTCTATTGCAGCCATGAACTAGATGACTCCTAACATACGGTATTCCACTATCCGAGATGGAACACGCTAAGGCATCGTATGATATGGGAGGTCGAGTGTAATGTCACGCCAGAAAACATGGTGACACTAATGTTCCACAACAAGGAGAAGTGGGCAGCAATAGATAGATGTATCACCGCCATCCTCAAGAAGAAGGAAGAAGACAAAAAAATAGGAACCAGATTTGAACTTGAATAGTACCTCAAAGTACTATAGCTGGCACCACCCTGAAGTAATGCATAATTGCGGTTCCAGGGTGGATAATGCCAGGCACATAAAGGGCTTGTGGTTTTAGTGAGTAGAAATCTCACACTGTTGAGGAGTGCGGGCTCTTTAGCGTCTGGTTGAAGATTTCCACAGTTCCCTCGTAAAAAAAAGATAGATAGATAGAAGATTGATAAAGAGTTTGATAGATAATTACATAGATGTATCTGCGCATAGAGAGTTAGATAGATGAAAGATAGAGAGTTAAATAGATAGATAGACAGATAGACAAACAGATAGAGAGTTAAAGAGAGAGAAAACACAGGCACACAAAATAAAAGAAAGTTGTCAGACCCATGACTTCTCACATGTTTCTCTATGTATGTCGTCGCGCTGAATTCGAAACTGAAGAGCGAGACTTGCACCTCCATCCTCCAGTTTTTATTTAAATTGCGAAAAACTGGTGGATGATGGCGAAATTCTGACCTCACATTCGTATTCAGTGCGACTACATACACTGGGAAACGTGTCAAGTCTTTGGGTCTGGCAACAACCTTCGAAAACAAAAAATGCGAGTTTGCCAAGTAACCAAGTAACCGAATCACCAAAGTGGTTAAAGATCTTTAAACACTTTGGTTATTTAAGTCAAACTACGAAGTAGAGTGAGAGTTGCAATAAGAGTTATTAGAACCCGTGTTCTAATGACTAAGAGTCCACTTTTAACAACAGTTTCGATGTATAAATAATTTTATAACTACTGTATAACCTCCTATCTACATAAGTATGTCACCTTTTACATGCAAAAGGTGACTACTATCTACATAAGTATGTCACCCTTTGTAGAGCGAACTAATTTAAACGAAAATTATAGTTCATTTTAATTTTTACGCAGTGGATAAAGCGTTGGACGATATTTGTATTGTAACATCTTATTATAATACTAGAGTATATCAGAAATACGTTTTGTATGTAGTACGTTTACAAAGATGTAAGTAATGTTGTCTTCATTAGTTCGGGTTAAGGATTGTTTAATTGCTGAAGACGCCTACGCCTAGGTAGGCTTCCCGCCGAGCACTGGTGCACGTCGCTTGTGGAAAGGGCCCTGCGCTGCGTCAGCGAAGCAAACGCATGCACAAAGACAAGGGCAAGGGCAAGGGCAAGGGCAAGGGTGGTCCGAACGCAAGAGCATTCCTGAACCCCATCTCAGTTCTACAATTTGGGACCTGGCGTGTTCTAGATGTCGCATGAAGAAAATTAAGTGATCTCTCTATTGAAGTGCAGACCACAGCAGTGAACGTTATCATCTTTCAGAGTAGTGAGACGAATGGCGAAAGGAGCAATGGAGGAGCATTCTTACCATGGGATCAAATTATTTACAAATTGTTTACAAATTATTACTGCAAGTTATTACATTATGTTTTCAAGTTGATTTGTTTACTTTAAACTAACTGGTACTGAAACATTTTCTTAATAAGGAAAAAGGAGGGAGTCCAAATATTGGTATACACACATTTTAGACTAAATAAAATAAGTTTAGCGAAAATACAGAGCTTAATAGAACTACGACGGAACTGCACGGTGAGTTGACGAAGCAAACAAAAAAAAATCTAGGAGCACGGGCAGGGGGAGGGGGAGGGGGAGAAAGAAGCTTGTAGAAAGCTCCTCTCGCGACCGAGGTGGAGCGTGAAGGCGAATTTAAGGGCGCTGTGCGGCGCCGGGGCGCGGATTCAGACCTCAAGCCCGTCGTTAGGCTGCGAGTATCGGGGGCGGGGGCGGGGGCGGCCTCGCGGAGGCAGCCCGGCGCTGACAAAGGGCTGGGAGGAGGTGAAGGGGGGAAAGAAGTGGGAGAGGATGTGGGAGCGGAGGGGAAAGAATGGGAGGAAGGAATTGGGAGGAGGAGGTGAAAGGAAAGGTGGAATGAACGGGCGAAGGTGTGGAGTACGAGAGAAGGGGAGAGGAGTGACAGAGGGGGTAGAAAATGCTGTGGCAGCGGAGGGGTAATAATGGGGTTAAGGAGTTGGGAGAAGGAGGTGGAAGGAAGGGGGAGGAAGGGTGAATGTGGAGGTGACGCGGAGCAAGTGGCTGGGAGGGAGGGAGTGGGGCAGGGATGGTTGAAGGAACGGGTGGTGAGGGGGAGGCGGAGGTGGTGGAGAAGAGAGAGGGTGGGGCGCAAGTGCATTATGCGTCCCGTGCCCCCCCATCCCCACCCAGCTCCGCCGCGCGCGCCCGATTAAAACTTCTCGGAAAGTCCCGAACGCCCGCTCCGACGGCCGCCCGCCCGCCCGCCTGCCCGTCGACTCAAGGCATGCCTCGGGTTGGCGATGTGGTAATCTGCATTTAGGGCAACCCGTCAAGAGACGAGAATAATAAAATATTGCACGAAAATTCCCAGAAATATGAAAATGGAACAGAAATGTGAAAATAAGCACAAAGGGGATGTATTTTTATTTCCATTGGGAGAGACGAAATAAGAGAAGAGTGAAAGGAAAAAGACGGCGTAATATTCGGATTTGCGTTTGTGAATGGCTATCGTTTGTGTAGTTAGAAAGTATTTCGTTCAGAAAAATATAATGTAACATAATATTACAACATAAATGATAACATTCTATTTTACTTTTTAGTTCCATATATTACCGTTTTATAGTGATCATTGGAAATAACGAGCTCAACAACTATGTTCAATCTACCATGAAATCCCTTTCAATTCGAAATAATATGCATATTATTATTTTTGCTCCGAATTTTAGATTCTTATTCTTCCGTTCTGTTAACGTTATGTTTTTTCATTATAATCTCATAGAAATAAATTTGACTAAAAATGGACTTATAAAATTACTGCTGTAAATTACGGGTTTTTCTGAAAACGATCAGAAATATTTGCTGCTACATTCAAAACTGTTTGTGAATATATTTGTGTAAAATTTTCCCAAAATTGCTCAATGTAATTTACTTTTCAAATGGTCCGCGTTTTTTCACCAAATATATTGTGTGGATTAATAATAACAGATTCCTCATTGATTCGACGTCTTATACATTTGTACATAAAATATGTAAAACGTTTTCTTTTCATTATCACAAATTCTTCATCACTTTTCTACATGCCACTTTGATAATCACTTTCTAACATTTTTGTAATAAATTACTGTGAGTTAGTTTTTGTTACGCGAGCACATTTATTTTCTATTGAAGTTTCTATTTACTTCAATCACAATGAACTATCAGCTTTTCTTGTGTGAAATATTATCAAATTTTTACGTCGTTTCCAATATGTTACGCAACTTTTCTAAACGTCATGTGCTTGGCTTCCTTAGTATGAGGTGAGAGCGAGTGAGCTAAACAGCATCCATCAGAAAGTGCACTTTACTTTATGAGTGTAGGAAAAATATTTTTTTCTTCAGAGGAATTTTTCTTCAGGTCTCGGAGGAGAAGTAGACTCTCTTGCCCAGATGGGTTGAAAAGAAACTCGGAAGATTTGTAAATGTGGAAGCGAATGAATTCACCAATCTTCAATAAGCAAAAAACTCTTCAGAAAAGAAGTGAACACTTTTGATAGATTTGTAACTTCATTTACTTCCAAGTGCGCAAAGTTCGTACGTTTTAATAAAATCAGAGTGTATTGCATGTAAAAGTACATATTGCATGAACTGAAATACTGAATAGAGGTTTTAAAGTTCACTTAAATATCTTTCTGAAAGTGAAGATGCAACTTTTCTGGAATGAGAATTCCTTGTATTTCAAATACAAGATATTTCACTACTGAAATGTACGATATATTTCTTACATTTTTAAATAAGCATCGCTTACTTTCCTATGTAGAAAATTTAGCTATGTGTATTAATAGAATTAATTTTTCAATTTCCAATAAAATCAAGAATAGAACTAAATTTGTCGTAATCGAATGAAAACTTTTACATGCTATGAGATTTACATTTGAACGACATTTTTAGAAAAGAATAATTGGCATTAATTAGCAGAAAGCTTCGGAAAGAGTAGTCGATAAAATTATTCCAATATGTCGAGTTATCGAACTGGACAATTATAATTGGTGAAGTCTGAGTAAGATGTACAAAATGGTAAAATAAAAAGAGGTGTAATTTAAAAATAACCTCTAAGCAATTTTTTAAAAAAGCCACATACAGTACATTAAAGAATAAATTCTATATTGATAATTCTAAAAGCACAATTTAATTAATACATATATACCTATAAATTTCTTTATTTTCTCAAAATACTAATAACACACAATTAAAACAACTTTCATAAATTTCCAAAACGTATTCCACAACAATTCCATAAATATGTTTTTAAAAGTTTCTCTTTTAGTTATTGAGATATTTATAATATTTCCACTTCACTAACTTAATTTTTTTCCACTTCAGAAAACTTTCTGAAGAATAAATCCTGTTCAGAAAATGGAGTTTTTGAGTAATAAGTTTCCAACAAAACATATCGCTTGAATTTTTTGACAAATAAATAAATAAATAGCGTTGCATCGCTAAGAGTTGTAAGAAAAGAACGATACCGTGTTTCCCGGCGTGTCAGCTGCTAAGGTCATTAGTCACGTAAGTTTATCTATATATAAAACTGGATGCTGGTGTATATATAAGTGATAAACTCCGACACAGTGAGACCAATCTCCATGAAAGTTGGCACTTCTACGTGTTTTTTTTTTTCACCAAGAAGGTTTATGTGCTGTTAAATCTGTTCTAACTCCACTACATGGCGCTGTAGAAGAAAACTCAATATTTAGTTAAATGCAACCCGCAACACATTCGGCACGATTTTGAATCTATATCGTTAAATAACTCCTAAAAAATAGCCTTAAAATCTAAAAATTTGAGGCCAACGTTTTTTAAACTGTAATCTACAGTACAAATCTACAGGTCTCTACAGGTCAGAAATCTACAGGTCTTTGTCACAGATGTTTTGCGGTCATTCCATTTTTTGTAATCAAGAACCCACAAAACAAGCAATTAGACGTATTCAGTGTTTCGTTATCAGGGCTCTGTAATAAGAGTTTTTCTGCCGAAAATTTGCCTTTTGTTTGGCGCATCATTACATAACTCTCTCTCTCTCTCTCTCTCTCTCTCTCTCTCTCTCTCTCTCTCTCTCTCTCTCTACTCCCTAGAGAGAAAGTAAACATAACGTCAACGATTTCCAATTTCCTAAAAAATTGAAACCTATAATCGCGAAATTGGAATCCGGTACTCAGATGTGGAGGCTCCGGTCAATGCGATAAATTTCGTACCATTCGTGCTGGCAAATGCGAGAAGTAGCACTTGATTAAAATACACGCGGACACGGACGCCAGCGCGAACACTAGGAGAGAAATCCTCTCGTCCACTCTGGTGTGCTCTGCAGGGTTGCCAGATGGGCGAAATTCCGCTTTTGGGCTGGAAAACGGCTCTCTCTCGCGGGACTAAAATTGACTTCGCGGAATACTGCCCAAAGGGCCTAAATGCATCAAGTCAGGTGGGGTTTTTGGGGACAGTGAGTTTGAATTTTTTAATATTTTACATAATGTGTATATAAATACATCACATTGGCAGAACTTGCAGTGATTTTATGAACCCATGTAAAATTAGTTATATTTTAGAAGTACGGTGATTCTGCCTGCATTTTCCGTTAAGCGATAAGGAATAAGCACTGATGTGTAAGCTTCATTTTAAATATTAAAATATAACTTATTGTTACACAAAGATTTTACATTAAGTATTATTGCAATGTTCACAAACAAGAAAACGAATAAGGCATTTCATAAGGTCACTATCTCACAAGAAACTTCAAATACGGATTATTTTAATGCAAATTCAAATTTCCCGCTTGGAATGTTGAATTTTTCTTATTGGGCAAATTTACTGCCATCTAACGGCGGATGTTTGTACGAAGCATGTGGCAGCCCTGGCGCTCTGCCGTGTCTTTAGGCGCTGCACGCCTGCGTGCCCGCACGCCCAACGGCGCCCACAGCGCGCGGGCGACAGGCCGGTCGCCCGGGGCGGCGCCGGCAGCGGCAGAGAGCGTGGGCGTGGGCGGCGGCCAAACTGAATCACACGGCGACGGGGTGGGCGTGGCCGTGGGCATGGGCATGGGGGAGTGTGAGGGCGGGAGCGGGGGTTTTATTGATTGAGTGACTGATTAGTGATTCCGAGCGCGAAAACGGCCTAAGGTCATTAGTCCCGTAAATGTAATGCTTGCTTTTTAATCGCGGGAGACGATCTTCACTTGCTAAAGGGCGAGATTCAGCGGTGATCTTCATGGTGGCTAGCGGGGTTTTCACCATCTCCCACCAGTTGGGCACTGCCTACCACCGGGACAAGCCCGACGTTGGCGATTGGCCTCCTGATATGTGTGGTAGTGTACCGCATGTAAGTGGGTGTAAGGGTGAGAATAGAACAAGGAAGTGGAAGGAAAGATCGCGCCCAGTCCGTTGCCCATCTGTTAGAGAACTGTTCCAGCATTCACTGGTGTTGATCAGAGAAACCAAGGAACACTACCGATCAGTGCAGCAGACCGCTAGGATTCTCCTCCAGAGAGTGCCTGAATTCGACCTAGCTATCCAACTAGTGTGGAAAACCCTGCCACCGTCGGAAGTCAAACCCTGGAACCTTCCGGTCCGAAGCACGGTAGTGACATGGGCGTGAGCGTGGCGTGTGCGGGGAGGAGAGGGCCCGAGCGTAAAGGTGGGAGAGGGCGAAGGCAAGGGGTCGAGCGTGAGTGAGAGCGAGAGCGAGGCCGAGTGCACGGGCGTGGGCGGCGGCAGGCGGAGGGGGGGGGGCGATTAGCACGCCCAACCGCGCGCCGTTGCATGCGGCGAAGCGCCGCCAGGCCCATTGGCGCCGACATCTCCCTTAATTGGAGGCCCCGAGCGCGGGCGGGGAGGGGCGGGAGCCACTCGCTAATGCAGCTCCCCACGGCCCTGCACGGCTGCCGTAGCTCAGCGGCAACCACGTTGCCGCTGCCACGTCTCTGACTGGGAGGTCCCCCTTGGGTTCCAGTCCCGACGCTAACGGATTTTCTCCGCAAGACAGCTATGCTAGCGTACTAGCTATACAGCCACCAGCAATACAGCTATAATATCGTACTACTACTACAATAATAATAATAATAATAATAATAATAATAATAATAATAATAATAGCGTACCCGTGCGAGAACTCTCGCATGCCTATACCTCACCCTCTTCCTTACCTTCTCATTTCCGTATTAAGCCCGTAATATATATTTTTCTTCAAGACCCTCCTATACTTCCGTCACTTGTTCTATATGTCACCTTCTAATCGATAACAATATAACTCATTCTTGTCAGTAGAAACTATTCTTATTTAACTTTATTATCAAGCAAAACTCGATACACCTGTGTAATTCAATCGCATAGAACATCAAGTAATTAGTAATTTCACACACAGTTGTAGATTCTACAGGCTCTGAGCAGGTGGGGTAGAATCGAGAAGCGTCGAACTAGCAATAATGTAATAAAATGATCAAGATAGAATTCTATAGATTACAGTGTGAGGAACGTCCGGCCTCAGAATTTTAGTTTTTAAGGCCATAGAACGCTTCGTTTAAAAGTTATTTAAATTTATGGATTTTGAGAATCCTGTCGTGTGTTGCGGGTTCCATTTACACGAATATTTAGATGCGTATTTTTAAACAAATCCTTCACATTTTTAAGTCAAACTGCAATTCGTCACGTCTCTGCGAAATTCTCTTTCTTTAGAGACCTCATTTATAAAGATTGGTTGCGTGTGAGAGGGAAGATACACTACTGAAATAATATATGAGGTGGTAGGAGGAATTCCGATGTCTGGAAGAGAATTCTAGCGGCCGGTTGCTCTGACTGGTTTATCGCATTAATACCAGGAGAAAATCGGAGTTTTTTTCTGTTAAACGGGCCACGGACCGGGCACAAAATTTCTTTTCTCGTCCTTTCACCACACAAATAGGAAGCCCAGAAGGGAGACAGCAATGCTTTTTAATTAGATGTTAACAGAGTATTTTGTCAGAATAAATTAGTTCGCTTGGAAACTGCTAACATAATGCATGACAATCTTAATGTTTACCGCAATGATGCATTAAGAAGCTCTTTCCAGAATTATTTTTATTACTGTTGATAGTTCTCAAAGAATTTTTTTTCATTTTGAAATAAATTAAAAAAGTATATATTTATGCTAAGTTGTGTCCTATCAAAGATTTTTGTGTATTAACTTTTAATATGCATCCAATTTTGCCGCAGGATACCATATTTGTTGTCGTTATTTAAATCCATGAATACGAATAAAAATTTCCTTCGGTCTAAACATATCTGAAATACCAATTTTCCCTTTTCTGGTAACGTTTATAATACATGGTTATTACAAGTGATTGATCGTATTTTAAAAATGTATACTTCAGAATCAATTACACATAACATACTGAGGTTCCGTTAATAAAATTACAAGCGCTTCAAGGATTTTCCTTTGGTCAAAAAATATCTAAAATAAGAATGTCTTCTTCTGTGGTGACGTTTATAGTACAGAGGTATTACAAATTATTCATCGCATTTAAAAAATGTATATTTCAGAAACAATTACACATAGTTTCTTAAATATATGAGCAAAGTAATGATTGACTCATCAATAGGGCTACAAACTCTCCAAGTTTTCGTGATATAATGCAAGCTTTATTCTGATATAATGCAAGCTTTTATTGATTTTGTCAAAAAGCATAAGTAATTCTTTAAAATGTGCGTACTTTAATATCGAAACCCCACAATGGCATACTAAAAGGTTCGAAGTCCGCAACACTTTATTTTACATGACGATGTATTCATAAACTCTAAACCAAAAATACCATAAGGATTACTTTAAGAATGTATAAACAAACATAATATTTTTTGGTGTGAATAAAATATCATACATTTTGATGTTAATGAGTTTTTTTCATTTCCCCAATAGTTGAGGCCCCTGTACATCGAAAGTTTTTGTTTTCTTTGATTCATTTGTAATAACCCTGTCTTATTTATGAATAGTCTAGAAATCTCGTGATTTCCATCCTTCTGCTCTTGGATGAGCAATCGTTCATTCCACGAAGTCTACCCGTTTTAGCCTGGGGCAGCACGAAGGTTCACATCACGAAGGGTGATGATAACTTGCATTTAGAATATAAAACTTTAACACAGTACAAGTAAATTGCATTCCTTTTATTTAAGCGTATGTACCGATGGATGTAAACAGCAATCTTGCTACTTTACTTTTTTGAACATAACAAAAAAGCTTGTCCATTGAAGGACCAAAGATGTGTTCAATTCAAGTACTTTCTCGTATTTAGGCCTCGCCGAAATTCACGCTCGTCAAGCCGGATCTTTGCTCGCAAGTACAAATGCGATAACAAAACATATATTTATTACATGCGATGTCTTTTTAACATTGATACTTTGTACGGTATGCTTTTATACTTCGTTTTTTCTCTCTTGGCGCACGGGGTATGTCAATAAAATGGAATATCTCAGGTATTTCGCATCAGTTCTCCGTTGTGCCGCCAGGAATTGCATGATTGCCAGCACTGCTCGATAGAGTCTAGAGTCCCTAGATACAGAGAGTAGCGCAACCGCCGCCATTGAATATCCTCTCACCCGATAGTCCCCGCTAGGCAGCAATCAGGAGGCTGAACAGAAACTTATAAGCAATTGATGACGTTATGAAGATTTTCAAGAATATTAGCATTAGTTTGAAATGGGTTCATGGTTCTCAACACACAGAATACCACACAGTTCCGATTCTCCTAACAACTGGATATAAAATGTCGGGGCTATTGCAACAATGGAATGCGCTACTCTCTGTATCTAGGGACTCTATAGAGTCGCGATCATGAGACTCCTAGCGGCACAACCGAGAACGACGCGAAATACCATGAGATATTCCATTTTATTGATACACACCCGTGCGCCAAGAAAGAAAAACCGATGTATACGTTTTCGATGTTTTGTTTGTGGACGAAAGTGTTTCCCAATCAAAGTTTTATAAAAGTTAAAATATGAAATAAGAACTTAGAGTATCACTGTGTTCGAAAAAAGTGGACACTGTGTGATATACTTTCATCGAGGAGACAATTTCATTCCCGAGAGATGACTCCGATAGTATTTCGCACGCTTCTCCCCGCACTTTGCACGCCGAGTGACGATCAATGCATGCGCTCTACGCGTCGAGTCTCGACATTTCTTTCGGTTCTCTTCTTCGGTGAATTCGGGAAGCAGTTACTCCTCCAGATGTGGGGCGTTTATTCCATGGAGGCAAGGGAAGCATCGCTTCCCCTATCGTTTCCTTTAAATACCACTTGACTTGTAATTTAAAATCATTTACTTGTATTCCAAGCCCCATAAATTGGGCGCGATTATCTTATCTTTCCAAAATGAACATTTAATTATTATTGTCACCAATAGATGGGTGAGTGAGCGCCTGTGAAGCTTCTTGGAAGCACTGGCCTGACTGCATCCGGCGTCTCATAGGGAATGCTATGATCAAATACTATCATCAGAAACCCCATTGGTAATTGCTCGGTCAATTCAAGAAGGAAATTTTTACTTGTAATTGTTGTAAAGTGTCACTTGTAAATGGATTTACCTATCATAAGTTTACCATTAAAACATCTTTACTTTTTTCCCTAAATAAAAATCTAATTATGCAGCTGGTTCAGTCTTCCTCCGAACCGGATGCCTCGAAAAAGTGAATCGCGGTGACGCTACGCAGAAAACATAACTTTGGCAGGCCTCCTAATGGAGAAATGGTTCGCATTGTAATGAAGCGGGGCAGGGGGCGGTAAATCTGGCACCAGCGGGGGCGGTCGTGGGCGTCGGAAGACGGCGCTGGAGACGAGGCTAAGCCGATTAGCGGGTCTTCGCTTCGAGGCCGGGCCTCGAGCGGGGCGAGAGGCGAGGCGATGGAAAGGGCGGAGAGAAGGGTTCGGGGGAAGGGAAATCAGGGAGGCGGTGTGGAGGGGAAGACGGCAAGGAGGCGGCGTAAAGATGAAGTAGAGGCGAAGTGATGGCGGTGTGGCGGAATAGCGGCGGCGTGGAAGCGACATGCAAGCGGCGTGGAGTTGAAGGTGGCAAGGAGGCGGCGTGGAGGTGGAATGAAGATGGAGTGGAGGCGACGTGATGGCAGTGTGGTGGAATAGAGGCGGCGTGGAAGCGTCATGCAAGCGGCGTGGAGATGAAGGTGGCAAGGAGGCGGCGTGGAGGTGAAGTGGAGGCGGCGTGATGGCAGTGTGGCGGAATAGAGACGGCGTGGAAGCGTCATGCAAGCGGCCTGGAGGTGAAGGAAGCAAGGAGGCGGCGTGAAGGTGGAGTGGAGGCGACGTGATGGCAGTGTGGTGGAATAGAGACGGCGTGGAAGCGTCATGCAAGCGGCCTGGAGGTGAAGGAAGCAAGGAGGCGGCGTGAAGGTGGAGTGGAGGCGACGTGATGGCAGTGTGGTGGAATAGAGACGGCGTGGAAGCGTCATGCAAGCGGCCTGGAAGTGAAGGAAGCAAGAAGGCGGCGTGAAAGTGGAGTGGAGGCGACGTGATGGCGGTGTGGCGGAATAGAGACGGCGTGGAAGCGTCATGCAAGCGACCTGGAGGTGAAGGAAGCAAGGAGGCGGCGTGAAGGTGGAGTGGAGGCGACGTGATGGCAGTGTGACGGAATAGAGACGGCGTGGAAGGGTCATGCAAGCGGCCTGGAGGTGAAGGAAGCAAGGAGTCGGCGTGAAGGTGGAGTGGAGGCGACGTGATGGCAGTGTGGTGGAATAGAGACGGCGTGGAAGCGTCATGCAAGCGGCCTGGAGGTGAAGGAAGCAAGGAGGCGGCGTGAAGGTGGAGTGGAGGCGACGTGATGGCAGTGTGGCGGAATAGAGACGGCGTGGAAGGGTCATGCAAGCGGCCTGGAGGTGAAGGAAGCAAGGAGTCGGCGTGAAGGTGGAGTGGAGGCGACGTGATGGCAGTGTGGTGGAATAGAGACGGCGTGGAAGCGTCATGCAAGCGGCCTGGAGGTGAAGGAAGCAAGGAGGCGGCGTGAAGGTGGAGTGGAGGCGACGTGATGGCAGTGTGGTGGAATAGAGACGGCGTGGAAGCGTCATGCAAGCGGCCTGGAAGTGAAGGAAGCAAGAAGGCGGCGTGAAAGTGGAGTGGAGGCGACGTGATGGCGGTGTGGCGGAATAGAGACGGCGTGGAAGCGTCATGCAAGCGACCTGGAGGTGAAGGAAGCAAGGAGGCGGCGTGAAGGTGGAGTGGAGGCGACGTGATGGCAGTGTGACGGAATAGAGACGGCGTGGAAGGGTCATGCAAGCGGCCTGGAGGTGAAGGAAGCAAGGAGTCGGCGTGAAGGTGGAGTGGAGGCGACGTGATGGCAGTGTGACGGAATAGAGACGGCGTGGAAGGGTCATGCAAGCGGCCTGGAGGTGAAGGAAGCAAGGAGTCGGCGTGAAGGTGGAGTGGAGGCGACGTGATGGCAGTGTGGTGGAATAGAGACGGCGTGGAAGCGTCATGCAAGCGGCCTGGAGGTGAAGGAAGCAAGGAGGCGGCGTGAAGGTGGAGTGGAGGCGACGTGATGGCAGTGTGGCGGAATAGAGACGGCGTGGAAGGGTCATGCAAGCGGCCTGGAGGTGAAGGAAGCAAGGAGTCGGCGTGAAGGTGGAGTGGAGGCGACGTGATGGCAGTGTGGTGGAATAGAGACGGCGTGGAAGCGTCATGCAAGCGGCCTGGAGGTGAAGGAAGCAAGGAGGCGGCGTGAAGGTGGAGTGGAGGCGACGTGATGGCAGTGTGGTGGAATAGAGACGGCGTGGAAGCGTCATGCAAGCGGCCTGGAAGTGAAGGAAGCAAGAAGGCGGCGTGAAGGTGGAGTGGAGGCGACGTGATGGCAGTGTGGTGGAATAGAGGCGGCGTGGAAGCGTCATACAAGCGGCCTGGAGGTGAAGGAAGCAAGGAGGCGGCGTGAAGGTGGAGTGGTGGCGACGTGATGGCAGTGTGGCGGAATAGAGGCGGCGTGGAAGCGTCATGCAAGCGGCCTGGAGGTGAAGGTAGCAAGGAGGCGGCGTGAAGGTGGAGTGGAGGCGACGTGATGGCAGTGTGGCGGAATAGAGACGGCGTGGAAGCGTCATGCAAGCGGCCTGGAGGTGAAGGAAGCAAGGAGGCGGCGTGAAGGTGGAGTGGAGGCGACGTGATGGCAGTGTGGTGGAATAGAGGTGGCGTGGAAGCGTCATGCAAGCGGCCTGGAGGTGAAGGTAGCAAGGAGGCGGCGTGAAGGTGGAGTGGAGGCGACGTGATGGCGGTATGGCGGAAAAGAGGCGGCGTGGAAGCGTCAAGCAAGCGGCGTGGAGGCGGCATGGAGGAGGAATGCAGTTGGTGTGGAGATGGCGTGGGAGCGGCGTGGAGGAGACAAGGAGGTGCTGCGTGGAGGCGCCGCCGTGGGGCGGCGGGATGGAGGGTGGAGGCTGTGGAGCGGGGCGTGTTGGAGGTGGCGGGCGAAGAGGCGACATGGAGGCAACGTTTAGACTGTTCAGTCGCTGTCTGATGACGTCTAGCGGCCAACTGCTGTGATCGGTAGTTTTTCGCGGTTTCTCCGAAAAACACCAGGCGAATGCCGAAGCAGTACCCAAACAATCGGGCCAAGGGCAGCGCGCGTTCTTCCATTCCTTTTCCTATCCTCGCCTCCTTTCACACACACACATACACACTCACACACACACACACACACACTGTTCCGTTAACCGCTACCTGCCCAGGGTTCTCTCACCGCGATTGGCTAAATGTGTTATGACGTAATCATTCCTGCCGCAACATACTAATACGTTGTCGTTTGTGCCGTAAAATGCCCTTTTATGCACGATTTCTTGCAATAGAAAAGTTCGTTCATAATACAGGTATAGAAAAAAAAATTGTCAGTACTCATGCATGGTAGTTAAGTACATACATTTACTGTTTAATAATTTCTGCCTTAAATCAAGGTTTCTGTGTACAGTAACTTAAACAAAACACCTTAGAAAAACAGTGTTTTGTTCACTTAGCAGTATGTATTTTATATGGCCATGACTCCTATGCGGCACCCGTCATAGCAAAGCCTACTTTGCAGTGCGCATACCTGAAGGTAACTGTTTCCAACAATAGAAAAGACGAATAACGTTCCGTGCACGAGCGCTGAAAACAACTACTGCGTAAGAGAAAGCGACTCACCTGAGTCCTTGCCGCCCTTGACGCAGATGCCGAAGCCGTGGCCCGAGTCCGGCGGCCGCACCATGTTGACCGTTCGCACCAGCAGGTCCTGCTGGATGTTCTGGTGCGACAGGTGGCTGGCCGCCGCGGCAGCGGCGGCGGCTGCTGCTGCGGCCCCGCCCACGCCCGCGCCCGCGCCCGCGCCCGCGCCACCGCCGCCGCCCACGGGCGAGCCCGCGCCGCCGCCGGCGGCTGGGCTGGCGGCGCCGCAGCGGCGGGGCGGGGCGCCCGCGCCTGCCCTGCCGCCGCCGCCGCCGCCCCCGCTGGGACCGAACAAGCGCAGCACCTGCAACCACACACACGCCCACCTCACCTTCAGGGCTCGCCGGTTCACGCTGGGAAAGACATTTTGAATCAAGACCCCCGGCTACGCTCACCCTCACCGCCCCGCCAGGGTCGTCAGATTCACAACGGAAAAGACATATTGGGTGGTACTAATAAAAACGAGCAATTACTCTAAGGAGTCATCCATCATTTGCGTAACGCTAAAGGGGGAGGGAGGGGGTCTGAGGCAGCGTTACGCTGCGCTACAAAGAGATAGGGAAGTGCGTTACAAGGGGGATGGGGTACTGAAAATACTCGAAATTTATGATACGTAATTTATGGACGACCCCTAAGTAAATAGTCGTGAGCAAACTTACGACATTTTGCTCCGTGTGAGTAATTACTCAGTTTCTTATGAATATAGTGTTACCCTCTCTCTCGTCAGAGTAATTACTCTCGTCAGTTGAGCAGAGTTGAGCAAATACATCCTCCGTAGAAATTTTACAAACGAATTGTTGATTGTTCTTTGGACATACTGGAATTCCCAGACTTTCTGACGCAGGTGTATTCTTTGAGCGCGATAGTTAACAGATGGCCGTGGAGAGTAAAGTTAATGTTTGTTTTAAGTTTAGTGTCGAGTATATGAAAGTGTATTTGTCCTTTAATAATTATTCTCAAAACTTTATCAAAAAATATTAATATTAGACTAAATACAATAAAGATTGTAACATTTGACAGAAAATAATTCAATGACATTTATTTACAGCTTGAGAATTGTTTTTGAAAATTGACATTTAATAAACTTCAAAACATTTTTTGAAATTTTCTACAGTTGTACAGTATTTTTTGAAATTTTCTACACCTTGTAAGGTTTATAATTTGAACAAATTTATTTAGATTTTTAATGTAATGTTTTGAAGCAGCTAAATTGGTTTTAAGTTTTGTTACAATACAGAACATTAAGATCGTTTCGTATCGTTTCTTGGTTCGAATTCGCATGAATTTGCCATTTTAACTCAGTTGTAAAAAATCTTTAACTAAATCGTGATATGCACACACAACTGATCCCTACGAACGTCGGTAACGAACTAACCTAACCTCTCTTTGGTACCCTAAGCAAGCTACGGAGGTAACTCAAGAAATCTTAAGTAATTGCTTCGAAGTTTGAGCATTTGCTCTCGATTATTTATACAAAGCCCGGAGAAATTTCTCTCGTCAGTGTAAATGCTCGAAGCTCGTGTAAACGCTCAGGAGTGAGTAAAGTAAATAAAATGTTATTCGTACTAAAACGAGTAATTACCTAATTCTGCCTAAAACGTTTGGAGTTTCACAGACCGCACGTCACCGGTAAGAGAAGTTTGAAGGCACGTCACCAGTTAACGGTTAATATAACGAGAGACGTAGACTGATTTACTTTTCCACAATAGTTCAATAAGAGAGGAAATTTCGGACAATTAAACTCCTTATTCTTTTCACGGATATTCTGCAATATTTGCCTTGACGAGTTAAATACGAGCCAACATTTTCTTTGAGAAACTCGGGGTACATTTTCAAATCTGACACAATGTCATGTGTGATATTTTCTTACCATTGTTGTAGTGGAATGGAATCACACACACGTTTTCGGGCGATTCAACTATTTTGGTGACGTGGTTGTAATGTAAATTATATCCTGAAAAATGGCAGTGTTACTCCAGCGCTGGACCATGAGATTCTGCGTCCCCCTACACGTCGACTTGCAGATTTCACCCTGATACCTCCCCCAATGGGGAAGAACTCTAATATCGCGACCGCTCTCCGCACGTGTGTGACAGTGTAGTGCAGCAAGTGTAAATGTGTCTATATAGGGAGAGGAGGGGAGGACACAAGGCCTAGGAAGAGACTGCTCCGATATTAGCATAGCTTTTGTTTGTATTTGGAGCGTCGACCCGTGTATGGCCATGTCCTACTAGTAGCATCCCGGTCTCGCGGACATGGGTTAAGTGGGTATGGGGGATAAGGGGGTATGGGGATACGAATTAAGGGGGAAGACATCCCCATACCATATTCTGGTCCTCTCAACCAAGTGAAATTTCTCATCGTCACACAGAAACATACGACATTGCAAGGAAAACGCACACTATAATCTTTCTCGACCGGGAATCGAACCCGGGGTCGCGTCATGGAAAGCGAGCACGCTGGCCAATGAGCTTAACCGCCAGAGATATCCGTGTAGTGTTGGTCAGATAAACCACCGAAAAACTACCGGTCAGAGCAGGCGGCGCCTGGGATGCTCCTCCAGATGGTGGTCGAGTGCGACCTAGCTACACACTGCTGACTAAGCGCTGCGGGTTTCAAAAGTCCGCCCCCGTCGGAATCTGAACCCTTGATCCTCCCGCTCGGAGACGCCGCAGCTACAATTTAGTGAAACAAAAATAAGATTCGTCACGTCAAGTTACGCTAGGTTAACCCATTACTGCCTCGCCCATGGCCCTTATTCTTTTCACGGATATTCTGCAATATTTGCCTTGACGAGTTAATTACGAGCCAACATTTTCTTTGGGAAACTCGGGGTACATTTGCAAATCTGACACAATCACGCTCAAAACGAAGTAAAATGTGTTAGCCAGTTTTTAATACACATCTCATTAATTAGATACTGGACAATTCAATATATTATTTAAAAAACGTTTCCTGAATCCGTGCGTAAGCAAGAGCTGTTTCCTTATAACTTGAGTCATTATTGAAATAGCTGTACTAGTCCAAATTTTAGACAAATTAAGTTAACTTTATTTTCAGGTCTGCGGAGTGCACATTATTCTGAACATGGTACAACTACAGATTCATTCTGTGACCAATAGAGCGCATGACAATGCAAACGAATCACTTAATATCGCCATCAGTTTATTTTGATACTGGTGCATTGAGTTTCACGTGTCTCGTAATGAGTGTTTTCTTCTGGCAACAGCACATTTATGATGATCATCTTGAACATGACACAGATAAATTAAAATATCACTGTTTCATAAAACATTATTTTTCAGCAGTGAAACACACGGAAGCATAAATGTAAGTTATATTTCGCGCGGGAACGAAGTACCATTAAAAACGTGTTCTTACGGACTTCACATTTGTATTTAATACAAAATAATGACTGCAGGATCATTATATTTTAAAGTGGCTATTTATTATTCACTACTGGCTTTCGTAGAAATAAGGGACAAGAGCCGACAACACTCTTACGACGGATGTGTAAGTGTGTGAATTAATGTTCATTTTAATTCACTGTTCGTAACGCAACAAACTGGCAACGGCAAATGCAAACGAATTGACTGTCTTGTTTTAATATACTCTTAGATACCAGTTCTGATAGAGAAAATGGTGATACATCAGCTGCAATTTGGCCTACAGGATTTAATGATCTGCATGTTTGTCAAATAGGGGAGAGTTTAAGGCTGTCAGCGGTAAAATGAATCGAGTCCGCAGTAAAAATGACTAAAGGAAAGATCAATATTAGGCGAATGCCGGAGTAGTAACCTAACAAACGGTCCGCGATTCCCGATTATTTCATAGTTCAACTTCAGAGCTCAATATCTCAAAGTTTCAATGGAGTTGTACCTGTATTACAATAGCGCCTCAAACTGAAGTTCCAGAGAAAAAAATATTAATGATCTTTAAACCTCATTAATTGAAGCAGATTAATGTATCAGATTCATATATAGTCATTTGTTCTGTGCTTTTGCATGAGATACCGTTGTCAATCATCTTTGTCGCTATGAAAAGTTTTAATTCCTCTTCGCATTTATACTATTTCTATAAAATTTTGATTCAAATCTCTAAAAACTGAAAAATGTATCTTCTGTTATTATTGCAATGTACTTTTGGGCAGCTTTATTTACATAAATCAACCAAAAATCAGATGTAGTTGCCAAGAATCTGGAAGGCATTGGCGATGACAAAGACGTTGTAAGAAGAAGTATACGTGCTTGTGATATAGCGTCCCCAGGAAAGTCTCTCCGCAGAGGTCCCCTTGCTGGTGAGAGAGCTTGCAACAGAAATTATGTTGGTAGCACCTGCTGCGGCTTGAAAACGTACATTCCGTACTCACCACAATCGTAATAGAGGCTGGAAGTGTGGTTCCCTTCACTTGTTTCCCAGTGAACAGGTTGCTACCAAGCATAAATGTAATTTTTAATGGGACGCCCTGAATCGGCTCAGTGCGGTGAACGTACCTGGTGCACTGTATTTGCTTGACTCATCGTGCACTCTTTTCCCCTGGTAGAACAAGATTACGAGTATGTGTGGGGTACACCCCACACATACTCGTAATCTTGTTCTACCAGGGGAAGAAACAAGTCCCCGGGGTTGGTCCCTGGCCGTTAGTTCTTACCCTAACCCCCCGACGGCGCACAAGTAACGCCGAGAGGCTGGGAACCGGATCCGGCTGGTACCCAGTTTGTTCTCACGGCAACCTCCCAATACAATGCATACGTAAAGGGCCATCCTGCCCGCTCAGAGCTACTAGCTATCCGGGCTAGCACCGGAGTCTCGACGAAGCGGCACTGGCTTGCGACGGGAACCAGACCCTCCTCTTGCCCTAGAGTATCGGGACTGCTGCCGCGACGAAGCCAAACTCCCAGTTGGGGGCCACCGGAACTAAGGTTCGAGCGGCTCGGAGCCCACAACCCGTCTCCGCACTGCCTACACCTTTAGGATATCGACGTATCACCGGAACCTAGGCAAACTGACTGTAAGTCTCATAGTCCCGTCGGACTTCTATAAATGGATTCCAGAGCATTGCGAATAATTTCATTCACCTGAATCTGCCCAAAGGTCTACGCGCTGTGGGCCCAACTGGTGGGTCATGGGGTAGGCCCGATAGCCAGGAACTTAGCTTCGCGTACTCACTGCCTCCAACGTGAGTTAATGACGTGAGTATCGCCATGAAACTAAGTGTCCGTGTGACGCCATCAGAGAATGTTGCACCTCTACGCAGACAAGACGCCCCCCTGCGGGGGTTCGCTGTGGCTCTCACCTGCTCGGGCGAGATGGGCCTCTTCTTGCCGTTGGCGGAGCCGCCGCCCGGGCTCTGTCCCTTGCTGCCGCCGCCGCTCCCGCCGCCCCCGCCGCCGCCGCCGCCCGCGAAGGTGGCGGAGGAGCCGAGGTAGGAGGCGCGGGGGTGGCGGGACGGCGGCGGCAGCGCGGCCCCCGCAGCCGACGACGGCGGCCGCTCCACGATGGTGTACGAGGTGCCGGGCGGCGAGTAGTAGAGGCCGGGGCGGGCGGTCCGGCCGCCGACGCCGCCGCCGCCGCCCGCGGCAGCCGCGGCGGCGGCGGCGGCCGCGGCGGCGGCGGCGGCCGCGGCGGCGGCGGCGGCGCGCGGCGAGTACCCGCCCGCCACCGCCTCCTCGGCCTCGTACGCGCCCGCGCGGGAGGCGCTGCCGCCCAGGGCCGACGGCGACGACGAGAAGCGCGTGGTGGCGGCGGCCAGGTGGTGGTGCGGGTGGTGCGGGTGGTGCAGGTGGTGCTGCGGGCTGCTGAGCGCGCTGGCGCCGCCCGCGCCCGCGCCGCCGGGGCCGCGCCCCCAGCCCACGGGCGCGCCCAGGCCGCCCGCGCTGCCCCAGCGCCCGCCGTACGCCCCCAGGCTGATCTCGGCCAGCTCGCCGAACTCCTCCTCGTCCGCCATCCGGTGTCAGGTCACCACCTGCGCAAGGCACACCGCGCCGTCACACGCCGCACTCCGAGTTTCTTATGGAAGGTGCACAGTGTCCTGTCAGTCAACCACACAACTGAAGTTTATGAAGGACTGTTAAATGTATACTTTAATCTTATGACTACATTGTCAGAAATGTTATTAAAAACTATTGTAGATTTATGTACTGTACATGAAACGTAATGTAACCTTAATGTAACATTAAAAAGTGATAAATATGTTTGTACATTAAATTTAATGCACACAAAATCAGTTTAAATTTACGGTAAAGGTTCTCCCATTTCCCGTGCCTCTCATCATTTCTATCGTATATTCGTAATTACTAGACTATCAAGATCATTCATTCATTTCTTGCAGATACGACCATAAAGTTTTGGCTCTTGCATTCTCTTGTATATGTGTGCATTAAATTTAATGTGCGTTCATGTTAATTACTTTATTGTAATTTACATTCAAGTAATGCGGAAATTTCTGACAGTGTGTTGTTTCACATTCACTTTCAGTAATTTTAACAAAGGGTAGCGTCTAGTAATACAACCTGTAAATATGGATATACAACATCACGGACGTAGTATGTCACAGAAAAACGAAAATGAACTGTGTATTATTCATTTCGTAATATAGTAATATTCCTAAATTTGAGTAGTAAAGAAAAGACAATAACGGCCTAATTTCTTACAAAAGTGCATGTTGAATTAAATTCATTTCATCAACGACAAAATTATGATTTCGGTTAAAGCCATACTTTTTATAAATACCCTTAAAAGAAAATTGAGACATTTTAAAAGGAGATGATGTACAGTATTTGCCAGAAACCATTTTAGTATTCACTAGACTTAGTGAGAAGAGAAAATCTCCACCTTCAGTAAAGTAGTTGTAAGTGGCGGTCCAAAAAAATGTTTTGCTTTTTGGAAAATTCAGGAGGAACAGAGAAAATTTAGCCTATGCCATCTTTACAATTGTATTTCACTCTATTTCTGTAAGAAATTAAAGAAAAAAATTCATGTTATTTTTGAGAACATTTTGAAAATGTCCCTGCGATTTTGTGTGAAGTACCCTCAAAATTTAGAGAATTCTTTCCAAAATATCAAGAATTCATGTCAAGCCAGATAGGTCGGGGAACATTCATTTTGGAAAAAAATATACGAAGAGTTTATGCGCTAAACTTCCTCACAGACGGACAGAAAGACAGTTGGAAGGCCATTTTGAAAAACAAACGAATTTTCGTTATTAAGGAACCAGAACATTTGAATTCTGAGTAAACTGTATATTATAAAAGGTATTTTACAAAGAACATATGCCACAAAAATCCGATTTTACGAAGCACCAAACTGCGTTTTCTGTGGAAAACACGACACATTTCGCCACAGGATTACATATCTTTCTCTATACTACAACTTCGCCTCAACTCTATTTAAAACCCTCCTGTCCAGACTCCAACTTTTTATAGCTCTACTCACCTCAACTTCATTTGAAATTGTTACACCGGTTTGAAAGAACTGATTGAGAGGCAACGTTAAAGCCGAATCAAACTCTTGATCAACGTTACGACAGCAATAGCCTTAACAATAGCTTCCAGAGTACTAATCGATCGAAATGCTACGCAAAGTTTTCCAAGAGCTGCATTTGAAAAATCCTTGACCTACCTGTGAAATTACTACCTGTGCAATTACATTTTTATCTGCCATTGTACAAGGTATTTCCATGAAAATTTATTGCAACAATCATCGTCAGATACATGCCAACAACAAATGCAGTAATAATAACTTTGGTTTATCCAAACAGACGACCTCTTCTACCTCAGCCAAGAAAATACGAGAGCAACGATCTGGCTCTTACGTTATCTCCTGGACCCTCAGGGGATCCTCATCAAAGATTTACTACCGGACATTTTACCCTGAGAGGTACTTACTTCAAATTCTCTTCATTTTGCTCCTTACTCTTCGTAGTCGCCCACATTCTATGTGTCCCCACTAGCCCATGGTTCATGGTTTTCCTTTTTTATAGTTTCATTATTTCTCCCAGACAAATATTGCTCCAAGGTTTAACGGGAGCTGTTAATTTTCCCTCACTAACCTCTCGAGGCATAAATTTAAATCCTTGATCTCATAAAGTCAAAAATGAAATCTAGTTTTTATCAGAGGAACAAAAACTACTCTGGAGTTTTTATGGGATGAAACGAGAAGAATCATTGAGTTTGTGCGTATCGAATTTTAGATTTGTACATTTCAGAATGTGAGAAGACCGATGAAATTCTGTACCTCGAAAGTAAACGGCACTACGCCGCTTTTACCTAAGTGTACAGGAGATCAGTTTAGATGTTTTCGTTCTCTGAATGAAGTTACCTTGCTTGTTTTGACGGCTTCTAATTTCGTTATGAATGTATTCTAGACATAGTTCGCAGTATCGCTAGGAAAAGCAATAAAACTTGGTCTATGAAAATATTGCAGTTTAGCAAATCACGAGACATGTTCTTTACCTCGTACATGATTTTAAAAGTGTTTTACTGTGAATACACGAGGTGCAACGAAACAGTTTTTTCAAACTGAACAAAATTGTTTGCGGCTAAGGATGTCATACAAAGAGATTCTCAACGAAAGTCAAAAGACCTTATAGGAGTATCCATGTCTGCAATTTTTGGAATAGAAAATTATAACCAGGTAGACCTTCGAATTGTATTTTTTTTTTGTACAGAGCACAGAAATTTTATTAATAGATACGTGATGAAATAGTTCTTCTCCCTTCTTCTTAAAACAATTAGAAATCGAGACTAGTGAGACAGCTCACAGACATCATCTCCACACAGAACAAAGACTATTCAAGTTCTTTGTAACAGCCAATCTTGTCTAATATCTTCCAATTTTCATTACTACTTTGGGTGGCTTATAACAAGCTCCAATCATTTCTTAGTATAATTGTGAATTCGTCAACATAATACACTTTTGATCTTAAACTTCACAGATCAGATATGACAATGGGTACATAATTGACTATAAATTTACACAACGCTATTTAAAAACAGCATATTCCGGCGTAATAGATCGATGATGCAAACCCGATACATGAGTAATTTACTTACGAATTGTTACCAAGTACAGGCAATTCCCCTAATCCTGTTCAACATATCAGAAATCGGTGTCGGTTGGTTTTGTGTAATTACACAGGCCAACGACCACGATAAATCATATCGCGCAGTCAATCAATCACTGCGGCGACTGCAGCACTAAAAGAGCGAAGAGAGGCGGATTCATCTGCCAGCGCAGATGTGCACAAGGAATAGGATGGCGGCACTTGTGTGTAGCGCCGGCTTCGCGTATAAGTGAACAAACGATAACAACTTTTCATTTTATTTGTGGCTTTCAAGAGAGAGATAGAGAGAATTATGTTAAAAGTGCTGTTAATTATCTACTAAACAATTGAGTTGTTCAGATGTTCAAGTTAAACAGGCAACGATCGTACGATCGTATAAAAGTTTGCCAGCCACCAATTGAAAACAATAGACTGTCAACAGAGAAGAGAAGTAAGATGCCGTCACATTCTTGTTCGAAAGCATAAATCAAGTTTCCTTTGGACTCTCGTACTAGATTCCTAATCTTTAAGGATCCCGAAGCAATGTATAAATTAAATTGTTTCCAAATTGCTTAAATTTTGTTGCCGGTATTTTACAAAATTAGAGGGCTTCTACTTTCCATTAAAGAATTCTATGAATTTATTCTTTTGACGTAGTAACTGATAAATATTCATATGGATATTATAAAAGTCGTTATTAAGAATATTGTTTTATGGTTATATTTTAAATTACATTACTTTTTTCGAGGGAATAATCTTTGAATATGAATGTTTAAAATAACTTACAAAAGGGCCAAAAATCTCCATTCTTTTAAATAAAAACTCCCCTATTTTACATCCATCCGGTACCTTCACGGCTGGACAGCCATGTTGATGTTGGAGGTTCATGCGATGATCGCCACGAGCACGGCGATCGATTGAAGCACTTAATTGGAGGGTTGATAGCACACGCAGTGGCGGCCGCGATGGCTGCAGGCCCTCGCCCAATCATAACTAGTTTGCTTGTCTAGCCATAACTGCCGCTACTGTAGAGTACAATCATACACATCTAATATCATGGTCTTACATCTCGTACATAGGCCAGCGGCTAATGTTCTTCAAGGACACGGATAGTGCGTAAGATAGTCACTGGTAAAATATACACATGTGAAGGCTATCCATTATAAGAAGTAAATCATTTAATAGCTATCACTAACGATCGTTTCAGGATTTGTGATACCTCACGATTCAGAAAAATATATTTTATTACACAAGTATAACGAATATATATCTTCATACACTCAATGTACGAGCGGTGTATATGAAATTATATTATAGACAATACAAAATAAATACCAAGGTAAAAGATGTAATGTGATAAAGTCATTTAACACAATTAAAATATCATTAACAGATTAAATTTAACACATTTTTTAGGATAGCAAACAAGTGTTTATTTTCATTACAAGAAAAAATTGTCTGGAAATATCTCTATTAGCGTACTAACGTGATTCATGTTAGTAGGTATCTACACTTATTTCAATAGTGTTTCATGTCACATTCATGTTTTATCCATCACTCTAGTATTAATAGGCATAGGATAGCAAGACATAGGTTAGTCAATGAAATGAGAGCGACTAAATATTGACAAAAGAGAGAGGGGGAAAATGTAGGATCTGTGAGATATAAGAGGAAGATTGGGAGCATATTTTAGAGAGATGTATGACTTTTTAGGAAGCAAGAATGTGGGCAAGATGGAATATTCAGGATAAGGAGAGGCGGTTATTAGAGGAAAAAAGTGAAAGGATCAGTGTGTTTGATAAGTACAGGAAAAGGCTTATTGTGTAGCGTATTATAATATTCCTAATACGTATTGTGTAAATTATGTATATGTATATTGTGTGTTGTATGTGTATGTATTGTTGTGTGTGTATTATTATTATGTATGTGTATTGTTATTTAATTATTGCTTTTTAGAAAGTTGTAACACAAAATTCATTCTTAGTATTAATATTGGCATTTCTGAGATCTTACTGACAAATGTAATGTCAAAATAAAATTTATCTCATATCACGTTTAGTGACAATGGAGAGTGTTAAAGGGCACTAGGAACATTCGGAAAGGTTTTTCGTTTACAAGAGTTCTTCCAACTGACAAGAACTAATTAACAGAGATACTTAGTTTCCAAAACTGTGTTTACTCCCACGGCGATCGATATCAACGAGAGAAGACTCATCGATCCTTTATTTTCACACCGCCGAGGACGTAAGCACGACCGTTGTGCTTACGCGATCCAATTCTGGCAACGCCGGATGGAAAATAACGAGGAAATATTGACAGGGCTTTCTGAGAACTGAGAGAACTTCTATTTGACGTCCAATGTACCAAAAGAGGTGGCTCAGGGCATCAGCTGATGTCACTGCACTCCCTCAGACTGCAAGGTCCTAGGCTCCAGGCCCGACGTGGGCAGAACTTTCGATACTATCTTGTCAGCTAGGTAGAATTTCGTCGCTGCTTGGAGGAGAGTTCTAGCGATCAGCAACTCTGATCGGTGTTTTCCGTGGATTCTCGGATCAACGCCAGGTGAATACCGGAGCAGTAGCTTACCAAACGGGCCATGGAACGCGCTCGATCTTTCCTTCCTCTCCCTTGTACTATCCTCTCCTCTTACGCACACTTACACTAACATGTGCTACACAACCACACATTCCGGGAGACCGGTCTGGAGTTTAGAGCTTGTCCCGTCTGCCCGGTGCCCCAATGGTGGGAGATACCGGATCAGGGAAACCCAGCTAGCCGACGGTAGGTCGGCGCAGGATCTCGCCATCCAGTGAAGAAAGACCACCACCATCTCCCGATGAAAAAGCACACACTACACTTACGGGATTAATGACCCTAGTAGTTGACGCGCCCGGAATCACTAACAATCAACCAATCAATCGTCCAATACCCATTAACATTACCTCGCGATCGGAACATGGGTTGGGCGCGACACGGCATTCCGTTTGACATCCTAATCAACAGGATGATGAACGTGTCTTTGGGACTTTTTGTCTCAAAATTTGAGTTTTGAAGGCCCTAGAACGCATTGTTTAGGCGTTATTAAACGATAGATTCAAAAATCTAGACGTAAGTTGCGGATTGCACTGTACATGAATTTTTAGATGCGTTTTTTCAAACAAATTCTTCATGGTTTTAAAGTCAAAGTGCAATTCGTCACGTCTCCATAAAATTCTCTTTCTTTAGAGATCTCATTTATCAAGACTGGTTGCATGTGAGAACCGCAAAGGGAAGGTACACTACAGAAATAATGTAATAGACGATTAAAACTATGAATGAACCAGGAGCATTAACTGGTTCTAATTATCGTAGTCTAAAAAGAGCCTATGAACCATAGGCTCTCGGACATTTTGACGTTGCTCGATCATTAGAACCCTTATAATGCCCTTAGGGGTCAAATACTTATTTTTTCCGAATATTTGTTTTTAACTACGCCCTGATATGCTCATTGCCTCTTCCCCTAATCCTCGGTCTGCGTGAAACTGAGAGCTGTTCAATGTGTTTCACCCTGCGTGACGTGGCGCTCCCGTGTCCCAGACATTCTGCCAGAGGCACAGGCGTCACTGGATTCCAATCTCCGAGGGGCTTCCTGCATCCGGGTGGCGGCGGCAGCGGTGGCGCCATCTCCTGAACCGCCATTCAGCGAGCTGAGCCTTCCGCGCGCGGCCCAAACACGCAAATACCCCGCCCCGCTCCACCCCGTCACCCGCGCTGCTGCTCCGGGCGCGGAAGGCTCGGCTGGCGCTTCACACGGCTCAGTTGCGCGGTGCAGCCTCCGGCAGCCCTCGACACGCCCTCACGCCCGGCCCCCACGCCCGGCCCCCACGCCCGGCCCCCACGCCCGGCCCTCACGCCCGGCCCTCACGCCCGGCCCGCACGCCCGGCCCGCACGCCCGGCCCGCACGCCCGGCCCGCACGCCCGGCCCGCACGCCCGGCCTCCACGCGCGGCCCCCACGCCCGGCCCTCACGCCCGGCCCTCACGCCCGGCCCTCACGCCCGGCCCTCACGCCCGGCCCTCACGCCCGGCCCGCACGCCCGGCCCTCACGCCCGGCCCTCACGCCCGGCCCTCACGCCCGGCCCTCACGCCCGGCCCCCACGCCCGGCCCTCACGCCCGGCCCCCACGCCCGGCCCTCACGCCCGGCCCCCACGCCCGGCCCTCACGCCCGGCACTCACGCCCGGCACTCACGCCCGGCCCTCACGACCGGCCCTTACGCCCGGCCCGCACGCCCGGCCCTCACGCCCGGCCCTCACGCCCGGCCCGCACGCCCGGCCCTCACGCCCGGCCCTCACGCCCGGCCCTCACGCCCGGCCCTCACGCCCGGCCCTCACGCCCGGCCCTCACGCCCGGCCCTCACGCCCGGCCCTCACGCCCGGCCCGCACGCCCGGCCCTCACGCCCGGCCCTCACGCCCGGCCCTCACGCCCGGCCCTCACGCCCGGCCCTCACGCCCGGCCCTCACGCCCGGCCCTCACGCCCGGCCCGCACGCCCGGCCCGCACGCCCGGCCCGCACGCCCGGCCCTCAACCCCCGACCGTCACCTTCCGACACACACCACACAATGTACTCGGTGGTATATCTTGGACGATTCCCAACATATCGCTACGATATTTTCCCCAAATTGAATTATAACGGGAATAGAAGTATAAATTAGCTGAAGAAGAATCCAAAAACATGGGATTTGAAATGTTGTAGCAAGGTAATTGAAGAATAAATTTGTGTGTAAATAACTAGTTCAAAAATTTAATTATTAAACAGACATAAGCCAATTTGGAGTCAACACAAACCACCCTCAACGGCAATACCCATTGCCATCCACAACCGTCTCTACCAGGCTTCTTTGATTAATGGTCAACACCAGCGCATCAAATTGCGACCAACAATAGCTGGCCGCGCTGCGATCCATCGGTCGGCCTTCACCGTCACCCAACTCTCCCCGCCCGCTCGCCTGCAGTAGCCTTCCCCGGGCGCTTCCAATCAACGCACTGGAGCCCCAGCGTCGCCGCCAGCCTCCGATCGTCCCCACAATCATCCACGGCCGACGGCCTCCCGCCATCCCACAGCGCACGCCACCCTGCTCCCAACAGCCGCCGACCGCCGCCACAGCCGCCGCCGCCGCCGCCGCCGCCGCCGCCGCCGCCGCCGCCGCCGCCGCCGCCGCCGCCGCCGCCCCCGCCGCCGCCGCCACCGCCGCCACCGCCGCCGCCGCCGCCGCCGCCACCACCGCCGCCACCGCCGCCGCCCGGCGCGTGAGGAGCGACGTTAATTAACGCGTTCCATGTCGCCGCCCGCGCCCTCCGCCTCCACCCCCGCTCCAGCCCGCGCCAGTGCCGGCACGTCCGCCGCCCTGGGCGACCCACGCCGCTTTCTTCATTAGCATGCGTCGCCCCCGCCACCTCTGCACCCTATCAGCGCTGTGCGACCGCCGTCGATATGCTCCAAATCGGCAAAGGTGGTTCACGGCATCGACTTAAGCCACTGCAGTGACTCAACGCGAGGCCCTAGGGATTCCGTTCCCGACGGTGGCAGGATTTTATACACTAGCACCTAGCTACGTCAAATACATCCGCTGTCTGGAGGAGAATTCTAACGGCAGGCTGCTCTGATCGGTAGTTTTCCGTGGTTTCCTTCATCAACACCAGGAGAATTCCGGAGCACTTCCCTAATGAACGGGCCACAGGCCCTGCGCGATATTTCCTTCCTCTTCATTAATTCATTAGAGATTCCGGCCGCATAAACTGCTAAGGTCATTAGTATCGTAATGTAGTGCAAATTTTCCTCTCCACACTTGTCGAGAGACCGGTCGGGAGCTTCGAGCTTGTTCTGGCTGGGGCGGTTCTCCGCTAGTGGGAGATACCTCGCTGGGGAGATACCCGCTAGCCGACGGTGGGTCGGCGCCGGATCTCGCCATCCAGCTGGGAAAGATCACCGCCACCTCCCGAGGAAAAATCAATGCACCACACTTGCCGTCCCCCGGTGGTCGAGATTCCTACGGCAGTAGTGTCGTAGCGATATCGGACCGAAGGATCGCGGGTTCGAGTCCCGATTCGGACATGGTTGTATTTGTGTTTGTCCTTTCACCCCCTATCATCACCATATCAGGTCAACTTCACAGTTACCATACCGTTAAACCCAATAGTGGTCGCTAATGACCTACATGTTGATGCGATCTTAAATTTTAAAAAATAAAAAGAAATAAATGCACCGCACTTACTGCAGAAGTGACCTAAGCAGTTGACACGCCCGGAATCACTAACAATTAACCAATCAACAGAAAAACATGTACAGAAATAAAACTTTGTATTGCGTATTGCAGAAATTACCTCAGTAGCAGGCGGGGTATTCGCAAAACTGAAGGGTCTTTTTAGGATAAAAATAATCTAATGAGAAATTGGAAAAACGTGAGGTGTAGAAGTCAGTGAGATCTCGAGAGCGGATAATGGAACATTCATTCATTCAAGCTCTATTGTGCCCACATATCCCTTTGAACTGGATATTGCTTCACCGGAAAAGACGAATTTAGCAAATCGGCTTCCAATATTATATTATTTTGCTTTCTTTCTTAATAAATTTTGATGTTATTTGCGATCCATTGCGCTAAATTCGAAAATGGTGCTGCGAGCCACACAGTTATTTCAACATTACAGCTGGATCCACAACTGCTTTACTTACAAGTGCTGAAAATTGTGACGGTCGTTTTTATTAAGGTTGGCTGCAGTGAACGTCTACCTACAGACTTTCTTACGAGTTAAATGTATGGTGTGTGCTACCTAGCATTCGATTGTAAAGAACGCCAACTAACTGTAAACTAGATGCGAATGTTATTAGATGTGACATTATTTGGTCGCTATTACTTAATGTTTTAGGTTTTCGACGACTATTATTTGTTTATAAGTCGATCTAATAAAATTATTAAACATACTCAAACCAAGAACACTCCTCTGCGTGAATGTTAAAAAACTCCAAGAAATGAGTGGATTTTGTTAAAGTATTGTAGGTAAAATGCAATTTTAAATTTTACAAATTGATTACGTTCAACTTTTTATTTACTTTTAGTAAACATGAAAGAATAAATGTTTAAAATTGGAATGAGGCGTAGATTCCTTCTGTTGGGTTCCGAGATAACTCGGACAGAATAGATGTTCACCATCATGAAGGGCCGCCACGATTTCTGAGCACAGAATGTGGTCTCCAATCTACACTAGAACTAACTGGAGTCCTGAATGAATATGCCATAATATTATTTCATATCATATTCATATTCTGTTATCACCATTCTTTGTAAATAAATAGCCATGGGCTAACTACTCTATCGTTATCTCTCAAGAAAGCTCATTTGTTGTCAAGCTCGATTTTCAAGACCATGATTCCAGCTTTGTTTTGTGGATGAGCTGAGTAATGAGCTGAGTTGATGGTGGCCCAACATTTCGACAGCAATAAGGGAGTTTCATGAATTTAATGGTACTGATATCCGGTGATGAAAACAAGTGATGTAATTGAAGATTCTGGTGTGAGATAAAAATGCTATTGTTACACAAACACAGAAAGATTTCTGCTTTAATGTCCATGTGCTGATAAATGGTTTAGATAATGGCTGGTTCATTGACGTTTGGATAATGGTACATGTACTTCCAACATCCTGTGACAAAATTTGAGAATACAACATTTCTTGTACCTCAATATATCTCTAAACCTTAATTTTTAAATTAGGAAATTCACACAATGCTGATACAACAAGCACTACAAGGAGTTTTTGCAAGAACTACAAATGAAAATTTTATATATTTTCTCTATACTTTGTGTAACGATTGCTCATTGCATGTGAACAGTGGAACTGTAAAATGAGCTGATTATGATAAGGTGCGAGGTGGTAGAAAATATCAGTTACGATAACAGGCAAAGAGTTGAAGTAATTAATACGACTGTCCCCACTTTTTGTTCTGGACAACTCAATTAACTCAGAACATTTCCGACAATTATCACCGACCTTCTGAATTACCTAGAAAAATGCTTTTGTTTGTGTATTTAATCGTGTCTAACTCAAAATAATTACGAAATTGTCACTCAAACGAACAATGAACTATTACTCATCTACTCCACTCGCTCTACAACAATGGGTTTGAAAATGTCATTAAGAAAAGTTTTCTCTGGTTTTATAAATAAGTCGCAGAATGATTTTTGATGATAATATTTTATCGTACAATTATTTGAAGTCTTCAAATCTTAATGGTTCTCGATTGATTTAATTAACAACGATGTAAATTTCCTTATGCAGAAAGTTTTTTAGTTTATACAAAGGCAGAAATGCGAAATTTTTAATAGACAACATTATCTCAGCAAGCATAATTTCTGTGTCTTCCAAAGAGCTTCAGTTCGGTCCAAGGAACTCGGCTCAACCCTGGTCACTTTGTGGTATTGGTCACGTGTGATTACAATTAGTTTCAAAACACACTCGTTTGCTATTCGCGCTTGTGTATATACTTGACAAAATTGTATGAAATAAGCGTTTAGTTATAACATGACGTAATGGACGAAAACAGAAACCGTATCGGCAGATTTGTTTCTACAAAAATATTTAAGATTTTCATCCTCATCATTAGTATAAGTTGTTGCACGTTTTAAAGTATCAGCAGTGATTTTAGAAGCTAGTGGTGCCCATGCATTCACAAAGATGTGCTGATGTGGGAAGTTATAAGTTTCCTGAACATTCATTTCTGCCCCTACATAGTTTTCCATTTCACGGAAACAAGATCGTCGCATGGTTGGGCAAAATATATTCACCTGATCATTAAGATCATTAGGTCAATGTAGAGAATTTCAGGGTAGCGCTTGAAGTTTGGAAACTGAAATGCTACTCGAGGTTTAGAAACTTCAAGACCGTTATTTGTATTATCATGTGCCATTCAATATTTTCGTAATTGCCACCTTACGAGAAAAAATATAAAATTGATAAATGCGTTCCCAATTAATAGAAGAACCTATACGCTGTCTTTTGATTGCTCTTAACGGACAGCGGGAGTTCAGAGTGGCTATTTAATCTTCTGGTTACGTTATACCGATATAAGAACAACGTATCACGAAAAGAAAGAACGTGCCCCTAGCCATGGCATCTCAGACCCTTCCTTCCCAAACAGGGCCGGAGTTAGACAATTTTGGGCGCGCGGCAAAGCTGAAAGGTAGTCCCCCCCCCCTCACCGAAAAAATTAAAAATGTGAAAGTTGTATCAACAAACTCTATCTAAACTCTATTTCCACAAATAACAAAAATTACGTCATTTAAGCTAGAAAAGTTTTTAGAAGTATAGTAAAAAATAGTTTTAAGTAAAAGTATTAAGTGACCATATAATACAATTTCTACGGTAAACTTGATACGCTTGGTGGTGTCTAGCTAGTGTTAATAAAATTACTTGTTGGAGGTGTTGAAGGATCAACAGGATGAATTTACATCAATTTCAATTTCAATATTTCAAAATTACTTGTTGTTAAATACATGCAATAATAAATGTAAATTCAGTAGAATATATTTTAATGTAAGCGTCATTTGATTCATTTCATTTTGTTCTACCTTATTTAAGGTAAAAAATCAATTGAAAATTTAATGAAATATCAGACTACTGTATCGCGACTTATGAAATTGGTATAACGATTTTCAAAAGTTCTAATTTCGTTTTCAATTTTTCCCCATCAGTCCAACCATGGGGCCCCATGTCTCGCGGGGCACCGGGCGATCGCCCGGATCGTCCTCACCCAGCGCCGCACTGCTCCCAAGGTGCTACAGAGCCCGAATTCTGCCAAGGAGGCTGCGCGAGACGGGCTGTCGCGAAGGGCCCGCCCCCCGCGGCGACGGCGCGAAGCAGCGGCGCCCCGTGGCGCCACGCCGCCGCCGCCGCCGCCGCCGCCGCCGCCGCCGCCGCCGCCGCCGCCGCCGCCGCCGCCGCCGCCGCCGCCGCCGCCGCCGCCGCCGCCGCCGCCGCCGCCGCCGCCGCCGCCGCTGCCGGCAGCCGTCGAGCGCAGCTGCTGGGGCTGCCGCGCGCGTAATAACAATAATTGTTACAGAGATAAGCGCTACGAGGATACAACGGACCCCGCCCTCGACAAGTCACTCACCGGGAGCTATGGAAAGTGGGAAGATGATATGCACCGCTCCAGAAATGCCTTTGGAATGCGAACACTATTGTATTTGAGTTTTATTAATGTATTGTATTATTATTGTAGTTTTATTATTAACGTAGTTTATAAGTATTGTATTAGTAGTATAGTATTGCAGGATGATTGTATATTAGTAGTATTGTAGAAGTATTGTATTGTATTTATTGTAGTTTGTTATATTAGTATAGTTTTATTATTTTATTTATACTGAAAGATTTTCTTCTAAATATGCCCTACTTTTTCACGATACATCAGCACAATAAATTGTTTCTTTATTGACCAATTCTCGGGACATGGATCTGTACTTTAGAATGCTTCCATACGGAAAACATCGGACGAGTTGTGAAAGAATGTTTAATATAATCAAATAAAATTACTGTTCCAAAAAATAGCACGAGCTTCCGTGTTGAAGAAATGAAACTTGTATTCATCACTCATTTACAGGAACAATAACAGTAGCGACAAAACAAGAAACTATACTGATGTTTACAGCAAATATTCCCATCACGTTACAAGTCTTTCATTCTTTATTTTACAAATAACACCGTTTTAGTTTTCAGTTCATTATATAAATGTGTAGGTTACTTATCTTTTTCTCTTCTCGGCTGATCTCAGTTCATGTATCTTGCAAACTTCTCGCATTACCATAAGTTCTGCGCTATATTCAATTCGTCAAAGTTCCTGTCGCACTTCTTTTTGACGAAAATATTCTATTACACCACTCCTCTTACTATTAAAATATTGGTTTTCTTTCTAAAAATAGAGGCAAAAACGACCTCTCTCAAACTTGGTTTTTATCCCTCTTTTTTCCAAGCCCTCTTGTCTCTCATTTTTTTCATCTCGCCGACCAATGTCCAAAGGGTTTACTCATATACGTAATATGATGTATTACATATTCTGTTAGCGTATTAAATGATTAAGTTTTAAAACTAACCCCAGATAAAAAATATTTTAAAATAACTAGAGTCGACAAAAGAAACACGTTTTGAAGCTGAATTAACTATACATAAATTCGAATCTCACGTTTTATTATAGTGGTTTATTGCAATGCAATATATTAAAATACACTATACATGTGTATGCAATACCTGAAGGGTATCTGTGGAAAAAAAGGAATATCCATTAATTCTGATTTTCAGAAAACCGAATTCAATTAAACCGAAATTAAAATATCATACCATCATTATTTTGAAACTATGTAATATAAGAAACATTGGAATCCTAGCACCAGCATTGCTTTGAACTGTAAATTGTTGATCAATGTTATTTTCAGTTGGATGAAAACAAGGAAGTCCCTTAATATTTTCTGAGAACAAAAAATTGCCGCCCTTCTTTCTATGTTATTTAAACGGTGCCGTTATTTACACGGTGCACACGAGTGTGCAAACTTTTATTAGGTGCGAATTCTTTTCTAATTCTTAATTATAACATCTTAGAATATATAGAAGTGCGGGTTAACACGGAATTTTGTGACCGGAAAGAGAGATGACTGAGACGTCTTTAAAGGTAACGGATGTTATCATTATCACTGTAACCCCTCGTCTGATGTTTGATTTTTTTGATTCATTAATAAATGCCCATACTGCGATGTGTCGGGGACCATCGCAGTCCTCCACCCTTGCGTCACGCCAAATTACCGGACGGCAGGAAAGAACTACGCGCCCTCGAATTAGATACGCCCAGCCGCTCAAGCCCCCCATAAACTTTCAACTATCAATTATACCCTTTTTCTGACAATACCGCGATGCGTCGGGTGACCATCGCACCCTCTCACCCCCGCGTCACGCCAAATTACCGGAAGTTGGAAAGGGCCACGCGTCCACCGCGACCCGATTTAGTTCCGCCCAACGGCCCAAGTTCTCCAGAAGCCCCTAACAATAAATCTTACCCTTTGTCCAACAATACTGGATGATCGACAGCCGGAACAACCATTTTAGCGACTTGGCGATCGCACCCGGCTCAATAATCCTCTAAAAGCCTATAAAATCATCACATGCCAAAGCAGAAGGGACACGTGCGCGCTCCTCCGGCCTAACAATGCCGGCCAATGAACAACCAGAAGGCACCGTTGATGAAATAGAAGGTTCGAGAAGTTCAAATCCGACCAATAAAATCACTAGGCAGGAAGCACGTGAGCACTTTGAGATTTTTTTCGAAAAAAACGAAAGGGACAGACGGGCGAGCGAGGCCAGAGAGAGGACGGGCGAGAGACGCTAGAGAGGACGGTCGTGCAGGAGAAGTCGTATGGAGATAGAAACCAACAAGTAAAGTTTTGAGTAGATTAACAGTGGTAGTTAAGAAAGCCACCGAATATTAGTCAGTTAATGAAACCTGCGGTAGAAAGGGAACAGCAGCAGTGGGTAAGGCACACACTGAGCCGACCACTGCGAAACTTGCCCGGTCTTCACGGAATTAATTCCGAATAGCCAAAGTTTGGCTTCGAGCGTCATACGCGGTCCAGGTGTCGTGTGACGGCCTGAGACGCGCGCGAGCATCACGTCGCGACCGCCCGGTCATCCACCGCCGACGTCCCGTGCGCCGGAGTCATCACCCCGGAGGCAATCGGAGGCCAACCTTGCAACGTTCCGGCGTCGCCTCCTGAGGGTCCGACTACACTTCTCCGTCGCTCGGCGAGCAATCCAGTCGCGGTGACATTACCATCTAACATCACAGATTGTAAGTTGTCATCACCATCATTCATTAATCGGCTACTAAAGTGACAATAACCCAGCATCAACCTGAACAGTTTCTCTTCGTTTAATTTTTTGAATAAACTAGTCCCCGCCATTTGGTCGGGTGAACCAATTAATACCATAGCAAAGTGTTATTATTCTAAATCTTAAGAAACCACCAAATGCAACCCTTCGACCCAGGGCGCTCACCCCTGAGACGCTCAACGCCGGCGACATTAAGCAGGTAAGTGGGCATGCGCTTGGCGCCCTTATTAAATAAATTCAGCGCGTGTCCCCTCCTGCGACTTGGGACGACTGTCACACCATAAGTGTGTCGGCGCCTCCATTTTGTGAGCAGTTCCATCACAATACACACCTTTTTATTTATTGTAGAGGTTTTGCGTTAATGAGCATTTTCTGACAATTCTATGAATTAAATGGGTGCTTCCAAACCCTTTGGAAAAGTGCCCTTTGCAAACCGACTTAGCTTTTGACGAAATTTTATATTTTCTATATTCTCTAGAATCTCTCCAGATTTAGGAGAACCCCTGTGTTTTCCTAATACAGAAAATTGAAATATTTTAGTATTTTACTAATTTTTTTTTACCACATGAGTGTATCTAGTAATAGTCTGAAATTGCCTCAGTTGAATTTGAAAACAAAATGCATTTCTTTTCATTCTCCATATAGAAATTGAAGTAAAGTAATAAAAGGAATAAAAATAATAGTAATTTTTGGTACTAGAGAGTAAAATAAGGTTTTATTATATAAAATCTTTTTACTCTCGGTAGCCATACGTTATTCTATCCGTTTCTCAAAATTCAGGATTTGTAGCTTTAGCTATAGTCGCCATTTGTGCTGATTTGTTGTCAATTGTCAAGTTTTTGTTTTAGAAGTAATGAATAAAAAAGTTTAACAGTGCGATTAATTTTTTAATTCACAAGAGAATAAAAGTATTGTTAATGTTGCGAGGGATATCGAGATAAATGACGGTTGAGACAGCTGTAATGGATAAAACATTTGAATTAACGTGCAAGTACTTAATAGGCAATTGGTTACAAATATAAACTTACTAATGTTATTAGACTGATGTAGTACATTATTTGCGATATCGGCCGTATGTCTTCCAATCCTTTTTGCAACAGGAAAAATTAAAATAAAAATCAAAGCAATAAGAAATATCTGTTATTTACTTAGGAGTTCTTCTTCGATTGTTTTAACAGTCTGTGGACTGTTAAAATCTTTATTGAGCGCTCGCCATTAAGAATGGCTATTTTGTCTTTTCCTCCCTTTGACTGTGTTAAAGTTGATGTAACAATATAGAATTACAAAAACTTCATTATCGGTCCCCGTATACAGGCTGGAGGCTTCTAAGCCGCTATAAAACCCACATCTGCAAGCAGACAATGTAATAGTTTAAAGGTCTTCGACCTACGTACTACATAGTGTAAGGGAATGTGGTTCACATTTTTAATATGTGACACACTACATCTGATATAGTATGTGTAAGGTTTGATATTGCATGAACATGAAGAGAAATTTTAAATAGCAATTTTTTTTCATTTTGCGTATTGTTTTTTCATCGCAAATATCTGATAAGTTATCAGACTCTGTAGACAACGTTATTTCTGTGAACATGAGCTGGTATATTTTCTTTCTCTTCTGTGTTTTCCGATGTGTTTGTGCTAGAAGCGAAATTAGCAGAGAAACAAAAACAAGTAGTGAAATATTTATCACACGCACAAAGAGACAAAGTTTACTGAAGGTGCTAATGGAGGAAGCACCACATAGCGTCTGCTGAGAGGATTCAAAGCACCGAGATCCCTCGGTCTGCGTGGCGCAAAGTAAAGAGCAGATACTAAACCGTCTTAGTCCCGGCACAGTAATTATTGTCACGCGCGTCTTCTTAATTGCGAACGCAGCAGAGTTAGAGGAGAGCGCGACCGCAAAGCCTCTTTCGCCCCCGCGCAGCCGAGCGCCCGCCGAGGCAGCAGGCTGGGCGGCCGGGAGGCGCGGCTCTCTACTGCCCCTCTTATATTCCCCTGCACCCACCACCCGCACAATGCTCTCGCAGTGTTATAATAATATATGGCCTGAGAATTTTTTAAAATTTTATTTCTTCTTGTTCGGTATTTCTGCCCTTCAAGGGCGTTTACATATGATTACATAACGTTTTAGAATGAACCATCTTCAGGTCTGTCAATATTCTTTCTGTAGAAGTTTGTTAGAAAAAAAAGAGTTGGTATTGTTGTGTGTGCGAAAATGTAATAAAAGAGAGAGAGCAACAGTTTATATTTTCAGTTAGTTAGGGAGGTATGAAAATGTCTTGAGGATAGCGTGAATGAATTCTTTGTGGTTGGCTGTAATTTTTACCTAATGGTAAGTTGCTGTGGCTGGGGATTCCTGGTAGTAATTCAGAAAAGTTTTTTTGAAATTTTGATTACGTAGTCTTGAATATATTCTATTTTTAGTTCTCTATGCAGTTATTTGTTACTTATAAACCACGGAGCTTTGGTTATTTTTCTGAGACACTTATTTTGGAAAATTTGGAGTTTGTTAATGTGATCGCCTGAGAATGAGCCAAAAAAACCTTCGTTAAACAAGTGAACATCACAGGTAATTCAGAGAAGTATCCCTCCGCCGCGAGAGCTGTTCAGCCACGTCTCTTCATAAAGTGTTTGTTTGTTTATGCCTCCCGTTAAGAACATCGCGGATTCTCATGGTTCACAACCGTGTAATAATATTAAAAAATAAACTGATAAAACGCAAAGCACGGAACCATGGAATGCTTTCGATCACAGCTCGCCATCTAACCGCACAGGAGCAGGAGATACGTGCACCAGTACGCATCTTGCATTCAAGACTCAGTTTTAAAATAAACATAATACGTATCACAAAAAAGGAAATTTATTATAATATTAGTAAAAAAATACGTAAGAGCATCTAGCACTGCACTTCCTAATTTCAATTATTTCTCGTGGCGTACTATATTTTCGTCGGACGAGGCCATCATAAAAGGAAGCGTCGAAGCCATTTACAAGGTAGCCAAATGCAAATGAACGGAGGAAGGAGAGTCTATTGATTTCAATCTCGTTCAAAATCGTTTCGTTTGTTTTGACAAATCTCGTTTGATAAATTTTGTTCAAAATCGACTCCACTGTATGAATCCATCTATCGTATGGGTTTATTCCCGGGTTAACTACCCTTAGGCAGAGCTCTACACCGAGTTTCGACCAAGACTTGTTTGGAAGTCTACCTCCAACGCGGGTCAGGGGAACTTTACCTGAACAGGCGCACCAAGCGGGCGGTCCCTAAGTGCGCTCACTTTTGACTCACTTTCTCCGTCGGATGTCGGTCTCAGTTAACTACATCCCAACTGTCTGTCTGAAAGAAGGTGAGATCTCGTTAGGGAAGGATGCTGTCGGAAGGATTTTATTTCGCAGGGCATACCGTCAGGCTTCTTTTACATGCCACAGGAGTGACATGGCCACCGTGGATTTCCGCCCTTCGAAAGTCCGGGCACCTCGGCCGGGATCGAACCCTCGCACTGGGGGTTCAGAAGCTCGTGAGCTATCCTCTCTCTCACTCACGCAGGTAACTGCACCGTGACCCCAGGACCTTTCAACTCCCATATAACGTGGTGGAGACCATTACAGTGGCGCGCTCTCCTGCAGCACCTTCTTACACGAACTAAAAGACGAACTGCAGCCAATGGTACGTGGCTGCTGCGTGGGTTCGCGAGACGCAAATAGGCACGTAATGTTGCAAATGTTGTCGATGTTCGCGCTTTCTTCAGCGGTTTCTTATTATGCATATATTATGAATAAACTGAACATTTAGAAGACATTTTTCGTATTTCTCTCAAATTAGTCAATTTCTTTGGGCGGATGTTGGCAAACCTAACCTGCAACTGTACCGACGACACTAGCGCTTCCTATAGTGACACCCTCAAGCTTTGTGCTGACGTAGAGTTGCAAGGCTCTGGCGACCGCCGCCTTGGGCCGCCTGGAGCTCCCATCGGCGCAGCACCCATGCGCGCGCTCGCCCTGTGGCAGCGGCCGCTCCTATCGGGCACCGCCGGCCACCGGCGCGGCTGAACACACACGACAAGGCCGCCCGCCCCGCCCCGCCCCGCCCCGCCCCGCCCCCGCTGACCAAACAAGCCTCGCCGCCGTCGTCAGGCCGCCGACGCGCCAGCGCCGCCCCTGCGCTCATGCGCCGACTGCCGTGGCCGTTAAACTGAGAGTTTTCAACTTTGCCCTCAAGGCCCGTCTTCGCGATGGAATATGTCACGATATTTCGCGACGTTCAGAGTCGTGCCGCCGGATACCGCGTGATCGCGACCGTATCAAGGAGAGCTTGCGAACACGCGCATTCTGGCGGAATGACGGAGAAAGACGCGAAATGCCTTGTGATATTCCATCGTGGCCACAGGGGCTTGAGAGGCAGAGTTAGAAATACCACACCATCTGTAAATTATTTTCCTTCTTACTCCCTTTCAATATATTAAATTAAATTGATTCAAAGTATTAAGTTTTTCTGATTGTATCTCCTACATTACCAAATTTCCACTTCAGTGACACATTTTATCTTCCTGCTCTCTATTTCTGTTTACATCTATTGGTAAGAAATACATTTTCCCTACTCTCTATCACTTACATTTCTTTACTGATTTACCTCCCCTGCTGTTAAATAACCCCGTTCCCACCCTCACCACTTCTTTTAACTTCCCAACCTACGTCCTCCACGCAGCGAGCCAGACGTTGACACTATAGACATCGAAAGATGCAAATCGTAAAAGAGGAATAATTTTAAATAGGACAATAGTATAAAAGATACATAATCCAAAAATAGAGATCTCATGTCTACATGAATTCATATACTCGCAATTAACGAGATTGGGAGAATTGTACATCAAGAAAGGTTGCTTTCAACTTTGCGCATTGCAACGTTTCCCTCGCACATGAATCCAATCAAGGAAAGAACTCTCTGACGTGTATTTACTCGTTGCAAGCGTCGCCCCGTCGACTGGCAGAGCTCATTTTGTTGACGTTGCGCCGCTCCCGCCGAGTTAAACGAAGCACGAGAAGGAAGACTGCGCCAGGAAGCAGCGGAAACGGGCGAAGGGCAAACAGCTGCGAGAGCACGGCAGGGCTCCTGCCGCCACAGCCAAACCCTCGGCTCTTGCCTTCGCCCGCCGCCTTCGCCTACCGCAGTGTTGTCAAGGTCGATGCCATCGGGAGCGGGAGTCCGTGGCACGAGTACCACGACGATATCGCCCCTCCGCGCAGTCATCACCCCATCACCAGAGACAACGCCATCTCTATTGTAAAACGGCGAGGTCACTATTAGTTCCCTTTCCCGACGCTAGTTGCGCAGAGTATCTCGTGGCCTGCTACGGTGCCACAACGCGTGCCACTGCCACCAGTAGCAGACCTTCACACCACTGGCCAAACGCCTTCGCCTACCGTCTACCGCCTTCGCCTACCGCCTTCGCCTACCGTCTACCGCGTTCGCCTACCGTCTACCGCCTTCGCCTACCGTCTACCGCCTTCGCCTACCATCTACCGCCTTCGCCTACCGTCTACCGCCTACTGCCTTCGCCTACCGCAAGCCGTCGATGGTACCGTTCTTGAAATAAATTGCACAGACGCAAAGACGCACATCACAATTGCAAATGTATAAATGTGTACTAATACCAAATTATTAGTTTTATCCCATACTATAATATTAACAAAAACCAATACATTACAAATGCTCACGTTTGTTACCAAGCCACAATATATCATGGCACATTCTAGAAAAGAACTGCCCCGTCTAAGAACACTGATACGGGTTTTAACATAAACGACAACGATAATGCATAACCATTGCCACGCACAACGATGCTATCTCTCCGTCCTCCTACACTGCCACTGTTAAACTGGTATTGCCCGACCACATACTGTTACATATTCAGGACCCTCGTGAACCAATCAAAGGCGAATACTTGCGAATAATAACGCCCGTGCAGGGGGCAACTGATATGCTCTTGATACCGATAATCTCATTCTGTGTGCAAAATAGGTCAAAAATATTTCCATGTCTCAACATCATGGTATTTAGCAGTCGTAAGAGAGAGAGGGAGAGGGGTTGAAGGCCCCATTTTCTTATGTTATGGAGACTGGTCATGCGGGGAGTTGTGGAAAAAGAATGAATGGATGGATGGAAGCTGAAACACAGCAAAAATGGAATTGTATAATTATTTAATATAAACCTTCCTTCCTTCTTTACTTTATTCGTTTTTTCTTTTCTTTCTTTCTTTCTTTATTTCCTTTTTAGTTTTCTTTCTTTCATTTTACGTAATTTGTTGTTTTTCGTTGTTTCTTTCTTTTTTCTTTCCTTCCGATGGCGTTTCCGTCATGACAGACTTAATCATCACATCCGAGAACTCGCAATATTGTCAGAATCGTTTGCGCCATGCACATTCATTCTTTCATATAAAACGTGTACCACACTGAGACATAACATTGAAATACATTTGTAATTAATATCATTGGAAATGCAACAGATTAATAGGTTCTTGATCATAGTATACGACAGTTTTATCACACTGAGTAGAGTAATTTAACCATTTCTTCCCAAGCAGTTAAATACTTAATTTATTTAGTAACTTTTAGTTGAATATTGATAATAAGCCTCCAAAGATAGGAAAACCAGTTGGCAAAAAATATTTTGATTCTTTGTTGAAGCTGAGCGGTACGTTGCGTATACGCAACGTTGGGAGTTCTCCGGAAAGAAAGTGTACTGACCGCTCTTTATATAAATGTCGTTATTTTCTCCATTAATGTCTACTAATTTTACTAATATGCAAACAGAATTCAAGTTAATGCACAAAAGTGTAAAAATAAAATTGAATATAAATATATTTGATATATTTTAATATTCCAAAATTGTCCGATTCTTACGAACATTGCGTTGCTTGTATGCATGCTTATCAACACTATTTTATGTAATGAAAAACTGGATCTTTAGACTTTCTCTTATTCTCCTCGTACTATAATTCCCTAAATATCAATGTATCACACGGCAAATTGCAATTTGTGAGCGAGAAGGCAATTTGTGTGCTAGATGGCGCTTCCAAGAAGAAAGAGTACTAGTGTGCACTCAAAATCAATACCATTTACAGTAATTTCGATAGTTAGAATGTAAATAATTCTTGTTTAGAAGGATCTCTAACATATCAAAAACTCATTATGCTTCTCTATCATGTAATCATGCACAACTTTTGTTTTGAAATAATTTTTGGGGTTCCAAGCGAACGGTCTGATCCCCTCTTTTGTGAGTTGCCACAATTTTATTTGCATAGAAATCCGCGTCTGATAAAGGACATAAAATAATGTGATACATGTAGAAGTTTGCCAAGAAACAGCAAGTGGTGTTTTTATTTTTTTAACAATTTCCGTCAAATTGCCAATTTCTTCATCTAAGACCAAACGTTGGTGCCTTCTTTGATATTCCGCTATGAACATTAAATGGTTTCAAAAATATTTTTTTATCTGTCAATATGCAGTACATCATCAAACCATACCTCTCATACTCACATGTTTTAGCGAAATGTCGCCCCAAATACGAAACTATCTTCTCATAATTGCTTATAAGTTCTGGCTAAATGCTACGGATTTCAAATGTTTTTTTGTTAATTCACCAAAAAATGGACTCAATTTGAAGTTTTCAATTCTTTACCTAAAATTTTATTGGCCGAAATATGTAGATATCTTTTCATTTCTTCAAATTTGTTTCAAAACTTCCTTTTTTTTCGTAATTGGTATCTACGAAAGGCCGCGCAAACTTTCGTACAGGAAGTCATAACTATGCCTTGCCTTGTTTTAGAGCCAAGAAAACTACAGAGATTATGTCCTTTCGCATATCTGTCAATGGAACAAATCAAAGAGAGCATATTCTACCTAATATTAAATCTTTTTTCAAAATACTAAGCTCCTATGAACCGTTTGTCGCGGCGCCATAGTGGAATTTGGCCGTTCCCAATTCTGCCGGGAAACTCCCAACGTTGCGTAAACGCAACGCAACATTTATTTGTCTATAAAAATCGTTTTGAAAATCACATTTATTTCAAACATTAACACATGTATTTGTACATATTATATTTTGCAATGTGATAACAAAAATTCACATTGATCACCAATTTCAAGGTCAAAAGACAGATATTTTAAAGGAGTCAAAATAGGGCACGCGCCTTGATGGAAAAAAAAATTAAAATGAATATTCATGAATTATATATTTATCAAATAAAAATAGTTTTTGAGACATTAAGGATTGTATTAACTGTACACAAAATTACAAACGCTTTCAAAGAATGGTATACGTAAAATAAAATAGTAAACATTGCGTTGCGTATACGCAACGTTGGAAGAAATGGGTTAATTAATTAGTGCGATTGGTATGATATATAGTTCAATACATTTGTATTCACGCCATAGATGTTTTGGCCATAAAAGTAAAACATTGATAGAATCGTCGTATTTTCCCTACACCGCGAATCCATTGGTATTTTACAGTTTGCAGACGCGTTGTCTCATAATCCAGTAGTGAAACCTGACATACGCGACCACAAATTGTTTCGACAAAAATTGGCTATTGATAGAAGTGGCTGCTTAATCAAAGTTCAGAGTTAACTGATGGCGTAAATCAAATGTAATTGTTCTAATTGCTATGAAATGAAAGAAGTTTCTCTGCAACATTTGAATTACTATAAACGACAAAATACAATTTAAAAAGTATTTCAAATAATACCCCCTCTCGGTCAATTCCAAAACAACTCCTTGATTTGTCACTCATTCGCTTTGTCAAGAAACTCTCTTTCCGTCCTCCTCGAATCAAACAAGCAAACTAGATTTGAATATTTATATTATTTCCTAACAAAACTTCACAGCAGTATCGTCTGGCGAGGGGGCTAGCGAACGACCTTGAGATGGAATTCGCATACGTGGATGTTCTTAACAGATATCTTAACCGTAGGAATGCTGTGAAATTGGAGAAACAAATGCGTTGTTGTATCATTAAGAGATAATCATTAAGAAAATCTTCTGTTGTTATCAAAAATAAACCTCTGCGCGATAAACGCGATTGAATTTCATTATTCGAAGTAATCTGACAATGCTTCGTGTGTGAGAAAGATATTAAATCAATAGTAATTCTACCATCTTAGCTTCTTTTATAATACAACTGAAAGTAGCTTAAGGTGGCTTAATTAAGTAAAACCTATGAAAGGCGTCTTGCTGCTAAAAGGAAGGCATATTTACACGTGTCTTATGGGGAAATGAATCTGGTCCATGAAAAAATGGCCGGTAGTTCGGGAACGCTGATTTAAGGTAGCTGTTTAATCAGGCTTTACTATAGGTAGTTCTCTTCAGGTTGTTTTCATGATCGAACGGCGAACTTCCCCATTCACACCGTCTTTGTTGAACTTTAGCATTTCATCCTGGGCGCATTTCGGGCCTCATTTTGCAACGTTGTCACAATGTGAACTTCTTTATTGTGCATAAAGTCGCACTATATCTCCGAGATTTCATCTCCACTTGTATCATCAGAAAAGTAACAGCTTTAAAGGGCAGTCTTTTTAGGACACTTTGAATATTTTCTGTGCGAATGAAGGTATTAAAGAGTTTGCCTTATTATTGCCGGGTCATAACTCTTTTATATCGTTCGCAGTCTTGCGTTGATGTCAGGTATCGACGTCCTCCCGCAGATACAAGGTCATAAACACTCAATAGAGGAAGTACCTGGAAGTTTTATGCGTTCTTTGTTACGATTATCGATTACAATGTTTCCAAATTCGTTTAGAATAACATAAAACATATAAAAGGATCCACATTCTTCGCAGCGAAAATATGAAAGTATGCTACAAGACAATAAACTATATAATTACATACTATCATGAACCTAAGTGACATTTGCAACTTGATTAATTTGATGAGAATATCATATTGAATTAATGCTAATGTTTATAAAACTATGGAAACGAATCTAAAATTGTAATGTTATATATTTTATGAATTGAAGACCTCGGGGCACTAATATTCTACACCACTATACATAAGTTTGAGAAAAAGGAAAGTATATATTTAAAAATTGCATTCTGAACCTAATAAAGAAAATTAATTTATGATTTACACTGTCACCTTGCAGAGAATCTTTAAAATAAAAAACCCATCATCTATGAAACGTCGAAATACACTAATAACTGAACTTCTTAAAAATGTGACACCACATGTTATTGCTCCAAGGTCTTCAATTATGTTGTAGCAGGCATGATTTCCGTGTTGATTTCGGTCAAAAAAAATTCAACTCAGTGGTATCACAGAGTCCTATGGAACAGCGCACGTGCTAGGTAATTGCGCATGGCAACTGTTGCGACCGCTCGCTGACTGAGAACGTCTTCCGCCCACAAAGGAGGCCGCCCCCACCCCCCGAGCCCAAACAGGGAACGCCTGCAACAAACAGAGCGCCCGGCTCCAATTTACGTCCTTAGCATGTCAAACGCGACCGCAGCGCTCCACCCGGGCGGGTGCTGAGTCGGCTGAAAGGACCCGCGCCATGGCTTGTAGGCCTTCGCGAACGGAATACAAGGAGTCTCACCAACTATGGACCTCCCTCATAACTTCTAAAAGGTTCCCGATATCAAAATACAGTTTTGGCTCAACAATGAGGAATCGTGGGGAAAGTGATTTGGTGTACAGATGTTTGAAATATTTTTAGTCTCCTAGAAGTTTGATCATCTTTGATTTTTTAAATGGAATCATATATTTTTCTTGACAGCTGTAGATAAATCATAAGGAGAGAAATGTAATGATGTAACGTATATTAGTGTCATGATAGTATTTTGAGTATAAAATTATACTTTCTGACATGTGATTTTAAATTAAATGTATGAGATTGCTCTGTAGCAGCCCTTGCAACTGTCGCTTTGGGGGAAGTGGCCTTCGCGGCCTCTCCCCGCAAAAGTGTCGGTATCGCGAGGCAACCTTCCCCAAAGGTGATAGTTGCAAGGTCTGCTACAGAAAATTTCATACATTTAATTTAAAATCAAGTTAGAAAGTATACTTTTATACTCAGAATACTATCAAAATATTGATATATGTTACATCATTGCTATCGTCCATTTATGATCTATCTATTGCTAGTGAGGAAATACATGGTTCCATTTAAAAAATCAAAGATTAAATTTCTCGAAAACTATAAGTATTTCGAACAATATCTCTACGGTACATTACTTGCCTCATGATTCCGCATTGTTGGGAGAAACCTGCATTTCGATACCGGGAACCGTTTAGAAGTGGGTGCCTATAGTTGGTGGGACTCCGTGCATAAGGTATGTAGTATGCGAGACTCACTAACTCACTTGGTAAACATATTTATGATAACACAGGGAAGAAAAGCAACATAGATTTTTTAAAGATTAAAAGCAATACCGTTTATTACTCGTAATGAATTTTATCACTGCCTCCGTACTTTTCAATCTTCCTTCCAAATTCTTCTTAGTTTGACTTCGTTTATGAAGCCATTGTCGGCAGACATTTTATTTTCATTTTGAACAGCACCTGCACACCCGCTCCGCTCCATTGTTCACACGTCGAAAATTACGCAGCCAGCTCGGCCACGCCTCGCTGGAGGGAGGGAGGACGAGCTGGAGGGGGAAAGGGATGGGATTGGGAAGGAAGAGCGCGTGCGAGCGAATTAGGGGGCGCCGGTGCGCGCACCTGCACACCCTCTTAGCGGCGCCCCGCCCCTCGACCCCGCCGCTCCGCGCCCCGCACCGCGAGTCACGAGGCCCGAGTCGTTGCCACCTGCCCACCTGCTACACTGCGATTCATTCGCAGCTGCCTCTCTACCGGGAGAGGTGGCTCAGTGCATCAACTGATGTCACTGCAGTCCTTCTGACCGGGAGGTCCTAGGACTCCACTCCCCACGGTGGCAGGTTTTTCGACACTAGCTTCTCAACTAGGTCGAATTCAGTCGCTGTCTGGAGAGAATTCTAGCGGCTGTCTGCTCTGATCGGTAGTTTTCGGTGGTTTCTCCAATCAACACCAGGCGAATGCCGGAGCAGTACCCCAACAAATGGACAACGGACCGCGAGCGATCTTACCTTCTTCCTTCTCCTATCCTGACCCCTTTCACACACACTCTTATACTAACATGTACTACATTACCACACATCCCGGAAGACCGGTCGGGAGCTCAATGCTTGTCCCGGCTTGGGGGGGGTGCCTCGCTGGTGGGAGATACCTAGTTAGAAGAAAGCCTTGCTAGTCGACGGTAGGTCGGCGCCGGATCTCGCCATCCAGCGGGGAAAGATCACCGCCACCTTCTAGGAAAAAACACGTTCTACACTTACGGGACCAATGACCTGTAGTTGACACTCCCGGAATCACGAACAATCGATTTGACAAGTCATTAGCTGTTACGGTGCCATCCATTTGGGACCTTATACAGTACAGGAACAATACAGTGACGTCACCAAGGTGGCGTTTGAGCTGCGTCTCTGAACAAATCCAACTGTAGGAACAGCAGCTCGGCTCAAAGCGAACTTTCCGATTAAAACAGTGTCCCTTCAGGATAGTATGTCTGTCTGCACTTGGGGCGACAGCCCGCGCAGGGGCCATGGCCATCGCTGTTCTCTGTAAGCGCTACACTGCAATCAAACAGACCCACTATAGAGGTCATTGAAATTATTGGAAATAACAAAGATATTTTGTACAAAGTCTATCATAACTGTGGCGTTGAAAGCCCACGACAAAATGAAGCTGAAAGGGGCTGGCAGCGCTCTGCCCAGAAGGAAGTGATTGCCCATGACTGACTGCCTCTGTATTATTGGACCCAACGGAGACGTCTCACGCGGCTGCCTTGAACCGCCCCGCGCAGCGCAGCAGGGCCTTTCAACTCCCTGTAACCTGGTGGACACTACTACAGTGGCGCCCCTCCTCTATCACTTTCTTTCAGGAACTAAAATACCAACTGCTCCCAAAGATACGTGGCTGCTGCGTGGGTTCGCGAGACGCAAGCAGGCGCGTAATGTTACAATAGATACTGTCGATATTCGCGCTTTCTTCAGCGGTTTCTTATTTGCATATATTATGAATAATTGAACATATGGAAGACACATATCGTATTTCTCACAAATTAGTCCATTTTATGTGGGGAAGTAGGCGAGCCTAACCTGCAGCTGTACCCGCCGACACTTGTACCTCCTACAGTAGCACCCTCAAGCTCTGTCTCCAGTTTTGATGGAGAGTTGTTAGGCCTTGCAGCGCAGAGGGCTGGCGCATCGAGGCGCGAAGCGGCGACCGACCACCGGGGAACAGCGCACTTTGCAGCGCCCCCGCACCCTCTCCCGAGACGAAGGGACGGGCGGCGCCCATTATCCTTGCAAGACGCCAAGCCGCGTCGCCCTCGCTCCACCGGCGCTGGCCGCCACTTGCTCTCGCCCCTTTGTCGGCGCGCGGGCGGGGCAAGCCGGGAGGGGCGGGGGAGGGCGAGTTGTACGGACAGGAAGGAGCATACTAGGGGCGGGGGAGGGCGAGTTGTGCGGACAGGAAGGAGCATACTAGGGGCGGGGGAGGGCGAGTTGTGCGGACAGGAAGGAGCATACTAGGGGCGGGGGATGGCGAGTTGTGCGGACAGGAAGGAGCATACTAGGGGCGGGGGAGGGCGAGTTGTGCGGACAGGAAGGAGCATACTAGGGGCGGGGGAGGGCGAGTTGTGCGGACAGGAAGGAGCATACTAGGGGCGGGGGAGGGCGAGTTGTGCGGACAGGAAGGAGCATACTAGGGGCGGGGGATGGCGAGTTGTGCGGACAGGAAGGAGCATACTAGGGGCGGGGGAGGGCGAGTTGTGCGGACAGGAAGGAGCATACTAGGGGCGGGGGAGGGCGAGTTGTGCGGACAGGAAGGAGCATACTAGGGGCGGGGGGAGGGCGAGTTGTGCGGACAGGAAGGAGCATACTAGGGGCGGGGGAGGGCGAGTTGTGCGGACAGGAAGGAGCATACTAGGGGCGGGGGAGGGCGAGTTGTGCGGGACAGGAAGGAGCATACTAGGGGCGGGGGAGGGGAAACCGGGTCATTTAAAGCGGGGTTGGGAAGCAGCGAAACGGGAATCGGGAAAACAGGACAGTGGGAAGTGGGGAAGGGACCGGGAAAGCCGAGGAAGCCGGAACGGGTGAGGTGGCAACGGGGAAAACGAGAATGGGAGACTCGGGGGTGTTGAGATTCGCGTGGATGGCAGGGCGGAAAGAGAGAGGATAGGAGTAGAGGGAACAGTAAGAACGGGGAGAAAATGAAGTGGTGAGGAATAGGGGAAGCGGAGGAACGCATGAAAGGTAAAAATGGTGAAAAGATAGGGAAGGAAAGAGATCGAGAGGAAGAGAAAGCGGGAAGAAGCGAGGAGGTGCGTGGGAAGGGCAGAAAATTTACCAGAGCAGCGAATGCGGTGAGAATCGGCTACAGGAACAATCGCATGTGGGAAGAAGTAAGAGCTAGAAGGAAAAGAGCAGAGAGAAGTGGGTACAGGTCAAGCGGGAACACGGAGAACACAGAAGAGAATCGGGACGGTGAGAACAGGAATTGAATTGAAATGATGCCTTATTTTGCGTGGCCTGACTGAGGACTTGAGGCCTGCTCTTCTCCTTCACCACGCAAATTTCGCTACGCCCCTTTCACTAACTAGCGGAGAAAGAAGGTTTTACTTACGCGACGAAACAAGCGATTTGAATTTCGCTCAAAGGCTTCATTTAGGCTTGAGGTTCCTTTACATGCAGTAAATCTACTAACATGGGACAGACGGATTTACTTCCTCTCCGAAGGAAGTTCGCCCTTAAAGCAGGAGCTGTGAAGCAGTTTAGTTAAAGCAGGAAGAAGCAGGGGTAGTGAAAGGGGGAAGGAAGGAAGGAAGAAGCAGGGGTAGTGAAAGGGGCGAAGGAAGAAGGAGGGGCAGTGAAAGGTGGGGGAAGGAAGAAGCAGGGGCAGTGAACGGTGGGGGAAGGAAGAAGCAGGCGTGATGAAAGCTGGGGGAAGGAAGAAGCAGGGGCGGTGAAAGATGGGGGAAGGAAGAAGCAGGGGCGGTGAAGGGTGGGGGAAGGAAGAAGCGGAGGTAGTGAGAAGCAAGATAAGAAGCGTGTGCAGGGAGACATGGAGGCGGAGAGAAACAAGGGCAGGAAGACCGGGGTGGGAGAAACGGATCGTGTGCAGCAACAGAGCGTGGAGTGGGGGTGGAGGAAGGGGTGTGTGCAAGGCGAGGGGGCGTGGCCGGAGGCTGCCTGCGCACGAAGGCGAGGAGAGCTTGGTCAGCAGACTACCCAGCCGTTGCGGAGTGCGGGAGGGATAGAAAGCGGGGGAAGGGGGAAGGAGGCACAATGATGCCTTGTTGGGAGAGTTCTCAGAGCAACGGAGGTTGGCGGGAGGAAGGCAAAGTAAAGCAAGAAAAACGGTGGGGAAGCGTATAATAAATGGTTCGGTCTTGCGGAGACACCACAAGGCTGGGACAAGGCAAATTGCCTAGCTTTCAGAGAAGTTTCTTCGGAGATATATTAACTGGTGCACAGCGATAAGGAAAATAGTTTTTCCTAATTATACGAGAAATTAGTTTTAATCTACTAATAAGTACTACTTATATTACATAATATTATAACTTTGTTTTACCGATTTTTGTATCGTAAGATTCATTTCATTTGGTTAAAAATAGATCAATTTTTCTTCTTTGTACGCGCCATTTGTCTGAATTACTTTCAAGATACTTTGTAGTGGACGAGAAAAAACTTGTAGCACCCGTTTCTTTTCTTGTGACTGAGCACCCTCTGGGATATAAGGCTGACCCTTACATCTGTGACGCAAAATATGTCCAGCATCCTTGTAATAATCGAAGAATTACCCACATTCTCCTTTTTATGTAATAAAAATCTTTAACTTAGAACAACGAATAGTTCCCTGAAGAAACTGATTACGTTTCGCCCAAAAGCATTAATTCTCTCTACACCTAATATGACAAGGAAAAATTATGGTATTGTGTCTTTTATCCAAAAAAAAAATATCCACACAAAACCTCTTAAGTGTGCATCTTAGGTACTAGATAGGTAATTACATCCCAGTCATTAATCATCCACATTTAGAAGGAAAGGAATTAAGGTTTGCAGATTATGAGGAACACTAGGCGCTCATGCATCCCTTAACACGCGTTACGCTGCAATCCATTTCACCATCGTGGCTAACTCAGAATGCGTTTCAGTTCCTTAATCTGGCCCTTGAGGACCAAGAGTTTCTAACGTCCAAATCTACACAAGATAGATGTTTGTACATTTTCTTATATTTCTTGAAGTACCCCCATTTCGTAGCATGGAATCTCAGTACAGTAGAAAATTCGGTTCCATTATGAAGCTATTTTCACTTTTAAAACAATGATGAATTAGAAAGTGCTTAACGTTCGCACGGATCTACCTAGCATTTCAAAGACACGAATCAAGTTTTTAACAAAAGAATTAAAAAACTTGTCATAAAATTTTGCAAGAATTTAGTGTGCTTAAAATTTTAATTATTCATATTGTATAAGATTTATTATTATATTATTTCAAATAAAGTTGGGGTAATATTTAATTTTAAGTGTTGGTAAGACAGTATTCATTTATAGCTAATGAATTCCGGATTCTATTTAAGATAATTTTAATTTTTTTTCTTTCTGAGGAAGAAAGAGGAAGAGAGTTTCCTAGTGGAAAGCGCCGGCCTGTCAGGTGACCAGTAAGTGCTTCAAACTTGCGGTCGTATTTGAAAGTATTTTACAAACAGTTGAAAATCTGGAGCCAAAGAAGTTGTCTTTCAACGCACATCGTTGAAGGAAGTGACTGCTCTTTTGTTGGAATTTTCGCGCGGGATTTGGGGAAAAATATACGTCCAGCGCGCCACGTTCGAAATGTATATTCTGTGCTGGTAATTAACGCCAAAGATTGTTATAAATAATTGATTTACTCAAAAGACGCCAAATTTGAATCATTTTTGGCCGCTCGAGTGCCAACAGTATATGGAGCAAAATCCCCAGTAACGATATTGCCTACATCAAAGAAGTCGTCAAAACTTTGATTACAGCAACACAGTTGTTTGTTATATAGGATTTATTTTATAAGTTAATATACGATCAGATATTTACGTAGTTTCATTTCTTATATATGTTACGTTATAATAAGGAAATGTATTTTCAATTGTTGGAGTTCTTTTAAATATATTTGAGCCTTAATAGAATGGAGTCCTAAGCTATAACTTTTTTACCTAACACATACTACATTCCCCTTACCTACCAGTAATATATAAACATCAATTTTTGTAGAATAGACCTACGTGAAAAGAGCAAATGATTTGTAAAACAATGAGCAGGATATCCATTTACAATGTTTTGTAAGAGCAGATGTTTATTTCATTGGACAGCAACTCGAGGCAACAACTATACATGATTCAGCGCCTACTTAAACGGTGTATGAAGACCGCGAGTCCGAAGCAGGGCGATAAAGAAGCGCTCTGTTGTACCGGCCTGCATTATTCAATGGCTGCGGGATCCCCAGGGCGGGCGGCGTTCGCAGCGCGGACGGGCAACAGGCGTCCCCGCTCCCGCTCCCGCTTGGCGCCCGACCAGAAAACTGCCTACGACGCAAGCCAGCCCCGGATGCTGCGGTTGATTGTTTCATTGACGATTTTTTGTTTGTTTCTTTGACGATCGTTTCATCGACCACGACGTCAACGGCTAATACCATTAGTCACGTAAGTCTAGTGCATGTTTTTATCGAGGGAGGTGGTGGTGATCTTCCCCCGTTGGATGGCGATTGATTGATTGATTGTTAGTGACTATCAAGATCATTAGCCCCGTAAGTCTAGTGCATGTTTTTATCGAGGGAGGTGGTGGTGATCTTCCCCCATTGGATGGCGATTGATTGATATTTATTCCGGGCGTTTCAACTTCTAAGAGCATTAGTCCCATAAGTGTAGTGAATGTTTTTCGTCGGGAGGTGGCGGTGATCTTCTGCACCGGGTGGCAAGATCCGGTGCCGACCTACCGTCGACTAGCGGGGTTTTTCCTAACCAGGTATCTCCCACCATCAGGGCACCGCCTCAGTCGGGACAAGCTCTAAGCCCCCGACCGGTCTCCCGACATGTGTGGTAGTGTATGCATGTTAGTGTGTGTGTGTGTGTGTGTGTGTGTGTAAGTGGTGAGGATAGGACCAGGAAGAGGAAGGAAAGATCGGCACGGTCCGTGGCCCGTATGTTAGGATACTGTTCCTACCTTCACCTAGTATTGATGAGAGAAACCACGGAAATCTAAAGACCGGAAAAGTCGGCTAGAATTTTCCTCCAGGCATTCGCTGGAGTCAACCTAATTACACAGCCACTGTCAAAAACCCTGCCATTGTCGGGACTTGTATCCAACAGCACCTCAGTCAGAGGAGATTCCCTGACATCAACCAATGCTCTGAACCACCGAAGTATGTTTGCAAACCAACAATGTTTCTATGAAAAGAGCTACGTTTTAAACATCGATGAATTGAAGCCGTTATTTTTTGAACATCGATGTTTTATTCGTAGTAAAAATTACAATAATCACAATTTTGTAAATGTTAAAATATGAAGTAACTGAGTGCAGCTGTTTGAGTTCGAAGCAAACGAGCGCGGTTTGTACAACCGTCTTTGAACAGACTATTATCTCTTGGTCGGTCCTGGAATTTCCTTCGTCTTTTGCTAAGGTAAGGCGTTTTTAAGTTCCTTTTTTTTAGTTAAATTTTAATTATAAATTAATGTGCACGGACAGTGTGAAATTAATGTTTTGGCACGAATGTAATGACAGAGGTTACTAAATTAAACCAGGTCTTTCCAACTGCCGACCCTCCAGATCTTTTTGTACGGCTCACAACTACGTTGAAAAATTTTATTATACCAACAAAATATAATAAAATTGCACAATTCATCTAATTTTTATTTAATGATATATTCATTTTCTCATTGTATGTACATTAATAATTAATTCTGTTGAATATAAGTCGTAACTAATGTACTTGTTTCAGTATCTCAGTAGTTAGGGTAAAAACATTTTAAATTGCGGTACGACCCGCGGCTTAACTAGAATCTGATATGTGGCCCATAAGTCCCATTCCCCATCGCCCCTTCAATTTGAAACGAGATTTTTTATTTTTGGAAGCACTTTGGAGTCCTTAACATTTTCAAAATTGTCTACAGACCTTTTGCTTAATTAAATCTATTCTACAAATTTGGATTTTCAAATGACATTTATAAATTTTCAAAATATCTGAAACATTTTCGCATTATTTTGCCTCCAATGTAGCACTTCTTGAAAACTTATTTTCTCAAAAATGGTTGCAATTTTTTCTGGAATAGAGCAAACTATAAGTATAAAATCAGTGCAGGTCCCATTTTCGGTGAAATCTCCATATTTTCGAAAACAGCGAAGCATTAATGTCGCAAAACTTCAATATTGATAGAGATTTTTTACTTAATTAAATGTGTTCTTCAAAATTATCTATATCTTTAGGTAAGGTCATGTACATTGTTTTGAAAATAAGAGTAGCGTCGCCAATCTTTGGGAAATTGTTTGAAATTGCAAATTCGAATGTCCTGCAATCATGTTGCACGAACATTTACAGGATATTCTAAGAATCCTAAGTATCTGCAAGAGCTCAAGAATAATAATAAAGATAAACACTCAGCTGCTGGGCCTAAACCAAACGAGTAACAAGCCAGCGATGAGCAATGTTTTCTGGGAAGCGAACTGAACAGAATCAGTGGACCAGTAAACTTCAACTAAGTCCGCCATTTGCAACCTCGCTCCATTGCGTAGCTCGTTACGCAAAGGTCACGCGCTTGCCTGCCGGGGCGCGCCGCAGGCAAGTTAGGGGGCGAGTTTCACAGCCCCCTCCCCTCCCAACTCCCTGGCTTCCCCACCCAGTCGACGCTCCCCGCCATTTCCCGCGGGGCCGAATGTTTTATTGGAGGCAGTTAACTCATCGGGCACGTCTTTAATTCTGTCCTCGTCGCGATAACAGTGACCCTTACCCTTTGGGTTCTCGTTTCCCGTCCCCCACCCCATCTCGATCCAACTCTCGCGATATTGCTCAAACTATCTGTGCCGCAGTCATCGTACTTGATTTAACCCATTCCGCGTCCTGCTTTTCAGAACTTTTTCGTTTAAGCTCATCCCATCTTGTAAGGCGTGCAGCGGCCAGCGGACTATTCGTGGATTTGTTCAACTCGGGACTTCTTGTGGAGTTTTCGAAGTGATAAAGCTAGTTGAGGCGGAGTCCATTTCCCTTCCATTCAATCCTTAATCTCATTATCATGCTCATTAATCATCACATTTTGCCTCATTCTACCCTCTCTGACATAGTTATCATTGTAATCATTCTCTACGTTGCTTGTAGTGTGGTTCTCAATCTGGTCGTATGGAAATCGCGACTTCTAGAGTAAGGTAAACGATTTATGTACTTACTAGCGTCCCCGTGTGAGAACTCATGCATATTAGACCCCCCAACCCTATTCCCTACGCCCTTCCCAATAAAACTATTCTATTTAACTTCATTACCAAACAGAGAAGTTTACCCCTGCAATTCGGTCGTGTATAATATCAAGTAATTACTTTTTTCAAATACAGTTGTAGATTCTTCACCTAGGCCTCGGGGTCTCTATAATTTCTAGTTATATAACGATATATACAGGAAACTTGCTCAATGATGAACTTCTATAATGTGGAAATTTGTCTAATGTCAACACATATCGCGGTCCTGCCAATCAAATTCTACATTATTTCTTTGCATTATGCGTAATCTTGTCTAATACGAAAAACAATACTATTTCCTGGAGGTTCCGCATTGAACAATTTTTTGTAATATATTTTAACAATGCTGCCCAAGTGTTGCAGGTTGCGTTTGATATTTAGATGAGATTTTTCAAAACAATCCTTCATATTTTTAAAGTTAACGTGCAATTCGTCGAGAATCTGTGAAATTCTCCTCTCCTGGAGGCCTCATTTATAAATATTGCTTGCGTGTGAGAGCTGCAAGAGTCTTTTATACTACTGAAATAATATAGGAGATGATTAACGTATTTAGGCAGATACAGAATAAATGACTGACGCAGTGGAAGTTTGTAAATTGTAGCTGCCGCGTAGTTGTCTTTAAAAATCGGACTATTGTTTAGTTTAAAATGTCTAGTGAATGGTTGTTCTTTCTGGTGGTGTCGACATTTCCATAAATAAAAGAAAATGCGAAAATGGTGACGTCGGAATATTATTACCGCAACTTTTCTACTCCCTCGCAGGCGGTCCGGTAAAACAAAGCCACCTGCGGGAGGTAGGGTAGGGAGGCATCCGCTAGGTGGCCTTGGCTGAATCCTGAACGCCAACTGCCACGAAACGATTTAATGGCGAAGTTTAACTTATAAAAGTTACCATAAGTCGTAGAAAAAGTATCGTATGAAACTCGATGTACTAGGTATTAATACACTCTTGTTAAGTTACTCTCGCGTTCCTCGCTCGTATCGTAATATCACACTCGTGTATTAATACACATCGTTTCATTTGTACTATTTCAATTTTCCGTTTGTTGCGTATATAGTTGCTTTATCTATTGTAACTTTTCAACAGCTCTTCCCTTTGCGCGATGTAATCTTAAGGGCCTTGTTCCTGTGCTGTACCTTCCATTTTCGCCCCTCCAAACTCGCGCTTGAAGTCCTGCCCCTATCTGTTGCCTCCCTCCCCCACTCGCCTCTACAGCCCCTTCTTCCCCCGGGAGAGACGCATCTGCCGCCGCCACAAAAGTGTCGTGACCGCGCCAGTTGCACGACCAACTCCCAGCCAGCCAGAGAGCAGCACTTCCGCAGATTACGATTAACGACAGTCAGAGTCGGCAAATGTTGCGTAATTAGCCCAAGCAGTATTAGTTTAGAAGGTCGAGATAGCTACTTTTCTTCAACTTTCCAAGCGGTCTTCAGATGGAGCTTGGCAGAGTAACAACTTCACACAGAGAAGCATCAACATAGTTCTATTACAACTTTGTTTCAGAAACTCTAGCTAGAGAGAGATTTTACTTTCACAAAACTAAATTGCGACTGATGTAATTAAATGAACGTACATTTGTTAACATCCACTCTTCAAATGAAGACGTCATATAACCTGTATTTTCTGGTATTGCTTATCCAGTGGTACCAATTTCGACAAAAATGTGAAGAAATATTAACAACTACTTTTTCGTGACAGAATGTTTGAAAGAATGCACTTTTAGGCGAGGGAGGTTTTAATTTATTTTATTTCGCATGTTTCAATTATTTCCTGAGTTCGTACTTATGAATTTTCCCAGTGTATTCTCTTACGATACAAGATACAGCGGTATTTCACTAATTCACATATAATTTACATATTTATTTTTCAAATGGACATGTTTTCTTCAGTTATAGTTTATTAGTCATTCTCGTGGGAGTCAGAGACAAGAAAGACGTTTACAAAGAAGTATGGGTAAATTATCACTCAAAATTTAATTTGGTCCTGAAACATTTATAAGAATCAAAGAGAAGATTAAATTAAACTTTTGAAGTATAGGAAAACTCGAGATATTCTTGTAATAGAACGACTGCGGTTTTTCTTTTGATAGCGAAACCAATGGAAAATATATAAATATATGCAAATAAAATGTTGACTGCAGTCTGACTCCGTATTCCAAGCACGTTTCTTTGCTACAGCCCATTGTATTAACAAATTATTTCAAGCAAGAAAATGTTATTTAATTTATTAAAACGTTTCAAGAAATCTGTACATCAAACGTAAGCATGGATATCCTCAATATTTCCGCCAGTTTGTTCGGAATAATGATCTTTGCCGTTTTTTAACGAAGTAGCTAATCCTTTTTTTTTGTTAGAGAACATGAAGAAACTCCGAGCGTCTGTGGTTTCTTATGCTGATTTACTTTGTCTTTTAATTGAATCAAATTAGAGTCCTCTGTACGTTTTACAGGCGTTCAAATTAAGTTATATTCTGAAACTGCGTTTCCCTTCTAGCGGTTTGGTCGCAATCTCTGTTGAAAAAAAGTTATTTTAACAGATGAAAAGCCTTCCTCGTTGTCTGTGTCGCATGTTGGATGACACCCTCCCAACAATATCACGCAACCAGTTATAGTTTTGTTAAAAATCGATTTGCTTCATTCAAACATTATCTCCGGATTTCAAATAAAATCTATCACCGCTTATATACAGGAAGTCTTAGAAACTATGGGGCACCCCCACAATTTCTAAACTGTTCCCGATATCGACATGCAATTTTTGCTCAACAATGCGTAATCGGAGGGAAAGTAATGTGCTGTAGAAACAGCGCTTAAAAGTAAAGAATCTTCGTTTTTAACAAGAAGTAAGAAGTTAATGGAATTACTGAACCCGTAAGTAAACACTATTGTAAAATCAAGATAATTTTGATCAAAAATGTTTCATTTTACCCTCAATAAGTTCAGGTATAATCGATGTATTAAATTTCAGAATTTCTTTACTTGAGTAGAGGAAATAGATATTAATGGGTTCTATGCCCATCTCCAAAGTCCTAGTTTTTGTTCCTTACTTTCTTTTATTTGGCAACATTGATTTAAATATTTATGTTAAAATTATGTAATTATTTAAAAATGGCAATATATGTTATCATTTATACACTACAAAAATAATATACATTATAAGAAGAAATGTTTATTATTTAACAAAAAATTATGATGGCCTCCTCCAAAAGGATTGGCTGGACCCGCCCCTGAACCAGTGTCTGGCGACGCCGTCAATACAGACGCCGTCATTGCGACCCTTTCTAAAGCTTAGAAGTGGAACTTTTATTCTGCAACTGACCTCTGCCATTATTACGCGCTATGCGTGGGTATCACGTTGAGACAATCAGGACTGCGGGGAGGAAAAAGCAATGAGGTTGGAGTCATTAGTAACGCGGTGAAGTCGAGGCTACGTTCAATGTGTGAACAGCATTGGAAACACTCTAATTTAGTTAGCGTTTAACGACGACATTTTGACCTTTCATGTAGAACAGGGTTGTCCAATTGGCGACCCGCGGTGCCATTTATTCGGTCCCGCGAAATGCTATTAGTCAAAAGGGAAGTCATTTTCATCCATGTCGGGCGAGAACGATGTTTGCCCTGCCAGGGTCAGCACCCCTTCTAATGTAAACATAGGTTTAGTTTAAAGGAATTTCTTTCTAGCAATTTCAGAAATTCAAAATCATCCCTGTGTGTTTCTTCACATTATGCACGGTACAACCTGATATCATACAGGGTTTCATCCCCCCGCCAATGATTCGTTTGATAAAGCGTCAAACTCCCGAGATCAACAATACGGGGAAGTCAGGTAAATGAGTAGCCCAAGTAATGAAACTATGGCCCCCAAACTTATTACACCTTATTTTCAAATCGGTAAACATAATGCCCATCGTAAACGACTTGAACGAAAATTACCAAAGCAATTCTTCAACCCTCCTTAACCTCCTCCTACAAATCTTATTTAATCACATGAAATAGTTTTGTCGTGATGCGCGAGCTGCTTGTTTACAGCTACTCATTTTCTATGTTCATGGTTCAATTTGTTCATCTTCTGCTGCCAAGGGCCTAACTGGCCAAAAGCGTGTAACTATTCAATAAAAAAACGACCTTATTACAGGTTTTCGTGTGGCTACTCAGGCCTTTCAAGATGGACACCCCAGCACGTAGTGAAAATTCGTACAACGAAATCATTTTCGTAAAATACCAAACCTTCATTTTACCAAATACTCAATTTCAACTGGTTATTAATTTAGAGAGAGTTGGTAAAAGAGACGACAATGATTTTGTAATGTTTTTCGAACTCATTTTTTTCTTCTGAGAGACGAGAATAAAAAATAATGAAAACATATATTAATATCTCAATCCACTAAAATAATAACCAATTATTGAGAATTCATTTGTTATTTTAATTGAATTCTTTCTACGACACAAGATGTGATATTTAATTGTCTCTAATATCTATACGTTGCGTGAAATCATACTTTATCTTCCGATAATATAAGTTTAATTGAACTAATTATGAAAGAAGCACTAGAATAATAAGGGCATTTTCTATTGTATTTTTGAAGATGAGATGTGGAAAAATCCCATCAACAAAAGACCAAATCCAACCATTTCAGAAAAAATTGGTGAGAATATTGGAAGAAAATTTACAATTCACGGAGTTATCCAAAAAGGATCGAAAGTAATTGAAGAAAATAATGTTCATAAAATGTTTTAAACAACAGAGCAATAATTTAGACCACGAGAACTGGACGTTCCGGGACACCTGACCCTGCAGAGACATCGACTATTTTGCATTATTGTAAATGAACAATTCTGGACCAAAAAGGGGCAATAAGTCTTGAAGTACTGTGACAGAGCTGAAGTAGTAAGGAGATTTTCTGGGAGCACTTTGGGCAGAGATAGGGCAATTACGGAAGCGGAAAGGTTTGGAACAACGCAGGATGGACGACGTGAAGAAATGAAAGATTGGGCCAGGTGCAAGCTTGCCAACAATGGCATGGTTTCTGCTTGGGAAACAACTTGAGTGTTGGGGGAATACGGGATCGAATGATCAAGAAACCAGGCGAAGATGAAAGTAGGAGTGGAGGTATTTGGATCAAGGGCGGATCCAGCCCTTGGACGGAGACACGAGCGGGGAGGGGACAGGGCGGGGGAAGAGACACGGTGGGGCAGGGACAGGAGTAGAGGCAGTGGCGGGAGGAGGCGGGGATGGGGACGAATGTGGCAACAGGGTCGGCGGCGTGTGCGTGGGTGATGGTGGGCCGAGGGTGGGGGCGGGGCGGTAAGCGTTGTCGGGGGCGGGGGCGTGGGCGAGGGCGGCGGCGATGGAGGAGGGGCAGGCTGCAGGCGCATTCGCCGCCAGAGAAAGGAAGCTCTAGCAGCGCAGCCTCTTAACGGCCGCCGCCGGCATTACGGGGCTCATATCCGCGCTGCCGCTGCCGCTGCCGCCCACACCCACCGCGTGCGCCGCTGCTCCCGACGCGAACGCGTCGCCTGCGGACCGAACTGCGCGTACCTAACTAAAGCGAAAGTAAAGCAAAAGAAAAGGGAAATAAAAATTACATAAAAGTAACGCAAAAGGAAAGTAAGACTAAAGGAAGACAAAAGTAAGTCAAAAAATGTGGAAATTAACACAAAAGCACGACAGAAGTAAACAAAAATATAAGAATAATAAAACAGAAATGAAGACATGTAATTTGTGGACCTATAACAGCACATACTTTCTTGCACTAATTATAACTACTACGCAATATTACAATTTTACGCAAACCTGCAAAATAGTTCCAAACGAGCAATTCTTTTTTTCTGTACTGGGATTCAAATTCAGATTCTTGGATTTGGCATGCCATTCACGCTACCCCTACAGCACCAACTTCAAATCTACTCAACCTTGCAGACACTTTTAAAACAAAGTTGATTCACATTTGCAATTAAAAAAAATATTTATTTGGTCAAAAAACAATAAAAATTGTATATGACGCATGGGGGAGGATATAATTATTGACATTATTTCAAGATGAAGTTGTAAGAACAGATTTCATTAAAGAAAAATCTCTATCAGGAAGATATTGTGTGTGTTTAACAATGATTTTAAAAAATTATATTAATTTATTAATGTTTGAAATGGTGAAATTACAGAAACTATGTATAGATTGGCGTTTTCGAACCTCGGAGATCCACATTTCAGACCACTGCACCGGTAAATGAGGATATATATAAAAATCGGATAACACGAACACCGATTATTTCGAGAACATGAATTTTTATAACAAAAAATACGGATTATTTCAGTCCCTTGGAATTTGTAGGTTATTGAGGGTTTACAGTATTTGAATATGACAGAGTGATGTTGCATAAATTGAATAGTTACCCCGAATAAAGATCTAACCCACAAAAAGTCGAAAATCGAGATTTCAGTGGAATAGTGATCTATTGGACGTAATACACAGCCCCCTCGATTCTGAGGGTGCACAGACCATTCCAAAGTATATTATTCTTTAGGTAAAGTTTTCCTTTTGGTGACTAGTGATCTCTCTGCAGCAAGATGTTGGATCGATGCGAGTATGTTATAAGCGGTAATGCGTTGACAAAAATGTGACTTCACAGTGATTCACAATTCATAATATATTGTTGGATGTAAGTTTTTTAAAGAAATAAATTAATTTACACTGATTAGAGGTTTTTTCTGTTTCCTGAAAACTTTTCCTTTTGTGGGTTAGATCTCTATTCGGGGTAACTATTCAATTCCAAAACAAAGACCGCTCTAGTTACTGCTCATAAATCAATATTCAACACCATAGCAGATTCTACTATATAAATCTATTTTCCATACTACCTTATACTTGCCCAGTGTAGGGAAACACAGCTTTTTATTCTTCACTTCCCTTCTCTCATCTCGCTTTGAAATTTCATTTAGGCCGAGGAGGAAACATCTCAAATCGAATCCAATCCAAATTTCCGAAAGAAAGGCTTAAATCTCCCTAAACTAATAATATCGTGTAGAATCTTTCCTGTTTGCCTTGTTATTGTCCGACAGGGCAATCAAAACAATTATTCCTCAAAAAATTAAGATCAAATTTCAATTGCATCTAAAAGAGGACTAATGAATTAAGTGAGTATTTTATCATCAATTTGTCAAGGAATACCCAAATACCAAAAATGTAAAACAGCATATAAAACAGAAATCCCTCGGAAGACCTTACGTCAAACAAGAAGAAATATATATTTTTAAAAAAAAATTCCGCCCTTTCTCCCGTCAAGATATGTGCGTTTGGGCTGTGCCCTGTTTAGAGCTTCGAGGGTGCGTTTCGGCCCTTTGTCCCTCCGCCGCGCCACGCCCACCCGGCCCTTCGTTTCCCAAGGGCGCGGTAACTCCGCCTAGAGCATGATTACGCCCAACGGCACACACCTCATGGCGGTGTATTTTCTCATTTCATTGCCACTAATATTAAATGTCTTTAATTATTGCAGCGAACTAGGCTACTGTGTTCAATTGTAAACGTGAAACGTGATGAGACTAACCGAGTCGTAACGTACAATTCAGGCGCGCCATTTGTGATTTTCAGCCAGGGTTATGGGACAGAATGATCTACTTCTCTAGATATTGCTCCTCGTTGATAGTTCATTATATCCAAGGACGCATATTCTAAGGGTCATAACATTTCTCCAATTTCATTTCGTAACTACAGACCCTGTAACAATGTCTTACTGATTACTATTTTATCATTACACAATTCTAGAATTTCTATCAGTAAAATTAAAGATTGTCTATCCAGTAAAATACGTATTATTACAAGTGTGTACTGCGATTTATTCAACTGTCAGATCATCTGCTGTTACGATGCCATCCAATTGGGACCTTACACGTCACTATGGTGGCGTTCAACCTTCTGATTGGATGACCCCGAACCAACTAATTTACGTCAAAGGCACCTTTGGAAAAATCGCAGAATGGAGTGTTTTCAGAGGGTAACCACTAAAATACAAATTTTAGCAAAGGAGATTATTCAAGAGAAAATTTATATCCAAAAAACTTTTAAAACGACAATTTCAACGAGGTATTATACCAGATATCAAGGAAAATGCACAGCAAGAATGCACTTCATAATTTATGAAGTTCAATAGATATTCCAGTTTACCTAAACAATAATAGTGAACATTTTTAGTGACTCGTTCGTTGCTCGTCATTCACTTACTCCCTGAGAGTCAAGCTGCTTTGATAGTAGATAAGCATGGGGGGAATAAAATTGCACCTCTATTGTCTCAAAGACCGTTTGCGTACAATTCGAAATCCATGCATGTAAACCGGTTTCATTCAATTAGAAAGCGTTACGACAATGCCCCGTGTAAGCGGTTTCGGGGATTCCTGCTACATAGACAAGCCTTGCGCCGTGCTGTTACGTTGTTTCCCAGAACAAGATCAGTGAGAGAACTTAACTCTCCACCAGCAACTAATTGCATCATCTCAAAGATAATTGTTTCTTAACCCTGGAGAGGTGGCGGTTACCGGAGTTACGTTAGAGGTGGCGCAGGGTCATTTCTGACCCCTTTAAGTTATTTCTTTATAAAATTATATTTAGCAAGAAATAAGTGCGAAATTAGTTATTTGAATAATAATCAATCATTTATAAGGTAGTATTAACCTAATGCACTATTATAAACAAACACGCAAATGTCGATTTGAAACAAATAAAAGGGCAAAATTATAATTTACCTTTCATTTTATGTAGCGACTCCATTTACATTTTCCTGAATATTTCTACGACAAAGGTATCAGAAAATTCTGTAAGTTGTATTTTCTAACATTGTCTCACATAAAAACAAACAATTTATTGAAAATGCTTCAAAGTCAATCAACACAACTTAGAAAAGGTAAGAAATTTAAGATGTTTGTATTGGTTTCACAAATATTTATAAATTAATTATTACATATAAAATTTTTAAAAATCTTTCATACAGAAGCAAAAGAATGTGGTGAAACGTATGTGAAATATAAAGCTTCGGACTCGCAATATTAGGCAACTGCAACTAAGCAAAGTTACGTGGGGTCACAAGGGACCTCTCCGCGCCACCTCTCTCGGGTTAACCCTTAACTAGACATGAAATTGGGGAACGCGAAAACAGACATGGAGTCAAATTGACTCCTCTCATAATATTTTAATTTTTATGATCTTAAGATTCAAAATTTCATTTGTAATTTCGTAATATTGATTACACGTACTTGTCTGCTAACAGCATTGAATTAGAAAGTTTGATTACTCGAAAAAAATGGCGGAATATTCAAACATAAATGAAATATAAATTTATTTTTCTCATCATTCACAATTTATATTTAACAATTACTACATGTTCTGTTCATTAAGTTAAAACGTAAACTATTACTCATTAACCTTCGCTAAATGTTGCTTGCGCATATACATCAATACTTTTTTATCTATATCTATAACCAGTGCAAGATTTATAAAATCTTGCACTGGTTATCACTGGCAAATTGTTCCGGAACGCGCCCCAAATTAACTATTAATTCAATGGAAATAGTTGTATATTTATAATATATTTCAATAATTATTCCCGATCTTACGTTCCTTCTCGTTCCGTCAGAAATCAAACCTTGTCTATATCATTTATACATTTTTATCATCGTGCTGTTCAACAATTTCCATTTTTGATGATGAGTTATGCCCATTTAGTGAGCTTGGTCCTGGGGGAAATAATTTGCAATTAATCCTGCAATTATTCAATTATTTTACATTTGTCTAAACTAGTTCATAGAGGTAAATCATGTAATTGTTTCATTTCATATAATTTATATTATTCTTAGTGTTGTAAATTGGACGCACGGACGTTAATGAAAGTTCAATTATCACGAGAACTATTTTTCCTAAATTTTAACTTAGCGGTGATGAAGATTGCTGCAAAAATTCATTTTGTGGTCGACGAATTCCAGTAAACCAGTAAACACGCTTTAAATTCAATTCACACTTTAAATTCAATACGAAACTCCAGTTTAATTTTCTCGCCCGAAGAATAATCTTTATAAAGGACCATCACCGGAATTTATCCAAAGGCCGTGCTAGAGCTCGCAACACTGACATCGCAGTGGGTAAAGAGACATTTCGTGTTCGACACTGTCACCGAATCATTAGATAGATGTGCAAGTAGCGTGAAGATACCACAAGGGCGGAGCAGTGTTGCCAGACGTCCAGGATCCTGATATTTTACCAGGATTTTAATGAAAGTACCATGTACCAGGATGAAGAATCCTGGCTTAAATACCAGGATTTTAAGTCTACGGTAATTGATGTACGATTTAAGATTCGTATATTATTCTTTATTCAATAATTTAACACGAACACTTATTACAAGTAACTGAGATATTGGTAACAATACTGCCGTGAAAACATTAAACGCGACATAGAATGGTATTTTTCCATTACATGCTATAGAAGAAAAGGATATAACGTCTTAGTCTTCCATTTATGGTGGAAAGATTTTTTTCCACCATGGTTCCATTCAGTTTATTGATATAAAAAAACTCGAAATTGAGTTAAATTTAACGAACGTCCCGTGCACGTTAAAAACTTTTAATAATATGAACAATTTTACAATTAATTGTCATTTAGATTAGATTTATTATTAATTCTGCAATTAAGTATCATTACTTGGTGGCAGAATATTTAAATTACAAAAGAGTACTTAATTTAGAAAAAGAATAATAGTACATAATTTCACAGCGCAAACCTTACTCCAATTCATTTTACTCCACTTCACTTCACTGCACTGCACTGCACTTCACTTCACTTCACTTCACAACACTTAACTGTTATGCATGTCTTTCGCATTTCTTTCCTTCCACTACACAACACCGCACTGCACTACACGAATATAAATAAAATAATAATAATAATTATGACAATACTACCACAACTACTACTAATAATAACAAATAGACAAATTACTTAATAGGAAATTCTACTTATTTAACAGTAGAAACTTAACAATAATACAATGACCTAAAATATAGATAAATAGCTAGAAAACTAATTTATTTTAAATTTTCTCAAGCTTTGAGGAAAGGGTTCAAAGATTGTCGCAGGCAAACTGTTCTAGTCTCTAATAGTACTGATTGTGAATGAAAATTTCCCAACGTCCGTTTTCTGCACTCTTGCTTTAATTTTATGCTCGTGATCCGCTCTACCGAAGTATGTAGGTTTTCCAAGACGACGATTAATTTCACCCCAAACAGGACAACCTTTGTATGCTTTGTACATAGTACAGAGTCGCAACTTAATCCGCGTTTTTTCGAGTGACTCCCATGCACCTCTATTTTTTGAACCCCTGAAAGTGAATTTTGATGCTCTGCGCTGGAGCCTTTCTAGATTACCTTGCTGCGATATTCTGTACGGGTCCCAGCATACCGCACCATATTCTAATACGGGTCGCACTAGTGACATATAAGCTAATTCTTTACTTCTCACCGTACTCCTCTTTAGAATCCACATAACGAAATGTAAAGATCTCCAGGCTTTCCCCACAACGAAATTTACTTGATTTTCCCAGCTCAATTTACTGTCTAATTGTATTCCTAAATATTTGCAAGATGTAACTGTAGGTATGACATTGTTATTCAATTTGTACACTGTTTTACCATAACATCGACCCCTACCAAACGTGATGGCTTCGCTCCTCAAACTGTATATTTCCATGCCGTTTGTTTCTGCCCAGGAGTGTAATTTGTCTGTATCTCGCTGCAAAATATCTACGTCCTCCTCTGATTTGATAACCCGATAGATGATACGTCATCGGCGAAGAGTCTTACATTTGAAGCTACATGTTTTGGCAAGTCATTCACAAAGGCGAGAAACATGAGAAACTTCCTTGTGGAATCCCTGACGTAACACTAGCGGAGGTTGATAAATAGCTTCCTATTCGAACCTTTTGTTTCCTATCACGTAGTAGTTCGTTTATCCAAGCCACCACCCTTGTGTCTATACCCGAATCTATTAATTTGTTTACAAGACGATCGTGTGGAACAACATCAAAAGCTTTGGCAAAATCTATTACTATCGCATCTACCCTTCCCCCATTATCAATTTCATCGGCTAGGTCCTGTAGAAGGGAAACAAGCTTACTTTCGCATGACAAACCGTTCCTGAGACCATGTTGACCTTGATACATCCATTCCTTGTCCTCCCATTCTTTCCTGATGTAGTTAGTAATTAATTGTTCCATGAGTGTGCATACAACTGATGTGAGACTTATCGGTCTGTAGTTACTAAGGACTGTTTTATCACCGCTTTTAAAAACTGGTACTATGTGTGCTAACTTCCAATCTTCCGGTACACAAGCGTTATTGATAGAGACATTAAATAACCTAATTAGATACGGTAGAATAGCCTCTCCGCCTAATTTAATGTTATCCGTGGAAATACAATCGGGTCCTCGAGATTTTCCGCTTTTCATTAATTTTATTCTTTTCCGCAGAGTATTTACGTCGATATAAAATAGATTTCTGTCTTATAACGTTGGTATCCGTGTACCGTTAGTTTTCTGCTTAAATACCAACGTGAAATACGAATTAAAATCGTTTGCTTTTTCTCTGTCGTCAGTTACTTGCGAATTATTTATCCGAATAACTGGTATATCGTCTTTGTTTCCCTTCCTTCTAGGAACATACTTAAAGGATTTCGACCAATTATTGCCGTCCGCATCAAGAATATATTTCAAATGACGTTCTTCTGCAATTTTCTTTTCCTTCTCTAATGCGTTTGAATAACTTCGAAATAATGACATATGGTTACGACTAATATGCCTGTTTCTAAACTCCTTTCTGGTTTTTCTTTCCATGCGTCTAATCTTTGCATTATAGTATTCTGGATCGGGGTTACTTTTTAACAATTTGCACGGCACAAATGTCTGCACGGCATTTTCAAGAATATTTTTAAATCCCCGCCATATTTCTTCCATCCCCCCTCCTATTCTAAGAAACCCTTCGTACTGTTCCCTTAAGTAATTTTGAAGCCCTTCTACATTCGTTTTCTTGTATTTCCTCACTAGAAACCCGGCGTTAATACTTTTTCTTGAAGTACTTAAGTCAAAGTCGACAAGAACTGCTTTATGGTCACTTATACCTTCCATGACGTCGCACGATAAGAATAAGTCTTTCGGTCTAACGAGCCAAATATCTAGAAGAGCGTCCTGTCTAGTGAGCTGGTCTACTACCTGCGCTAATCCGTTGTCCCAAAGAAGTCTATTGACAAGTTGCTGCACATTTCCGTCGCAAACGCACCGTTTCCAATTAGTGTCTGGTAGATTTAAATCTCCGGCAATAACTACTGGATGGCCATTTATGTTTTTTTTTTTTGTTCTTTCGTGTATTGCGCCTAAGATTTCGTAACTACTAGACGGTGGACGATAGCCAGCAATTATTTCTAGGGTATTTCCTAAACAATGAATTTTCAACCCTCGTCATTTCAAAAACATCAACCCAATTTGATTCGACATTTAATGTGTTTTTCACGCAAATGAAAACTCCGCTGCATCTAGTTTCGCGATCTCTCCTAAACGTAATATAATCAGACTGAAAAATTTCCGAATTCGCTACGGCATCCGAGAGCCAAGACTCTGTACCTATCACGATATCAGGATCACAAGCCTCAATTAAATTCCAAAATTCTGTTACCTTATTCATGAAATTACGGCAGTTCACCTGCAACAGTCTAGTGAAGCCTTTCCTCACCTGCAAGTCAGAGTTTGGGATCCCTGCGTCTTGCTCAGGTGCCTGCGCCCGCGCAGTAGTTGTTTCCTCCCGCGCAGCAGTCGACTCCTCCCGCGCAGAAGTCACTACACATCGGGATGGCGCGTCCCACGAAGCCGCCGCCGTCACCGTCACCGTCACCGTCACCGTCACCGCCGCATCCTCCGCCGTGACCGCCGCCGCCGCCACCGCCGCCGCCGCCACCGCATCCTCCGTCGTCACCGCCGCCGCCGTCGTCTCCGCCGCTGCTACAGTCTTCCTTGTGTGCAGTCACTTGCCTCCCAAGCATGACTGGATAACCTCATCATGCAGGCGACCCAGCTTCCATGCACCGCGGAAATTTAGATGAAGACCATCCCGTGCGAGGTCTTCTGGCCCCAGCCAGTGATTTGGGTCTACGAAATGACCATAGATCTTTCCGCATGCCCACCGTAGCCCTCGATTTAATTGCCATGCCCTACCGATGTGCACATCTCTGCGTTGCATCACACCAGATAGAACAATTCGCGCGTTTTTGAATTTGTTTTTTACAGTACGGCCTAACTCCACGCACTGGTTCACAGTGTCGAAGATGGGTTGCCTCTTCCATACATTTGTACCCACGTGCACAAGGACGACTTCCACGGCTTCATTTTCTTGCGCTCTTTCCACGACGGATTTCATGTGCACAACGTTTATCCCTGGAAAGAAAGAAACGTCGGCGCCTTTCTTCTTGCAAACGCCTCCGCTGCGGCGCAGCATCGAATCTCCGAGCATTTTAACCTTGTTCTTATGAGGCTCTTCATCAATGACGATGTTGTTTGCTTGGGTACTCGAATGCGTTGACCGCTCCTGGACACTTTGTTTCTCCAATTCCTGGATCTTGAAGCTTAATTTCCTAATGCACTGCTGGGCTTCGGTTAATTCAGCTTCAAGTCTCCGAAGTCTTCTCTCGCTTCGATCACATTTGGGGCACGTGGATACCGACGATTCAGTAGCAAGACCAGGATTTTGCTCAACTCCGCCGATCACAAGAAGAGTGGCCAAAACTGCTGCGCAGAGCAAAGCCACGCCGTCGCCGGACCGCACGCGCACCGCTTGCCCCTTCGCCACCCGGAAAACACGCAGGCGCCCTGCCCAGATGCCCACGCGGGCGCGGTAAACCGCCAAGTCGCAACCCATGGTCTTTCACTTTACGGAGCTGCTCCGAAACACGTCCTAACGCGACGACTTCCTGTAGACGACATGTATCAGGAATTGTAATAGTTGGTACTGGGTTACACATTTAATCATCTGGCAACGCTGGGGCGGAGTCGCTGCCACGTTAGCCGTATGGGATGGTAAAGGGGGTTCTCTGTCGCCCTTTACAACCCTCGTTCTGGGAAACGGCACTGCCACTACAGTCGCCCGCCGCCGCGCGCACCGCAGTGTCTTAGTCGTGCCACGCTTCAATTCAATTCACGACGCCTTTCCGTGGCGAGGCTCAGCCATGCGGTTGACACCTCTCCGGGTTTCAAGAGTAATCTCCCGGCTCCGGTTTACTTTCTAAAATCTCCGGGTCATATAAAAATGAAATTAACTATTAGTTTTTGCGGAATTTATGCTTGAAAAGATAATTGAAAAGTTTTTTCTCAAAATCGGCTCCAAATATTTTCTTTCAATTTTCTCCCTTCGGATGGAGCAATGGACACTTAAAACACGGTTCAGGCATTATTTTCTTTGAACTCTCTGAATTTTAGAAAATTAGAAAAGTGAGAAATAATGCCCAAAATATGTGCTATTGTAGCACCACAACTTCTATTCTGCTACTAGGGGACCGAAAAATTGAGTGAATGCGGAATAGTGTCTTTTAGACGAGGATAAGTAGCAGCTAGGAAGAGGGTGGGGACAAAACTGAAAACTTCGTCGAGACGAAACAGATTAGGAAACTAACTAGAACGAAAAAGTATGTGCCATTCTGAAGCACCATTAGTATCAATTATCTTCTGAATAATAAATTTTCTCTTCTGGACAAGCGCGTAGACACAAAAGCAAATCGTAGCAACTTAGGTATTGGGGGACTTGATGTGATGTCGCCAAATATATCCATTGTCCCAAAAATGGGAAAATTTTCAACGTTTTTTCTAATCTCTAATGTCGTATATTGTGAATATTACAAATACTATCTACAGACATAAATATCGAAATGGAAGCATATAATTAAGTTTTGGAATTCCTTAATTCTAGACATTGATTTAGCCGAGATGGCTAAAGCATCGCTTCACATTATGCAAAATTGTCCATATCATCAAAGGACATTACGTTGGAAGCGGGGATGAAGGAAAACTGACTGCGGGATGCAATCGAGCTGTGCCTTCTCAGGTTGACAGCATAGCCCGATTGCATCTCGCGGTCACTTTTTCTCTCACCCCCGCTTCCAAGCTAATGTCCTTTTTCACCTTTCGTTACCCGAGAAGGCACAGTCCGATTGCATCTCCTGCTCCGCGAGTCCCAATCGGGCTGTGCCTTTCCCAGGTAGCGAAAAGCGAAAGGACATTACCTTAGAAGCGGGGGTGAGGGGAAACCGACCGTGGGATGCAGTCGGGCGATCCCCCTGCTTGGGTATCTTTCGTGCTCCTGCGCCGTCTTGCTCCCGCCCCTCGTAGCTTTACGCTTGAAATCCCCGCTCCGCCGACGACGCGGCAGAAACTTACGCTTGAGCAGGAGTTACACCGCGGGCGTGGACAGAAGTGCGACTCGGATCTGAGCGTTTGCAGGAGCAGCTTCACGTATGATCGTAAAGATGGTGGAATTGGTGTTGGAGCGGCTGAGGCCACAACATGTGGCCATAAGGAAAGGTGAAAATGCTCAAAAAATTATAATGAAATAGTGTAACTATTGTAACTTTCTAACTCTATAAATATTCTAACTAGTGTAACTATTGTATTATAGTACATTACAATTATACAAGATATCGGACGTAGATTCATAATGATGTTATTTGGAATCTGGTGTTACTATAATTATTCATTGTATCAGCAAGTAAAATCATAAGTGCCATGGAAAACTTTTTTTGCTGCATATCTGTTTCTACACAAGTAACTGCTTATGGGTAGCTTCTAGCTACGGTTTAGAGACATGAACGGAAATATGGAGAAACGTTTTGCAGGCAATCAATTTTTTGGTATCAAGAATCCTCCAAACGTTGATTCTGAATGCGCAACGCGTTAGAGAAAGTAATTTACTACATACAGAAACAAGATTTATCTACTTCTTCGTTATCAGGGACCTGCAATTAGATATTGTTGGAAAATTGCAGTTTTTGTTTTCAGGAAATTGCAGCATTACAAAACTCTCTATCTGCGTAAGCAGTAGGCGAGAAAATAAAAATTGCTAAACTAATTGTGAGTGCCATGTTCAAGCACGCGTGTCGCCAAAAACTATGACAAATATTGACACGGAAGAGGTTATTTTCCAGTCAGAAGCGTCTGTAAATGTCGAAAACATTCATTTAAATTCAAAAGCTGCAATATCAGTACCGTTTGAAACAAAATAATACAAATTTAAATAACCAGCAAAATTATAGCAACCGATTATTGAATAGGTTTTATTTCGTTGATGAATAAAACAAGACTTTTGTGCTGCTATATTGTTCATCAAATTGTTGCTAGATAACCTTCACTACATCCGATATAGTAATGAGACACTTTAAAGACTCTGAATGCGTATGTAAACAGCATATAGGGTAAGATAAAAAATCAAATATAACTTAAAATAATGTACAGTATACGTTGTCTAAAGAATGTTTTTTTGTCTTGTATAATCAAATGACTTGCGAATCGTCATTAGACAGGTAATTCCTCGTGCTTTGAATGTATTTTGCGCACATATTATATTCCATACAAGGCTAACGGTCTTGGAGAGTGAGAGATGGAGAGAGACAAAAAGATAGAGAGAAAGAGGTAAAGACAGATAAAGCAGATGGTAGAGAAAATGAGAGAAAGAGATGGAGCGGTAGAGATGGAGAGATAGAGATGCAGACGGTACAAGCTCTAAGCCGCCGACAGGTCTCCCGGCATGTATGGTAGTGTAGGGCATGTTAGTGTATGTAAGTGAGGCGTGAGGATAGGACTGTGACCCGTTTGTTAGGATACTGCTGCGAAATTCTCCTGATATTGATCGGAGAAAATACAAAAATACCAATCAGAGCAGCCGGCCGCTAGAATTCTTCTCCGGATAGCGACTGAATTCAACCTAGCTGACAAGCTAGTGCCGAAAATCCTGCCCCCATCGGGCCTCGAACCTAGGATCTCCCGGTCTGAGACACTACACTAACATCAGTTGACGCACTGAGCCACTCCCGGTAGATCTTTGGAAAATACACTCTTCTGAGTACCTACTCTTTATGGCAAAGGTGTTCTGAAACCTGCAGAATTTCAAATTACACACATGTAGAATTTAATTGAATATTTATTATTATGTCATTCAAATTCAAGTTCCTACTTTTATTTATGTTAAGTACTATAAATAAAATTTACGTACAAAATCGGTCTTTTACCATACCTATTCCTGGCGGTACAAATTGAGGTTAATCATGTGCACTTTTGGTCTTGACAGGGTGTCATTCTCGTCATGTACAGCTAGAATTTAATATTGAATAAAAAATACCATATAGGTGGCGCAAAGATTGTCAGTAATTGTTATACTCTGCAAAACGGTTCGGCAAATTTATTGTGTGATAGTGAATATCAGTTATTTTTAAACACATTGTTTTCAGTGACAATGCTACGACTTACTAGAGATAACATATTCATTTTCCAGAATATTAAAATTCCATTTAGATCAGTAATCAACGAAATTTTACGCTAAAAATATTTTGTCCGGATGAAAATTGGTGACAGAAATTAAAACGCATCTCCCGTTACGCGTTCATGAATGACCGAAAAAAAATTGAAAGGTTTATATCATCTCTATATTAAAATGACGGTTTTCTAAATTTAGAAATGAAATATTGAATGGCGCAGAAAAATGGAATGGAATTCTGCCGGCGTGGGCCCTCTTTGTTGTGAAATTGAATTACTTTGGCCGGGACGGTGGATAACAATAGAAGTGCAGTGGCACGTCTCCGACCAGTCGGCTCGCACCTCGTTGGAGCGCCGCTGTATGCGCGGCGCGGGCAGGTGGGGACGGCCACCGCGACCGACGACACGTGCTGATCGCTACTGGTCCTGAGGTCCGCGGCGGGCGCTGCGTAGGAAGGCACGCTCTCATGAAGTAGGGCAGAGGTGTCAAAGTCTTACACTGGTGGCAGTGGCACGCGTCGTGGCTCCGTGCCATTCCACGAGCTTCTCTGCGCCACTAGCGTCAGGAGAGGAAACTATTAGTAACCCCGCCGTTTTACAATAGCGATCTCGTTGTCTGGTGACTGTGTAATGAAGTGCGTGGAGGGGCGATGTCGTCGTGGCTCTCGTGCCACGGACTCGTGCTCGTGGTATCGATCTTCACAACACTGAAGTAGGGAAACAGGAGCGAGCGACCATTACGAAGGCAACATCCTTACAATTGTACTACACGGTATGTATGGGGCTGTCCGTAAATTACGTAACGCAAATTTGGAGTATTTTCAATGCCCCTTCTCCCCCTTGTAACGCACCCGTAACGCGCTTAAACCCCCCCTAACTAATTACGTAACGCTTACTACATCCCCCCTTCTGTGGTAAGTATAAGAAGTGAAAATAAATTATAGCATGGTAGAAACAATTTGTTTTTATTTTACTTGTATTATATATTAAAATTAATAATAATTAAATAAGAAATTAATTATTAATGCCGGATGCATCAAACAATAACATTGGGGTAAGTTGTGAGTGAAAGAAAAATGCTTGCAAGAATGCAGGAGAAATGGTTGATCACAAGCCAGGCACAAATCACTGTGGATGATGCAAGAGCAATAGTCTACAGCGCCAATTTAAGTTCGTAAACTGCACAAATCAACAAATTGTTTCAATCAAGTCAAACACACAACGAGCAATTAGGTTGATAAAATTCGACAATGTAATCCTAATGATTATCAACGTCAGTGCTGCATCGTAAGTTTTTTAATGATTTATTGATACTTAGTAGAAATTCCATTAAGGAAATAAATTTGCCATTTTGATAAAAATAGAAGTTCACACATTACGTATTTGGCCACCAGTGTGGTAATGAATTTCGACGCACAGACAAGTGACACACGAGTTACTGAGTTGTAATTTCGGTAGGTCTTATTTCTACCTCAACATTTGATATTGTGAGAAATAGAAACCACAAAATCAACTCCGCGAACTCTTAAAGAACAATCTGTCTTTACGTCATGTTTGCAATTTCTATTTCTCCCACCCGAGTGTAAGTTTCCTTTGCAGGTCTGCCGAATCAATCCCAGACTCTAAACGGCCTTGCTCCCTTCGCAGCGGTCCTCCTTCGAGTTTCCAGCGGACGAGCAAAAACGGAGCTGCAGGGCTGTGCGACGCGTCGCAGCTTCTTCCGGAGGGCAGGTCGTTTGCCCGAGACAGGCGCGCACGTGTTCTACGCAGCTTCTTCCTCCTCGCGGTCGATGGAGCAAGAAGGAAGCGACTCGACCCTCGAAGAACCTCCCTTCGCACGGGAAGGCTTCGCCGTCGCTTCTTGGCTGCAGGTCACCAAGGAAATGCGTCGCGCAGATGTACAAGTGATGAATGTTTACTGTTTGTTTATGGTATTAACCTGCTTCAATAGTTTTTCTCTCGTATCTGGTAGAATGGGATCTGCGGTATCCTACAATATTATTGACAATCTCGTCTGCCCTTTCGTTCCAAAGCTAAATTTTTCGAATTTTTTTACCTCCAAAGATCATTTCTAGAAGCTATTACAGAATAAATCATCCAAAAATGTGTATGAGTGGAAGTAATGATGTATTTCAAACTCGCAGTGGTTTCTATTTGTTGCAATAAAATAACCATATTTCATATTGCGAGTTCTCCTTTTGAGATTATTTGTCTATAACAAGCTACCACATAAACACACCGGACGAAATAAATTCAATCGAAAACTTATTTTTATACATTAAAAGAAAGACATTGCCAGAGCACATTTCTTTTCACTCACCGTATCATTCTACAAGCACAGAAATGTACAAACATTTGGTAATCTGTCTATTATTTGTTCATTAGCAACATCACCATCATCATTTACTACACTGCAATATATAATTTACAGGATCATTCAACGTCTTGAAATTTTTCTCAATTCCGCTAACAACGCATTTCGACAGACTGCTGTCATTACGAAAACGACCACATCTGTAAATCATCGAATTCTATTAAATTACATTTACGTCACGCCTCCAATTTAGTCACTCAGAATTAAAACTGACATCTAAAGCATTTGAGAAACTTGTATAGTTCACGACTCGCCGAGAGCTAGAATACTAACGCAAGTGATACGATACGTCTTTGAGACTTGGGGAAACACAGTCAACTGTCATTCCGGAAAGATGAGTGCCTCCGATGTCACTTTGGGTGAAATCTGATACCGACTTGAAGGTCGACGAAACGGGTCATCTCAATTTTGAAGATAATAAAAGTTCTGCGAAAGAAAACAATCGCGAGGAGCTCGTAGACGTACCAGTTAAGATATGTGCCACAGACCGTTATTGATTTGTACATCTCGAAACAATTTTGTAGTTACAGAGTGTTAAATGAATTTGCGATGAAGATAAAAATTAAAATGCATTCTTTGAAATGCATGCGACATCTTCCTACTGACTTTATACCCTCAGCATCAATAAATTGTTTCTTTAGCTTTTTCTATCACTCAACAGTAGATCAACTCACAAATCTATCCTTTCACCCTACCTCTCTTTTTCTGATTATCTAAAAACTACACATTCATAATCACACGCAGTTTCACACAATCTCACTTATTCAATTATCGAAAAAATTCTTATTAATGCATGTAATCAAATTACTCATTCATTACAAACCCTATCAATTCCTCATATAGCCATTTTGTCATCATTAATTGGCTTAGTCATCATACTTTAATTTATTTATAAATTATTTTCTTATTAATCATTCATTCGTGCATTTATTCAATCACCCATTTGCTCATTTGCGCATTCATTGATAAGCTCATTAACTATTTCAATACTTCAATCGTTCCGCCATTTAATCATGCATTCGCTCATTCACTCAATTCATCACTTTGCTCGTGGCCTTTTCAATCATTCATCATTCCCCCTTCATTAGCTCATTCATTCACTCTTTCACTCCCGCTCACCCCAGGAGGATCTGTCCACGGGTGCAGGGGCGGGGGCGAGCGCGGCCGGGGGCAAGCGGGGCGAAACGGGGCGGGACGGGGCGGGGCGGAGCGGGGCGGAGCGGGGCGGAGCGGGGCGGGGCGGGGCGGAGCGGGGCGGGGCGGGGGCGGGGCGAAACGGGGCGGGACGGGGCGGGGCGGAGCGGGGAGGAGCGGGACGGGGCGGGGCGGTGTGGTGTGGTGCGGTGCGGTGTGGTACGGTGTGGTACGGTGTGGTACGGTGTGAGGCGGTGTGGTACGGTGTGGTACGGTGTGGTACGGTGTGAGGCGGTGTGGTACGGTGTGGTACGGTGTGAGGCGGTGTGGTACGGTGTGGGGCGGTGTGGGGCGGTGTGGGGCGGTGTGGGGCGGTGTGGGGCGGTGTGGGGCGGTGGTGGGGGCGGTGTGGGGCGATGCAGGGGGTGGACAGGGGCGGGGCTGTGGCGGGGCGGGGTGTGTCCCCTCAAAAGCACCGGGCCGCAGGGGAAGTCTCACGAATCGCGGGAACTTAATGACCGACAGAACAAAAGCCGGCCGCGGACGCGCTTCCGGGGCCCTCGGAGCAGCCAACTTCCGGTCTTCTTTCGCAGCGCTCCTCCCTCTGCGACCGGAGGACAATTTAGAAGAGAGACAACTGCTGTGTCGTCGGAAGTTGTGCTTCGTAAGATAGAATCATGCATGTACTAGACGAGTCCCTTTACATTAAAATTGTTACTATAAAAGAGAGTAGTTAAAAAGTATAATGCCAAAAGTTGGCCGATTTTTCGCGCAGCATTACATAATTTTCTCTCCAATGCGTAAGCGATAGCGAGAAAGTAAAATGCTAAAAGCCACATAGACCGAACATCACGCAAGGCCTTCTTCCTTCTTCCGAATTCGGACCAGGTTGAGGGTTCGTTGAAGTTTTGCTATTTTAAATTACACAAAAGAATTGGCAGAAAATGCCCATACCTAAAAATTTATAGAAAATATTTCGATACAGGAAGCAAAATCCTCTTTTAAAATTTAATATATAATAAGAAAATGCCATAATTTGCAGCATTCTGCGACAAATGTACTCTGAGATGCATTTTTTCTAATAATGGTGGGTTTCAATGAATTCCAAAATATGGCCAATTTGGAGCATTCTATCTCCTAAAGTAGTTTATCTATATTACTGAGATTTACAATGGAGATTGTACGTACAGTACTGTTTTTCTTGCTATGACACGAATTTTAATTTTTAAGCACACGTTAAACATGGTGACTTTCTAGAGTAATTTTTTAAAGTAGAATTCCTTTTAGTCATAACTGAGTTTATAATGTATTATTTGTGTATTTCTAATTATTAGTGTTTTGAAATATTTTTTTGAAAATTTATTATCCAGGTTTTTGTGAACATACAAAAATAAAAAACCTAGCCTTAAAACATAAAAATAAGTGAAAACATACAAATATTATCCAGCAATTGGCATATTTCTGTAGACAAATATATAACTCCATAAATAAATTCAAACTTAATTTACACAGTCCACAGTGAATTTACACAGTTTTAATGCAATATTTCAATTAACTTGTTTATATCATTATCACCATGTTTTAAACTCAAAATAATTATCCGGCATTTGAAAATATTCAAGGATGTACTATTTATCAATGTCATTTGTAATTGATTATAAATCTGAAGCCCAATGAAGACCAAGGTTCTTGAAATTGAGGATCCATGAATTTTGGTTTTTTTAATTTGAATAGCAATTTTGCTACGTGTACTGTAATTGTGAAATATTCTATCAGTTAAAATTATTTCCACTTTTGACATAGAATATTTGTAATACAAAGAGACGTTGTAGTGGTAAAATGTTTGATTGTTTATAAAGAGGAAGTGACGAATCATTCTTATTTATTAATAGACATTTACATTCATTATTTCCGGAAAACGAACCATCTGTTGTATAAAAGCCGAATTCAGCCCCTGCGAGACGCCTGCCTTCCTCGGCGAGGCGCACGCGTGCAGCGCCGCGCGGATTCCGCCGTAAACCTTTTACTGCGCCTGGCGGCGGCGGGGCCGTCTCCGGGCCGCTCGCGGGCGCCGACGAGACGCTCTGGATGGGCCTAGGCTGCTTGGAAGGGCCCAAAGCAGAACATGGTGGTTCCCGTGCGAAATAGTCGCCCACAGTTCAGTATATTAACCACGCAACTTTTCTTCGTGATTGATTGTTCGTGATTCCGGGCGCGTCAACTACCGAGGTCATTAGTCCCGTAAGTGTAGTGCAAGCCATTTCATTGGGAGGTGGCGGTGATCCTTCCCCGCTGGATGGCGAGGTCTGGCGCCGACCTACCGTCGACTAACAGAGGTTTTCCCCAACCAGGTATCACTCGCCAGAGGGTTACCGCTCCAGCCGGGACAAGCTCTCAGCTCCCGACCGGTCTCCCGACTGAGTGGTAGTGTAGTGCATGTTAGTGTGTGTGTGTGTGTGTGTGTGTGTGTGTGTGTGTGTAAGGGGATGTGGATAGAACAAGGAAGACCGAGGAAAGATCGCGCGAGTTCCGTGGCCCGTTTGTTAGGGTACTGCTCCGGCATTCGCCTGGTGTTGATCGGAGAAACCACGGAAAGCTACCGATGACAGCAGTCGGCCGCTAGACTTCTCCAGACAGCGACTGGATTCGACCTTGTTGACAAGCTAGTGTCGAAAATCCTGCCGCCGTCATGACTGGAACCTAGGACTTCCCGTTCAGAGAGACTATAGTAACATCAGTTGATGCACTGAACCATTTCTCCCGGTAGAAGAAGCTCTAGATGTGTCTAGGCCACTTGGAAGGGCCCAAAGAACACAATGGTTCCCGGGCGAAATAGTCGCACATAGGTCTACATGCTAATCGCGTAACTTTTCTTGAACGATGACCTTGCTTCCCCCTCTCTGGCACAATAAACACTTGAAGGCAAAAGCTTGCAGCGAGCACTGATGACAACATTCCAAACACATCTTCACTGGCGCGAAATATAAACTATTTTCTGTTGAAAACGAGAACTTCTGTCCGTGATTTTCTCCAAAAAATCCACAGAAATTGCCGGAGCAGGGGAAGATCCATCATAGGAGATACCTCGAACTTCTGACAAAGTTAGAACGCAAATTGTTGAGAAAGTTGCGAAGGCAACCCGCATTTCTTCATCTCACGTTCAAGAACAGTTGCGCGAGTAATATTTCTAACTTCGTAGACCGGATTAGGTTGCGCAAGGCGTCAGCCGATGTCTCTGCAGTGCATCTAACCGCGAATCTAGGGTTCTACTCCAGACGGTGGAAGGATTTTAGACACTCACCACATAGCTAGGTCGAATCCAGTCGCTGTCTGGAGAATTCTAGCGGCCGTCTGCTCTGATCGGTAGTTTTCAGTGATTTCTCCGATCAACACAAGGCGAATGCCGGAGCAATACTCTAACAAACGGGCCACGGAGCGCACACTATCTTTCCTTCTTCTTCCTTGCCCTATCCTCACCCCTTACTTACACTTATACATACATGCACTACACTCCCACACATGTCGGAAGTCCAGTAGGTCGCCGCACGCACTACATTTACGGGACCAATTACCTCAGTAGTTCGTTCTCAGAAGCGCTAATCAATTAATCTAACCCTCACCCTCAACTAAATCACAAATCTACGCAATTCTCTAAAACTAATTAAAATGGCAGAAACAGTCAATTTTCTGCTTTCAAACTAAACCTGTATCGTATGAACTCATTCAGTGATTGTCTAGATGTCAGAAATATATTTTATTTATTTACTTATTTATTTTTAAAGTAGCGTCTGTTATTTTAGTCTTTTTAGGATTTAATCACAGTAATTTTATGTTTTTAAGGATTCTTGCATAACACTCACAGATCTTCGCATTTAGAAACTTCATTGATCTTCTCACTTTAAAACTCGGTTGTCTCACTCTCGGTCAATATAACTTCACTCTCACAAGCTTGCACGTGCCAGACGACAGCGACTGCTTTCGAGAGATCGATTGCAACTCCCAGAACCAAACGAAGTGATGAACGATTGAGGGTAGAGAAGCGCTCAATTCATTAATTTTAAAATATTATTTATATTTCGTTTTCATACCCTCAAAACAGTTATCTTATTCATACGGGTCAAACAAATCGATTAATGATTTTTATTTTGAAAAGCGGAACGCTGTAATAAATGCAACTCTCATTAATCTTCTTTTTGACTCTTCGACTCCGTAACTGGAATATTCTATTCTGGCTAATTCTAACTGCAAATAGTTACTTACACAATCTTAAAATCTACACACAATTGCATCTTCTCGTTTGTCTTGTTTGTTGTGCCGAAATTCCGGATTTCCATTTGTTAATTATTTTGACCATTCGTCTTATTCGTTATTAATGTGAGTGAACGCCTGTGTCAAACGAATCTTTATTTGTGTGTAAGTCAATATTTTAACTATTAAATATTTATAATATTTAAATAGTGATATTTTATTTTCCAATGCAAACAATGTGCAGATCTTGTAACAATGATACATGTGCACTAAAAACCGAAAATAATTATTCCAATTTCATTGCAAATGTTGCCTATTAACTTTGAATTTAAATGAAATTAATACATCATACAGCTCGAAAAAAAATCAAAACAAGAATGGATAATACGATGTAATGGATTTCATTCTACTATGCCTAAATAAGAAACATTAAAAGAAACACAGCTGATGACAAATGTGAAGAAAACGTTTCCATTATAACTAGTAATACTTTAATAGACTTCGAACATATTTTCTCGATTTTAATCGGCAGAAATGCAGCAGATGGCGTGCCACATGCAGACTTTTGGTATCAACACGACCACTTCCCGGCGCTCCGTTCGGTGCCACACCGCTCTCATTTTAAAACTGCTGGCCGTTTAATGCAGTATGGGCAACTGGTTCGGCGAACTGTATTGACACAAGCTTCATGTAATTGAAATTCCCACGATTGGCAGCGCTCAAACAGGACGATCGAGGCGGATCCAGCCGAGTATTTGGGGGGGGGGGGGGCATCGTAGATTTTTGTTAAATAATAAACATATTTTTAGTTTTATTGTATTGAGATGGATAAAAATACTTAACGGGTATTTTTGTAAGGATTGAAAAAATATGTCCACGGAATAAGATATGAAGGAAGAGAAAATACGGGAAAATATAAACAGAAATAAGACATAGGGGACGTAAAGCGTCGATAAATAATAATAATAATAATAAATAATAATAATAAATAATAATAATAAATAATAATAATAAATAATAATAAATAATAATAATAATAATAATAATAATAATAATGGCGTATTTGAGTAATTGTCTAAAATATTAGAAAAAGTTATTTTTAAGAAATTATTGTGAACTAAGAACTATTTTTACAATTGACAAAAGCATCCCGATAAGCCCCGGGCAGGGACAAATTAGCTTCGAATTCATTGCGATAACAATACAATGGCAAAATCAAACTGATCCGATGGAAGAGAATTTTGTGGCGTCAGAATTGCTCTCGGTATGGTGAGAGTTCGGACGTGTGGTCATATCCAGTAGATTTACTTAGAAAAGTTTTAGCTTAGAATTCATGGGATTTTGTCGACCGAAGATGTGCTTTCAAAATAACGTAGAATTTATTAATTTATAAATATAGGTCGTGGTTAATAGAAAATTAACAAAAAAAAGGACATGGAAATTAAAATAAAACGTATGCCGATGCGAAGATAGTGTGTGTAATTCAGATTTGGTGATTTGGACGACCCCAAGGGCCGAACGAGTGTTCGCTGCGCCGTGGGCGGCCATCATTCGTCATCAGGAAAGTTACAAATTAATTACGAAAAGACTTTACGAAAATAATTTGTTCAAGGCCAAGACTGTTTAGATCTTCAGTTAAATATAAGGAAATAGAATGTGGTTATAAGAGCAAAAAATATTAAGTTTGTTAAATAATTCGATGGCCATCAAAATAATACATTATTAGGTGAAAAAGAACAAAAGTGCCTTTGGTCCTTGGGCATTTTGTCGCTGCTCGACCATTAGAACCAGTTAACGCCCGTTCATACATAATTTTATATTTTACCTAATTTTACTTATTCAAATTTACTAATTAACTACATGTTAACTTGACTCGGTTAGTCTTTTTATATTCACCTCTCATAATTCCCTCCGTAAGAGAACATGTAGAATCACTCAACTGTTTTCATATTTCCCTCGTAACCACAATCCTCTCCATCCAGATAAGTTATGCAGTGTAAATCGAACCCCGTATAGAAGGCAATAACAAGCTACAACGTATCAGTAAAAAAATAATATTTCCTTAGAGGAAGAAAAGTTTTGGTTTGCCGCTCATTCCCCCCAGTTTTCCTCTGTCCTTCGGATTTGAGTTATAGTGGTTTCATTGCGTAAGTCATGAGCCAATGCTTGGAACACACTGGACGAGCCGCGCAGCAGTGGCGCGGCGGCCGGCGAGTGCCGGACATACCGCGCCAAGGCAGCAGATTGAGATGCGGCGGGCGCATTGTCGCCGGGTCGGGCCACAATGGCGCGGTCTGGCGGCGGGCCGCGTGACGAACGGGCGGCCATTGCTCGGGTTATTCATCGACAATGAACGTCACTTCCCGCCCCACCAGCGCCCCTAAATAACCACCGCTTCAAATGGACTTTAAATGTTTTGCTCGTCGTTTTTTCGGCGCAGATAAACCAGTCGCCCTACTCGCGGGACGTTCTCGCGAAGTTATCGTGCCGTTACGTCACCTCGGGCTCGTGTATGAAGGGTGTGTCTGGGGTTGGAATATTCGGGCCGCACCTGAGTCAAGGACGGGAATTTATGGCTTTCAAGTATAATCCTCGGCGCGTGAGTGAATTGTTTGGGTCGATGCCAGTTTTATCCGGGATATACGATGTAATAATTATTTCTAATTCACGTTAAGAGCTAGCATCATTAAAATAAACGTTCATGTTCTATTAGGAAATACAAGTAAGCTTTATCCCCCTAATAATTTTTAATGAAACAATGTTATGATTTTAATGTGTCTTCATTTTCATTAAAATGAAAATGGCCGAACAGATAATATTCGTGACAAGAAACCTGCTCACATTGTGATATGAATAACGTAAATCACGTTTCAGATGAACTCGACTAAACTTCACATCCAATTACAATTTGTTGTTATCAAGCAACACAAGAAACAGAATATAATATATTTTAGACATTTTAAAGTAATTGTTAAATTCATGTTCCAAACATTATTCCAAATGACGATCTGGACCCAGAGGGGGACACTGTCATCCACTCGGGAGCTTCGTTACGACGGACATTTTTCGTAACAATCTCCCGTTTGAAAGGCAGTGTGCACCTCCACTTCCAGCTCGTGAACTTGACGGGACACTACATTTAAATTGGAGTATAATTAGTCAGTGCACCTCGATGCGTCAAGGGTTAGCTCAATGGCCTCTGAACCCTCAGAGCGCGATTCGATTCCGGCCAGGGTGCGTGGATTTTCGAAGGGTGGAAAACCCACAGTAGCCATGTCACTCCTCTGGCATGTAAAAGAACCTTGGCGGATGCCCGGCCAAATTAAATCCTTGCGACAATATCCCGCGTTAGTAAATTCACTTTCTCCCAAACAGACAGTTTGGATGTAGTTAACTGAGACAGACATTTGGCGGAGAAAGTGAGAACCACACCCCAGGCGCTTCAGGGGACCGCCTGCTCGAAAGGTCCTCCAGACTCACGTCGGAGGTAGGCTTCCCAGGAATCCTGGGTAGGAAAAGAGGCTGGCATACAACTGCTTTGAATATCCATTTAGGGGGATCACCAAGGATCCCAGTGATGTATGTATTACTACTGCTACAACTGAATTAAATTGACGCCTTACGAGGCCACGCTCAGGCTATGAGGCCTGCTCTTCCTCTGACCACGCAAATTTTGTTACGCGTCTTTCACCAACTGGCGGAGAAAGAAGGTATTACCAGGGCACGAAACAGGCGATTTGAATTTAGCTCAGAAGCTTCATTTAGGATTGAGGATCTTTTACAAGCAGTAAATCTATTAAATGGGACAGCCGGCTTTACTTCCCCTGCGAAGGAAGGCGTACGCAGGACTTTTTCGCCCTTAAAAATCCGCAGCTTCGATCGGGTTTGAACCCTCGAACGGGTATAACAGTCCGATACACCATCGACACCGCAAATTACTCAACCGCGACAGTGGCACCCGACTCCCCGCGGTGGCGAGAGGTCGGTGCGGTCGTGCAGTTTTATTCGCTGCTGACGCGGCGCGCGCCGCCCCGCAGACGCCATGCGTCATCCGCGCCGCGCGGGGTGCGAACGGAGGCCGCGAGGCGGAAACCGGATGGCGCCGAGGCGCTTATCTAGCCCCGAGCGGCTCCCCTCCCGTTCAGCCGAACGGAACACTCAGATTCGGAAACGGGAGGTTTCGCCCTGACTTATGGGACGGAGGGAGGGATGGATGTAAAAGTAAGCTTTCGTGGCTCGAGTTCGCGTCATCTTCGCTGTCCGGGTGAAGTCGCGTCGTTGGCTGAGAGGCCAACGTTTCGTGTGACATGTCTCACTGCCCTGAGATGCATGAAAGGCCTGTGGGTGGTGCGTGGGCGGTGCGTGGGCGGTACGTGGGCGGCGCGTGGGTGGCGCGTGAGCGGTACGTAGGTGGCGCGTGGGCGGCGCGTGGGCGGCGCGTGGGCGGCGCGTGGGCGGTGTGTGGGCGGCGCGTGGGCGGCGCGTGGGCGGCGCGTGGGCGGCGCGTGTGCAGCGCTTGGGCGGCGCGTGGGCGGCGCGTGGGCGGTGCGTGGGCGGTGTGTGGGCGGCGCGTGGGCGGCGCGTGGGCGGCGCGTGTGCAGCGCTTGGGCGGCGCGTGGGCGGCGCGTGGGCGGCGCGTTGACGGTGCGTGGGCGGTGCGTGGGCGGCGCATTGACGGTGCGTGGGTGGCGCGTGGGCGGCGCGTTGACGGTGCGTGGGCGGCGCGTGGGCGGCGCGTGGGCGGCGCGTGGGCGGTGCGTGGGCGGTGCGTGGGCGGCGCGTGGGCGGCGCGTGGGCGGCGCGTGGGCGGCGCGTTGACGGCGCGTGGGCGGCGCGTGGGCGGCGCGTGGGCGGCGCGTGGGCGGTGCGTGGGCGGCGCATCGCGAGCGTGCAGTCAGTGGCGCGGCCCCGCGGGGCTCACGCGCTCCTGCGCGCGCGTGGGCGCTCGGGCGGGAGCGGTCGGAGGAGGCAGGAGAGGATTCGACGGCGGGTGGGTTTCTGCGGGCGTGTTGTACGACTGTGCGTGTGCGCGCGCGCAAAATTATGCTGATCATTTTCGAAATAAACAAATGAATGCTTTTCTTTATGAACCACGAATGTGAATGAATAAAAAATGTTCTGATATTAATATTGGATCCATTATTTTAAAAATATTGAAGGACAGGAATCAATCGAATAAATCACCGCAACGACAAAAGTGAACAAGGGCTGGGCTGGTGATGCGTGAATGACAGGAATGTTGGCGGGCGTGTGGGAGGCCGTGTTCAGTGCTGCGCGAGAGGGTGGTTGTCGATGCCGAGGCGGGAGGATGGATCCAGAGAGAAGGGGGGTTGAATGGTGAGTAGGCGGACGCAAGGACAGACATGACGGAAGGGAGGGGGAAAGTGAGGAAGGACGTGAGAACGAACCTGAGGTCAGACGTGAGGACGGAAGTGAGATTGGAAGTGAGATTGGAAGTGAGATCAGAAGTGAGATCAGAAGTGAGCACGGACGTGAGCAGGGACCTGAGGATGGGCGTGTGCATCGGTCGGAACGGAAGATGGTGAAGCAGGCGGTGGGCTTTCTTAGCGGAAGCGCGGCTAGCGGGCGAAGGCGTTAGTGAAGGTGCGGGCACAACGCTTGGCGCGTTGGGTGCCGCCGCCGCCTGCCCTCGACGCGATACTTTACGCGTTGTTCGTGACGAAAATGCACTCTGTGCTGGCTTACGAGAAGAGTTAATCAATTCCTCTTAGCATATTTTTAATGACCGCCAAACAAAAAAATCAAAATTTCAAAATTTTTATATATTTCAAACTGAATTCACGTTGATAAAAAGTCTACCAATTCACTCTACATAATTTAAGAATGGTCCCCGAGCCAAGATTTGTTTTCCTTCTCTGCGAAGGGTGACTGGATTCTGTTCTACCTTGGAAGGCAGAAGGACTCTCTACGGCATTGTGTGGAAGTCAGAGTTGACTCTTCAGAGCAAAGAGAATTTCTCAGCATGTAGTGCTGACAACTGGGATGAGAGGCTTTATTGGGTCTCACATGAAAAGCAGTCTTAAAGCGAACTTGTTTGTTCTCTTTACTCTCCTCAAATAAATAATCGTTTGTTAATAAAGAATTGACATAGAAATTATCAAGAAATGAAGTTATTAAGGATAAACAAATGTGTGTGCATTTTTGGAGAGCGTATCTCACAGGGCCTCAGAGGTCCTGCATATGCATTCGTATACAGTCCCGGCAGCATGTAAGCGACTCTGTCAGTTCTCTCTCCATGTGCTGTGGTACGTTGTGTGATCATGTCTGAAGCAACAGCTGGCGAGTATTGTTCACTTTCTCACTTTCTTCACCGTTGCCGCTCATCTGACTCACATGTAGTCGCGGAAGCGATAAGGTTCGGCTTTGGCCAAGTGTATGAACATTATGTCAAGATGTGTCATATTCTTTCATGAATTGTTAATGTTTTGAAATTTAATTTGTGTGTGATGTAGGTGGTGCCCTGGGCGTAGTCATGTGTGGCAACAGCGCATCGAACTTTCAGAGTCGCTTATACGCTGCCGGTACTGTAGTTTCCTTCCTAGGATTAAAACAAATTCCTCTTGGACGCGACATACTAGATGAAACTTCAGTATTTTTTTAGGGATGACAACGTTCCACAACAGTATATTCTAAAAGGACTAGGAACTTGACATATGCTTGCTTGCGAATGACGATGCATTTGTTTGCTTACTGTGACATGCACAAAAGTAATTCATTTGGAATAAAACCAATTTGAGATCTATATTTCGCCTTAACACGGAAGGAAGAAATATGTGTAGAAAATATAAAATAATTTGACTGTTTTACGTAGCCAATTGGCACGAAGATATTATCTTCACTTACACAAATTACACACACACTTATAAGAATACGAATATTATCTTCACTTTGTGATAAAATAGGTAGAACCGCAAAAACTATATATAAAACGTCATTTTATTAGTAACTTCGAATCCAGAATGAAAGCATGTTTTAGAAATATATGTCAGATGTGTATTACCGAAGTTCTAATATATCTTCATTGTTTAGGAAAAATAAATAATGAAGATTGTATAGAAAACTGTTTTGTTACAATGAATACATAAACCACTCTGGGGTGAATTTAGATGTACTCAGTGAATAAAATAGAGAACAAATGACACTGTGAATCTGAACTAAACCGTGTACATTTTTGTTGAAGATCTTACGTAAATCTCATATTTAATTTTATATATCATTGAGAGAGAGGGAAAGAGAGAGAAAGAAGAAAAAGAGAGAGAGAAAGAGAGAGAAAGAGAGAGAGAAAGAGAAAGAGAGAGAGAAAGAGAAAGAGAGAGAAAGAGAGAGAGAAAGTGAAAGAGAGAGAAAGAGAGAGAGAAAGAGAAAGAGATGTATTATTTATTTTTGCACCAAGTTCTGAAATTTGGGAATAGGGTACGTTGCAAAGCAATTTTCCATGCTTTATTTATTATGTTATTACATACGAATGGCAATATTTGGTCAGGCTAAGTCAAATTACGAGCAATTTCTGAAGCAGAAACATGGACTGTAATGTATTTCTGCTGCCCTAACAGCGCGCCTTGAAACACCTCCAAGCCGTAATTAGCTTGTGCCCGTGGCATTTATAAGCCCCGCCTCTTCTAGTAGGAGCCGTCGTGTTATTCCTGCGGGAACCGCTTCTTCCCCACGCTGGTTCCACACTCGTTTTCCGTTCCTCCTCTGCCGCCAGCGCTCCCTTTAACTCGCAGCGCCGCGCGCGTCTTCGCTAAGACACCGCCGCCGCCTTCGCGCTCCCGCTCACAATTTAATAACACGCAGTTGTAATTTCAGCGCGCGGCGCTGGCAGCGCGCCAGTCGCCAACTCGCGGGGAGCCTCCCTCTCGCGCCCATCAGCTGCGCCGCCCCCGTCGCCCGGCCGCCCACGGCGACGCCGCTCCGCCCGCCGTCCCCACCCCACCGTCCACCCCACTTCTCCGCCCCCGCCGCTCCCCTGCCCCCGCTGTCCCCTGCACCATGGCGTTCCTCCGCCCCGCCACCGCGTTGCCCCGGCGCCCTCCACCCTCGCCGCGCCCATCGCCTCCACAGCCCTACTGCTCCCACCGCGCCGCCGCCCTCGCCGCCGCCTCCTGCCACCGTCTCGCCTCGTGCCCCTTCCTCCATTGGCGTGGCGGGCCACGCCCCTCACTAACCCCGCCTCTTCCATCTGCCTCCTAAATCGGTTCTGCCGCCTCTCCGGCCCCGCCGCCCGCCCCGTTCCGCCCCGCCCCGTTCCTCCCCGCCACGTTCCGCCCCGCCCCGCCCCGTTCTGCCCCGCCCCGTTCTGGCCCGCCCCGTTCTGGCCCGCCCCGTTCTGCCCCGCCCCGTTCTGCCCCGCCCCGTTCTGCCCCGCCCCGTTCTGCCCCGCCCCGTTCTGCCCCGCCCCGTTCTGCCCCGCCCCGTTCTGCCCCGCCCCGTTCTGCCCCGCCCCGTTCTGCCCCGCCCCGTTCTGCCCCGCCCCGTTCCGCCCCGCCCCGTTCCGCCCCGCCCCGTTCTGCCCCGCCCCGTTCTGCCCCGCCCCGTTCTCCCCGCCCCGTTACGCCCCGCCCCGTTCTGCCCCGCCCCGTTCTGCCCCGCCCCGTTCCGCCCCGCCCCGTTCCGCCCCGCCCAGTTCCGCCCCGCCACATTCCGCTCCGCCCCGCTGCATTACGCGGCGCCCCGCCGCACCTTCGGCGCGTGAAGGCGAGGCGAGACGAGGTCTTGCGGTGTCGCTCGGGCGCTTTGCAAAGCAGCTGCGGGGGAGGGGGCGAGCGCCGACGGCTGCGGCGGGGGCGCCACCGGAATGGCAGCGCTGTGGGCCACTGGGTCCATTTAAATGGCGCAGGCGGTGGCGGCCCGTGTGCCTACACTCCCCTTGGAACTTCGCCTGGCACTCTACAAAACGTGTTGTCTGCCTGTAGCCACCTACGCCTCTGCGACGTGATGAACTACAAGGCTACACTTGAGGTAGAACAGAACAGAGTTGTGAGGCTCGTAGCGCGCCCTCCGTTTTACCAACGGTTGAAAGAACTCAGGAAGGAACTTGACATCGAGTCATTCACTCATTGCTAGAGAAAGTTATCTTTTAACGAACCCTATCAAGCCTTTCAAACCAGCGAAGCCCAAGCGACGCTTAAACAACAAGCTCGACATGTCCTCACTATAGGACAAAGAAGACAAGCGTTCCCCTCGGATATTTTGAGGGCATAGTGCAACACAGACCGTAACACAAGCACAGTCACTAACATGACTAAATACAAAAGCCGATTTGACTACAGAAGCCACACCAGCCATCTACACATAGCAGTAAAACGCTAAATGCGTGCGAACTGCAGCCACACAAAAGCACACAAAATCTCGGCTAAGCCGAAAGAAAAAAGGCGGTGCGCGTTAAATGCGTTGCGGGGCGAATTTGAACCTCGTGTTGGCTGAAAGAAGACATTACCATTTAACACAATGCTATCAACCATTTGAAATTTGGCCGAAAAAAGTACGAGTTTTCTGGTACTTGTCAAATGTCAAATCTCCTAGATTCATCGCATTTCAATTTGTACGAATGTGCTTCGGAAATGGGAATGTTGGAGATTCCGAAAGCAGAGGTACACTCCATGTCAAAGGAATGTCGGGAGAGGAAAGGGATCAAGTACAACAGCGAAAGTTTTGACATAATGTTATTACGTTAAACATGAAAATAATGTGAGCAACAGATTATATGAGACTAGAGAATTGTTTTTTACGCTTCTTCAATTTCTTGCACTAGATACTTATTTTGTGTGTTTGTTTTAATTAAATGAGTAGCATGGATATGACGTTTAAAGAGATGTGGTTAAAAAAAAGAATGTTATATAGAACAGATTTGTTTAAAAGTTAGCCACGATATTTTCCAGCACTCTTAGAAATAACTTTTGTCACATTTAAACGTATTCTTACATCAAATTTGAGTTGCAATAATATTCACTGAAAAACATCAAATATGTAAAGCTGTAAACTATGAAGATACAGAAGGCAGATCCATATGTATAATTCCGCATTCTCGGCAGTTCAACAAAACAGAAGTCCCGAAACCCTTAAATGTCAATGACATAATTATCCTTGACTTACAAATATTAAGAAATATGAACGTACTTAGAATGTCACATATCTATTGTACATACACTGTCTCACTGAGCACACTGCCAGAGCAAGAGCAGAGTAACTGGGTCGAGTTTGAGAAGGGGAAGTGGGGCAGACTTCCTCGGTCTCCTCTGGTGGTGCGAGATGCTTCTAGGCAGGCACGGATTCACTCCTTTTGTTTGGAACGTTGTTCTAATTGAATTGCGAAAGAGAGCAACACGAGTTCTAGGAACTTCGCTGATATGTGCAGCGCTGTGCTTTGCATCTGGAGTTGGCGCTGAAGGTAATAGTGGTTGTTGAGATGGCTGAGTACTGAGGGTGTAGCATTTTCCCAAACCAACCTAATTTATTCAGCAATAATTTGAAAAACATATTTTTGTGACTGTTCGTGTAAAAGCTTATTTTAGTGGCTCTTCCTAACGATTTAATTATTGAATTGTAACACAGTCATGAAGAAATTAACCGGAAGGAAAAATAGGAGTATCTCCACTTTAGTAACGCAGAAGTTTTTGCAGCGTAAAGTTGTATAATTTTAGCAATAAAACGAATTTTTGCTTTGTTTAAATACTGAACAATTTGCCATAACAGACTCAATTTTATAAACAACAATTGGTATTATCAATATTTTTTATTTTAATATGTGTCACTTCGTGTGGTAATAGAACAGAGAACATCTCATAGCAGTAGATTTCCACCAAACCATTGGTATTGGCTGAGCAATTAACTTCAAACACCGAAAACCATTTCCTGAAATTTGAAACGTGAAGTATTCTCGTGGCATAATATATATTTCACCAAGAATTGAAATGACATTCTTGGTTAGGGTGACAATTTTATTTGTGTTTATAATATTAGCTTTCCGCTATAAGTAAACTATAGAAAAAATATTTAATTTTTTCAACAAGTAAAAACAATATTCTCCCAGGCAGCAATAGACTATAAAAAAATTAATTAAATTACACTCCTACAGCGCTGAAAACCATCTCTGTTCACATGTGCCACGAGGTCCAAGCAGCATGTATAAGGAAATTTTTATTAATTTTCATTTTTGCCTCCACATTTTCAGACAGAAACACTTAAGAAACATTCACTTACATCTCTCTCAAGCCCCCCCTCATAAGAAAGTGTTCCACCTTTGCAGAAATATCGTTCCAAAAATAATCCGGCTTATGTTGTGATCCCTCCGATGTACAAAAACAATAAAACAATAAAAAATAAGCAAGTGTAAATAAGAGAAAGAACACCCTGTTCAAGAAATCACACTGTTCTATTTTACAAGAGTTTGATCATGAATTGTACCTCAGTATCCTTCCTAACATTTACAATTCTCTCTAAAAACTTCTAAGAAAAAACCAAACATAGGATAATACAATTTTTCTCAGTCAAAAATATATTCGTTAGTTGAAACAGCTTTTACTACTTTTTGCAAAAATTAAAGTAACATTATTATACCACATTTTATGCAAAAAAATGTAGAAACGATGTGTTCTAAAGAATAACTTGCTCAGTTAACAGTTCATAAAACAAATTAAATATATACTAATACACAAAAAATATTGATCTGAACAATCACACAAATTTTCTTTTAAATAAGGAACTATTCTTACAATTTGTCTTTCTTCTTTATGTATAGGCAGAACTCCTGAATATATGAATATTCCTCCTGCTCTCGTTTCTTCTAAACAGTTCAACGTTTTTTTAAAATAAAAATGAATTCTACTGCTTATCGTTCCTCCGTTCTCAGTCGAAATATTTCTACATTTTTCGCTTTCACGAAACCCGCGCGCCTCCGTTCGTTTGACCTTGAGCATGCCATTCGAGTGCGGTAGGCAACTCTTCAATTCCTATGCTATTTCTGGTTCAACTTTTATAAGAATTATAACTCCCAATAACATACGAAATACAACACCAACTTCTACAGAAAATTTAGCGTTTTTTGCGGGCACTGACAAGTTGCAATGTAAAAAACCGGAAATTCCTTACTTTTCATACTGATCCTCTTCAATCATAGTCTTCAGCCTCCTTACGATGGTGATAATCCAACCTTAGCAGCTCCACGAAAAATATGTGATTCGGCAGAACAGTGATGTACATGCACGAAGGACTTGAGTAGATAATTCGCACCTGCGTGCTAGCTCGGATGCGTGTACCTCTTTATCTCAGTTATAAGTAATTTCCCAAAATGGATTTTTCACAATGCAATTTCCAATAATACGAGTATATTATGTATATCCAATGAAAATTGTGATATGTACAGATTCAAAGGGATATAAAATATACGAGAAAAAGCTGCAAAGAAAGTATCATGGTATAAGAGAATACCTTAACACGTGTCTCTTGTTACACATGATAAATTTCACAAAAGTTTCATTTCGCAGTATTGGTAATAATCTTATTATAAAAATTATTGTTCCATAATTAGTTACCTCAATAGATGAGCCCTTTTAACGTTGTATTATGGTGGATGGAAGCTGATTTCGTTTCCAACATCTTACACCAGCTAATATAAATTCTTGGATTTGTAGGCACGTCTGCACTGTAAGGGTTTTCTTATAGAAATGAGGTGAGCGTTGATCTGATGATTGCAGTTCAGGGAACGGTTCTCTCATTTTGAGGAACCGTTCGCGCTCTACCACGCTAGTCATTTGAAATCTCGTGCTCGAGGAGTCAACGACTGCGGCCATCAAGTTGTCTCTTTACTCATGTTAGAAAATAAAAAATCTCACGAATAATACGTGTGCAGTCACAATATGTAAGGTCCCATTCGCTCCCATTTTTCATACAGTGAGAGCAAAAAGTATTCGAACACCAATGTATTTTAACAACTATTATGCAATAATGAGCGTATAATCACTACATATTTTCATCATAGTATTAACCTAAGTGTACGGAAAAGTTGATATCAAAAGGAGCAGAAAAACACTAGTACAAAGCAGATAGGACTTTTGAAACTTCCTGAAATATGAAATCTCGGGATGCAAAAAGTATCGTAACAGCAAGGACAACTAACTATTTTAACCATTTTGGTGATACAGTAAAACATGCTCAGCGCGGAACCTCAAGGGACCAGTATTTTTTTTCATATTAGACAATATTACGCATTATACATTGTAATACTACATCATTTGTGATTTATGTTCACATTAGACAGATTTCCGCATTATACACGTTCCGCATTGAGCAAGTTTTATTGTATCATTGTTGATTCGACTGAGTGCTGCGTTTGCTTCCAACTATGCAAATTCAAATTACGATGGCTTCGAAAAAAAAAAGTTCATATCAGTATATATGTATATATATATATATATATATATATATATATATATATATATATATACACACACATATATGTCAGTATATATGTCTCAAGTCGAGAACTGTAAAGCTTTATGATAAACTTACAAGAATTTTATAATGAACTTAAGTGGATAGGTGAGAGCGTATTCATGAAAGAGGGTAGGAGGGGACAAGGATGAGAAAGGACGCCGGCGGTCCATGCCCGATTTGGTAGAGTACCATTCCGGCATTCGCCTGGTAATAATAGGAGAAACCGGGACAACCACCGATCAGAACAGCCGACCGCTGGAGTTTCCGTCCGGCCTTTGCCAGAGCAAAGCCTCCCGTGCACCAGCCTCGGGTTTTTGACGTGCGCAGACGGCGCACGTCGATACAGCGCAGCCAAATTTCAAAGCGGCCCCGGCCATTGAAGCCATCGACGCTGAAAGGCCCACGCCCCGTCGCGCCGGGGCGGGTTGAGGCGGAGCGGGGCGGGGCGGGGCGGGGCGGGGCGAGCTTCTGAGAGGTACTCGCCCCAGCGCGGTGGCAGCACATCTGTGGAGAAGGTGAAGCGGGAGCGAAGCGAGGACGAGGCGGGGGCGGAGCAAGGGCGGGGAGGGGACGGGGCGGGGACGGAACTGGACGTGGCAGGGCGGAGCGGAGCGAAGAGGGGACGTGGATGGTGGCGGGTCGGTGGGGAGGCTGTAGAGAAGCGGGTAAAACGAGGGCGAGGAGGGGACGGCAGTGGCGGGGCGATGGCACGATGGGGTAAGATCGGGGCGGGGACGGGAGCATGACGGCGAGGAGGCGTGTCTGGACGGGCAGTGGGGGGGCGGAGTGGGACGAGGAGAGGACGGGAGCAGTGGCGGGGCTGGGACGCGGTGCGGTGGGAGCGGGGCGGGGCCGGGAGCATGACGAAGGGTGGCGTTTCTGGATGGGCATTTTTGGGTGTAAGTGGAAAGGGCGGGGCGACAGCGGGGAGGGGCGGGGCCTGACGGGGCTGAGCGGCGAGCAGTGGCTCGACAGCGTTGACTCAGAAGCAGGCCGACACGGACCTGGAGAGGCGAAGCGGCAGGGTCTACGCAAGACGGGAGAGCGGAAGGCTGAGAGAAAGGCAGTGAGTAAGATGGAAAGAAAAGGGAAAACTAGAGTCGGCCAGCCGCACATTGGAGCAAGATTCCGAAAAGCTGGACAAAAGTCGAAAAAAATGTATTTAGGGAATTTTAAGTAAGCAGTTGTGTACATTGGTTCCCAGAGTGTCTGTTGTATACCAAATGAAACAATAATAGGAGGTCTGCAACAACAATTTATTAATCACCAAAATTCCACAGAATAATCCAGAAACGTAGCCAGGAGTCACAATATCCGGGAGATGTTTTATTAGCCGGGTCGTTATACAAATTACACATAGCCGTTAAACAAAGAACCACAAGTAGGCGTGCCAGGTACAATCTCTAAGTCAAGTAAATGTTCTACGAAGAGCTGCCGGTAACGGAATGCGGGGCTTCGCTCCACGGCTGCCGCACGGTCTTGCCAGCCCTTCGCCGGGGAGGGGTGGCGGGTTTATGCCCTTCTGCTACAGGAGGAGGGGGGGCGCCTTCAACGCCTCGGTCGCTCGACTGAGGCGGCGAGGCGTTTATCGATTTTCGCTGCAGTGGCGGGCTTCTGAAGTGCCCGCACTGACGGACACTACACCCTCCCCACCTAATTGTGGGAGTATGGGGCGAGGCGCTTCTGCAGGCGCGCGCTGCGGTGTCTGGCTGCTGCCTTCTGCTACTGCTGCTGCCGACCAGGTAACTACCCCAGTCGCACCTCCCTCCCGGAGGCTGCGTCCTATATTTCGGCGTTGGTGCCGTGGTGTTGCTGCTGGTGCTGGCCTGTGGCGCTGCTGGCGGGCTCTTGGAGTGCCCGCATAGGCGAACACTACTGTGTCTAATTCCAAGAGTAGAAGAGGCCCGAGACGCCATGGTGTTGCTCTGTATCATTGGAAACGTGGCCGTTGAGCGAGCAGCTGTTATACGACACAAAAATTGTAAATCAGCCGTTACTTTGGACACGTCTGAAAGTTTTCGATTTTGATCAATTTTCATCATTAAAAATGGACGAAAATGTGATGATGAGTACAATGTTTACATGTATTACAAATACTTTTAAAAATATTAAAATTACTTAAAAAATTAATCGTATCATTTCGTTTCAACATTAATTATTTTCTTTTTTTAAAGAGGAAAACAGTTATAAGTTCCAGACAGTTCCTCAACGAAATTTGTAAAAGCTTCGTTCTCTACTATTGACCTATTGAAATATCAAAACAAACCTGCTATTAGCAGCTACTCTGCATTTCTTGCTGCCTAATGATTATAATGATTGAAACATTTTTAGAGTTTTAAAATGTTTAATCCGCCACTTTGTGTTTTTTTGAAATATTTACATCGGAATCAGCAAAAACATAAAAACCTTCTTTACAAATTTTTATAAAAATTGAAACATTTTTAGACGTTGTTCAGTTTTTAATCCGCCATATCTTTTGCAATGGTAACATTGGAATCGGAATAAGCGAACCTAAAAAACCGTGTTCACAAATTTTTATGAAAACTAACATTTTTAGAGTTTTTAAAATGTTTCGTCCACCATGATGTATTGACCATTTTTTTTTTGCAATTTTGACATTGGAATCGCAATCAGCTTAGCCAAAAATCATTGTATGCAAGGTTTCATTACATTTCGATAACGTTATCGTATTTTGGCCAGCTTTTTGAGATCGTGCCAGCCGGTCGGTAGACAAGAGTCCTATGTAAAGAATGGAGAATGATAAAAAGGCTTAGAATATTAGGCTCTACACTGAGAGAAATGATGAAGTAGAATGTACTAAAAATATTTAGTAAACGATCGTGTAGTAAATTCAATTATTCATGTAGTAAGATTCACTAAACATGATTTAATTTCGTTGAGTTTATCAGACAATTCATAATCATAAGGGAATGAACAAAGAGAATTGTCAGTGGTACTATACTTGTTTCGTAGGTAAAATTATTTGATGAGATCTACATTCCATGTTATCGCACTTACTCAACACTGTTTAGTAAGTACTGTTTACTAAATATTGTTTAGTAAGCATTGTTAGCAACCTGACCAATTCGAATGGTTATTGAGCCCGTCTGAAGTGAGAGAATTGAATGCTGTGTTTATCAATATACACTATATATGGCGTGTTTAGTATTTTATTGGTTTTCAATAATTACGTTATATTGTAAACTAATGGTAGAAATACCGTCGATAGCCTAGAGTTGGCAGCCAGCGTCCATAGTTCTGCTTGGGTAGGGCCTGTCAGGTAATCGAAGTAAAGGTAATACGCCTGCCCAATCGGATTAAATGCAGCAAAAACCAACCAAAGAAAACTGCAAAACTGCAATATCTCAGAATCGTTTCAAACGCTCCCTGGTATGTCACCAATAAACAGTTACATAAAGAATTCAACCTAGAGACTATAGACCATCATATCACCTACCTTGCTACCAACTGCTCGAACGTATACCAAATCCCTTCATTATCAGTTCACAGACACGGCAAAAACCCATCACATAGAACCAGAATACAAAATAAGTTTCCCTTCCACATTTTCCTCAGGAGATTCTCCGAATTAGATCCCGACTAGAGGAGCCCGATAGGTAACCTCAACCACTGTATTAATTTTAAGTTTTAATTTAAGTTAGATATTAAGCCATCAAAGATATGTATAGTTCATTTAAACGGAGCTACGTATTCACCATCTGTGTAAAAAAATAATAAAAAAAGGATCTGAGGTGCACGCATTTGAGTTCCTTCTTGGAAGCGCGTGCTTCTCGCCCCATGGCGCCTCACGAGAATCAGGAAAGTTGGCATAATCCCCGACGGCCGAGCTGCCCCTTCACTTAACTGATCAAAATCGTCAGTTCAGTGCTAAGTGCGAGCACGAATTTTTATTCATGAGAGAAATGGAGAAACAACGTGTCTTGTAAGTCAGAAGATGGTGTCGGAGAAAAATTAACAGCAAAAAGTAAAATAAACATTTAAAAAAGAATGGTCAAGTGCATTACAATCAGATATATCTGAAATTTGTAAAGTGTGTATTATTATTACAAAGAGAAATTGTTAAATTTTCTGTTCTTGTAATTTATATTACAAATATTTTCAAAATCAGTTACAACAGTAAAAATTGACCGTGAAATTTGAGGAAGTTGTCGAGCAATTTATTCTGAAATAACAGTACACGTACAAAACCTCCCCTCTCAAGAACCTACAGCCGTTATTTCCAGTTTTAGTTCAACATAATTCAACACATCTCCGTCTTAAGACCCGTAGGGCATTCCTTGCTCCGGCGGCGGTCACTTGCCTCAAGGTCAAAGCCTTTCGCTAGAAGCCGGTGGGGCGCGGAAGGGCTGCCGTGGCCGTCGTGGGGCGCGTGGCTGGGCCTCGTGCAAGCCTACACTAGATGACATTCGTCAGGGTGCGACCAGTTCAGTGAACATTACTATACGTGAATTGGTGTGCTTAACTATGTAGCAGTTTCGTGAACGTGACTAAGCACTTTGTTTTACAAAAATATACTCTACCGTTTTGTTGTATCTACTACGTGATTAATTGTATGAGCTAAATATTTCTCTCCGTGTAAAATATCTCATTTTAGGCGCTTAAAATAGACTTTCAGACAGCTTGATTTCTTAAATTAGCAGAATAAATTGTTGTGAGAAGAAAGCCAGTGGGCGGTGAGAAAAACCTGAGGTGCTACAGAATGGCACAGAGTTTCCCATATTATTTTTCTATTTCCTTTAGACTCTGCTAGCTATTTGGACTTGCCACTTACCCTTGCCAGCTGCCATTTATCACCGCACAAAGTACATTTTTGTGAACATTTTATTAATTTTTCGGTTTTCTAATAGTAGAACGGAATTATTATTTTAAGAATATTTTTAAGAACAAGTAAACCTCCTCCTGAATGGCAATTTTCTTTGAAACATTTCGAGCCGTTTTTATGAAAATGGTGTTAAAGCGCTACTATAAATGCAAAATTTGAAGCTCATTTTCACAGAAAATGTTTGAGTTTTTTAAAAACTTCATTTGAAGTCATTTGATGGACATACTCTCAAATATCCAACAGGGTTCACGAATTGCTGGAAATGTGCAAATTAACGGTGTGAGAGATCTTTCAAAAAAATTACATTTGTGTAAGTTTTGAAGAAGAAAAGAGGCAGACGAGCAAGGGGGGGGGCGAGTAGAGACAAGCAGTGGTTCTTAGAGGAAAAGTGAGACGGGATACGCGGTTGGAACCCTTTCCTCTAGGTGTTCAAAGATTTAAAAGTAAATTGACCAAGATATTTAGGTAGTAAGTTAGGTTTATTAAAACAGTTATTTTATTATTATTATTATTATTATTATTATTATTATTATTATTATTATTATTATATTATTAATTAATGTTACCATTATTAGTATTGTAATAATTATTAAATGAATTACTTTATTAAATATGTAGTGAAATACTGGAGTAGAAAGAGAAGTGGCGTGACGTGGAGTGAACTTCAGTGTAATAAAAAGTAGTTTATTTATTGGTGTAAAATATCTGTACAAAACCGCCATAAAATGTAGAATTAATGCGGTTATTATTGTTAATGCCTTTATTGTCATCATTGTTATCATATTAGTTTTAATATTATTGTCTTAAAATAATTTTAAGTTACATTGAATCAACATTAGTGATTATAATATGTAAATTTTAGTGTTCTGCCACCAGGTTACATAAATCTATCTGCGGAAATAATAAATTTCTGTAAGGTCAGGTGAGAGGGGACGGGGCGAAGCGAGGCGAGGCGAGGCGGGGAGAAGCGGGGAGAGGCGGGGAAAAGGAATGCTAGGCAGCGCTTCGCCAAGAGGGGCCGCGAAACCCAAGGTCACTCAGAATAGCCTCCGCGCCCCAGGAGGCCTCTAATTCACTAAACGAAATATAAATTTCGTGAAACACCACCACGTTTCTTTCAAGCTGGTATCAACAAAGGTGCATATGAAAAGCTAAAATGATAGATACTCATTTACGTATTTGTTTTATGACAATGATTTTTATTTATTGAAAATGTTTGTCTTGTGAAGCGTTTTTCTTTACATTTCCCCATCTATTATTAACTACCTAATTATTTTTGCTGAAATATTAACAAACATTTACATTATCATCAGTTCCATTTGAAAATGGCTACATTCAGTAACATATTTTCATGCATCGTATTTTTAATATATCTACTGCATTACATTGCTAAAATCTGCAACATTCGGAGTCCCGTTCCTATGGGAGCACTCGTAGTAAATATCGCGTCCAAATTCTGACTAATGGCGCACGTAATGTTGTTTTGCGGATGCCGTACGCTTGTATTTTGTCTCGATTCCTGCCGTTATCGACCCTTCCACGCTTCTGCACGATGCAACAGGTAACGAACAAGGGCATTGATGAATAGGCCGCGCAGCCATTCACTCTGCCCCGTTGAGCAGCTCAGGCAGAGTGGTTAATCGCGCTTTGTGCTTCTGTGTAAACGCTCCCGCCAGTTATTATGTTTCTAAATAGTTTCATTTCTCCGTTCCTTTCATTTGTTGATTTGTTTCGCACTAAACAATAAATTTCAGAACAAAAAGTAGTTATATTATTTTATTAATACAATTTGCAAACATTATTTATACTACGCAAAAGCATTTCTTCACGGCCTATGGAGGGAGGGAAACACCGAGACAGGCAGACGTGAGAGGCTAAGAATGAATGAGTAAGAGAGAATGAGAGCGAGAGAGAGTGAGATGAGTGAGTGAGAAAGTGAGAGTGAGAATGAGAGAGGGGGAAGAAAGAGAGAGAGGGGAGAGGATGTGAGATAATTTGAGAGAGGGGGAGAGCGTGTTGGAGAGAGTGTGAGAGCGTGAGAGTGGGAGGGTGTATAGGAGAGAGAGAGTGAGACTCAGAGAGAGTGAAAGTGTAAGAGAGTGAGAGCGTGATAGAGAGTGAGAGCGTGATAGAGAGTGAGAGCGTGATAGAGAGTGAGAGCGTGATAGAGAGTGAGAGCGTGATAGAGAGTGAGAGCGTGATAGAGAGTGAGAGCGTGATAGAGAGTGAGAGCGTGATAGAGAGTGAGAGCGTGATAGAGAGTGAGAGCGTGATAGAGAGTGAGAGCGTGATAGAGAGTGAGAGCGTGATAGAGAGTGAGAGCGTGATAGAGAGTGAGAGCGTGATAGAGAGTGAGAGCGTGATAGAGAGTGAAAGCGTGATAGAGAGTGAAAGCGTGATAGAGAGTGAAAGCGTGATAGAAAGTGAGAGCGTGGTAGAGAGTGAGAGGCAGAGAGAGTGAGTGGCAGAGAGAGTGAGTGGCAGAGAAAGTAAGTGGCAGAGAGAGTGTTTGAGAAAGTATGTGAGAGAGAAAATGTGAGATAGATACAGTGAGTGTGTGTGTTTGTGTGTGTTTATTTTCTGTGTTTGACTGGCAGAGAAATTTCTGATTGCGAACTTGGCTGAGGTATTTCCTAATGATAGGAGCTGGACATCCTCATCCATTGAGGGGTAGCAATCGCCAGGACATTGCAGAATATTCTCGTATTGTTCTACGATGCGCACAGCATAGGCGTTTGAACACGTGCACGCAGGCGCGGGTAACAATAGGTTCGGATTATCGCTCTGGTTCCCTTCACGTGAGACGGTGACTGTCCGCTGAGGAGCGACGATGGACTTCTAAGTGTTCAGTAGGTGGAAGAGAGATCGAAAGATAGATTGGTTCTGGACAACGGAGTACTCTAGTGTCTACGTGTATGAGAGATCAGGGACCTGGCTGTAGGCAACGGGAAAGGTTATTGTGGTAGGTCAGTGCACTCGCGGCAACAAGGTGATGTGTCAGAGAAAGACCAAATGATTAATGATAACGGGAATTTCAACGAGAACGAGAGTGAAAAGGAAGTAATAGTATTGGCATGAATGGTTGAGAGGTTATGAGGTTAAGAGTTTATATCAAAGTGCAATAAGTGAAGATCGAACTAGGACACGAAGATGAGTAAGAGGAAACTTGTAATCATGAACTGTAGGAGTACTAAAAGTATGAGTAAGAGATTAATACATCAAGTTATACATATTAATGACGTGACAAATATTTCCTCACCGGCGGAAATTCCCGAAAATAAACAGCAATGTAAATGACAATGCAAACTTGTTTATACATTGTTCATCTACAATTTTGTCAATTACAAAAATGCATTTCGAAAGCGTGGTGGCGAAACGTAAAATCTGCACTGATAAATTTATTAAGACCCTGCGGTAGGCCATAGAGATCAGTAGAATACCAAGAGAAGGTGACGGTGTCGATGGCACAACGGAAGAGTGGGTGGGTGAGGGGGCGTGGGAGGGGAGGGCGAGGCGAGCGACCAATTGCGTAATTGCGGCGCCGGCGCCAAAGGGCGTCGCGACGCGGCGCGCCGCTTTGTTCGGCGGCACAATGCCCCCGGCGGCGGCGCCGGCTGTTTGGCTCCGCGCAGAGGCCGCCCTTTGGCCCACTCTTCCCCGCCGCGTCACTCATTTCCTCGCCCTGTCGGCCCTACCCGCCTTGCCTCTCCCCGCGTCGCCCCGTCCCGTCTCCCTGTAGCGTCCCCCCGCCGCAACGCCCCGCCCCGTCTCCCCTCCGTGTCACCCTTCTACCACCTCACGGTTCCCAGTTGACTCTTCGCTCCCTCCATCGCTCAATCCTGACAATCCTAGAATGCACTTCTTTTCCTCCGTATCTTCATACACTCTGTCTTCCTTCATCGCCCTGCCCTTCTCACCGTCCCGACCTCACCTTCCTCCACTTCCGCGACTCCACCTCACTCTCTTTCTCTCTCTTTCTTTCTCTCTTTCTTTCCTTGTCTCTTTCTCTCTTTCTTTCCTTGTCTCTTTCTCTCTTTCTTTCCTTGTCTCTTTCTCTCTTTCTTTCCTTCTCTCTTTCTCTCTTTCTTCCCTTCTCTCTTTCTTCCCTTCTCTCTCTTTCTTCCCTTCTCTCTCTTTCTTTCCTTCTCTTTCTTTCTCTCTTTCTTTCCTTCTCTCTCTTTCTCTCTTTCTTTCCTTCTCTCTTTCTCTCTTTCTTTCCTTCTCTCTTTCTCTCTTTCTTTCCTTCTCTCTCTTTCTCTCTTTCTTTCCTTCTCTCTCTTTCTCTCTTTCTTTCCTTCTCTCTCTTTCTCTCTTTCTTTCCTTCTCTCTTTTTCTCTCTTTCTTTCATTCCTTCTCTCTCTTTCTCTTTATCTCTCTCTCTTTGCTCTCACTCACAGACACACACACATTATCAGCCTCTCTCTTACTGTTTCTCTGTCTTACGTCTGTCTGCTTTCCTGACTCTCTCCTTTCCTCCATGGCTGTATCTGTAATTGGGAGTCGCAAGCGACCTGTCGCAGGTGTTCGAGGCGCGATTCGACCAATCAAAAGACTCGCCGTCGGTTTGAAAAAGGCGCAGCCAACAATGGAATGGGAATTGAATGCGCAGTGATTTTTCGTAATGGGCGCACCCGCATTGTGTCGTTCATGTTCGTAACAAGAGATACTGAATAAGAACGAATTTTATAAATGTTTCTCGTCTCGATTCTCGGTTACAAATGGCCTGCGTTGGTCGTTTTTACTTGTTGATGGATACGAGAGATTGATTATAACTTGTGGTATCGTTCTAAAAGAGGAGAAACACCACTACCTTCCGGAATATATGAGTAACTTGCACCACAATTACGGGGCTAATGACCTACGTAGTTGACGCGCCAGGAATAAGTTCTCACACATTTCTAGTTTTGCACAGAGCTTTTTACTTCACCTTCAATCGTAGAGTTGGATCTTCTGATGGTATAATCACACTGTTCTGCCGATCTGGACGGCCGAGGTGGCTAAGAACGTGTACCGACTCAGCGCTTCGGTCCGAAGGGTTGCAGGTTCGAGTCCCGCCTTGGGCATGATTGTCCCTTGTCTCTAATATGTTTTATCGCGGAGAGCCTTGCGTCCTTTGACCCCACATCGGGGAAGCGCGCACGTGTCTAGTATTTGGTCGAATGTGTGTCCCGTCGGGACGTAAAGGATAACCGGCTGTCGGCTGGATTAAAGCCCCATGGGAAAAAAGCACAGTTCTCAGCAAGCAACCATGTCGTACGCTCGAGATGCACGGGATGTTGTTTGGACGCCGACTACCTTGGCGCTGGCAGTCTGTTTTGCCGGTCACTCTCACGTAACACACTGACTGCCATGAGCATCACGGGTGGGCCTCACGCGGCTTCACATCGGTGCCGTGAGGCCGACTACTGGGCCCCAGCAACACTCCCGGTGAGGGCCATGAGGGCCACGGGTGCGTCTCACGCTGGTGTTTATCTCAAGGTCTGTGTTATCCAAGATGCGCTTCAAATTGATTTAGTTTCAATTTGCTTGAATACAGCGAAGCACCATTCATTGTAGAATACTCTTAGCGTTCTAAATGATCGCTTGTAAGAGCGTTATTGTATTGTATAGGATTTGTTTCAGGTATATATTTTCTTTTTCATGTTTGTTTTTTTGTATTTCATGTTTCCAAACTGGAACATGTGCGTAATGAGAGAATAAGGGATATTATGGGCGTTAAACGAAATATTATCGACAAAATTGAAACCAAACGCCTCCTCTGGTATGGTCATCTAGAAAGAATGAAGGAGTTTAGATGGCCTAAATTAATATGGAAATTGATTCCTCCCGAGAGAAGGAAACGGGGTCGACCACCAAGAAGCTGGGCCCAAGACGTACAAGACGCGATGGCTGCCAGAGGACTGCAGGAAGGAGATTGGGATGATAGGGAGATCGGGAAGTGAGATGCGGCGTCAGCCGTAAAAAGCTCGCTTTAGATATATATGCAAGCTTGCGTGTAATCAAGCTTGGCAACGTCGCTTGGCGACATGCGCGTGAGAGTCAGTTGGTAACAAGTCTCCGAGCTGTGTGCATCGATGTTATTGTATTGATGCATACAAAGGCTAGCCATCGGCAATTGTATTGATTCAGGTTAGTTTTAATCTTTAGTTTTAAGCCTATTTGTTCACATTATATTTCTGGACTTCGCTAATCTGTACATATTATTTATATTACAGTTGTTTACTGCATCTTACATTGTGGATTCTTACCCTGAACTCCGCTCCCTTGGAACTCTTTATATTGTGGCTTACATATATTTTTTTGTAGTTATTTCTTAATACAGTTCCTTTTCTTGCTGAAAGCACTTAATATTTATGTATTTTTTCCTTTGCCATATCCTGATTATCACTGAATCTGAATAAGTCGAGTACCGCCTTGGGCATGATGGTTTGTCCCTTGTCTCTCATATGTGTTATCGCGTTGGGCCTCCGTTCTTTGACCCAAGATCGGGAAAGCCCGCACATGTGTAGGTATCTAGTATTTGGTCAAATGTGTGCCCCACCGGCTCGTAAAGGTTAACTCTTTTAAAAAGTGTGATCCACTGAGGCCCCTCATGTTAATACATATGTGCGGGGCCACGAGGGTTACCGGTGTCCCTCGGGTATGAATCACATTTGTGGCATTTTTAGAAGTATCTGAAAATACTTTCACTACTTAAGTAAAAAGATGGTGTGGCCCCCCAGAAACCATATTCTTCTTTAACATATGGCCCCTAGATGTTATCCTTCATCGTGCCTTCGGCTGTGAATGGGTTAAGGCGCCCCTAGTAATTGGATGACCAGCGCAAACACCTCCATCGAAGCGAGGAACTCTCCGCAAACAGCGCGGGCGACGCAGAACGCGATAGCAGCGCTGCGCTTGAGGCTTGGAGATGCGCGGTAACTCACCGCGGGCTCTCGAGTTCAACGACCGAACACGAGTGGAGCGATCTCTGCTCCGGAACACGATCGATCTCTCGTCGATATTATTGGGCGGCGGCGGCGACAAATAAACATTCAGTGCGGAGTTAGACTATAGAAGTTCTTTTTTCTCGTAATGTAATTTAATGTTTAATGAATCAGTTTTTATATTATCATTATTTTACCATTATTTTTATTATTTTTCCATTATTATTACTATAATTATTGTATAGTTTGTTAGTTATATTACCTTTTCTCTTCTTCTTCTTCTTCTTCTTCTTATTATTATTATTATTATTATTATTATTAGTGGTAGTAGTAGTATTAGTATTATGAGAGACTGATTTTTTAATATTTTTTTGTAATTAGCTGCCACCGAGCTATACCCAATTGCAGTTTAAATGAATTTATCTTACCTTATCGGAGACACCCAATCAGGCTTCTGCGTTCAATGCGTCATCCTTAAGCCTTCAGAGACCAAGAGATGTAAAGTACCATGAAATGTGTCTTGCTTTAGCAGACAAATATTTTATAAGATGTAGATAAAATGTAAATTTGTAAAATAACGTAAAATAGTGAGGAATTTCTACTTTGTATAATAAAGATTATTCTAAACAAGAAAGTTAAAATTATTTGCTTCAGAAAATGTGTTGTGCGTTGTTTTTTCTATTTCTTAATTAAATTTTTCATTTCTCCCTCTTAGAATTTCTCATGTTAGTCGTTGAATGTATAATATATTTTCCCGAGCACATTTAATGTAGTTTGGTTTTAATTGTGCTTCATTGTGAATTTATACTCATATGGAATGCTAGTTTAATTAACTTCCATGTTGAGTACTCCAAATGTATAATAGGTTGCCTTGCACAAACATGAAAGTCATTATAAAAAATAAACCGAATATAATATTTTATATTATATTATAATGAAGTCTCTTAGAATAGGAACACTCGTAATGTAGAGCCGAAAGAGTTGAAAGTAGGTTAGAACTCGGAGTTTAACTGAATTGATATTGAATGGGTGAAAGCATGGCTAGACAAAACCTTGGCAATAAAATTTATTAGTATTGAAGATACTTACCGATTTCCTGAATGATTTAATATTCATTCAATAATATTATAAAGAAATCAATGACCATTCATAATAACTAGAACACACAGATTAAAAAAGTATTATACAACAAGTACAATAACGAATTCTAGTTAGACCCAGGGGAATTTTTACGCACTCTCATAACTTCTATAACCTCCGGTACCATTTGCTTTAATTACCTCCACCTTAGACTCTATACCGTCGTCCACATTCACAGCTGGCCGTTGTCGCCACATCCACGGCCAACACTTCTTCCACAACGTTGAACATGTCATCGCCCCTTCGATCCTCCTTCCTCCAGAGCCCCAATTATCATTATTATCATTATCGTTATCATCATTATCATTATTATAATAATAATAATAAGTATTATTATTATTACTACTCTCTACTCTATTGGTTGTTGGTGATTCTGAGCGCGCCAACTACTAATGTCATTAGTCCCGTAAGTGTATTACATGATTTGTAAAAGTAGTGCCTGTCGGGAGGTGGCTGTGATCTCCCCCTACTAGATGGCGAAATCCGGCGAAGACTTACTTGTCGGTACTGGTTTTTCCTCAACCAGGTATCTCCCAACAGCGAGGCACCGCCCGAGCCGGAACAAGCTCTAAGCCCCCGAGACCTGTTTGTTAGGATACTGCTCCGGCATTCGCCTGGTGTTGATCAGAAAACCCACGGAAAACTATCGATCAGAGCAGCCAGTCGCAAGAATTCTCCTCCAGACAGCGACTGAATTCTACGTAGCTAAGAAGCTAATGTCGAAAATCACGCCACCGTGTGACGTGAAACCCTAGTACCTCCCGGTCACAGGCACAGCAGTGAGATCAATTGATCCACCTCTCCCGGTATTTACTCCGTATTCGTCTTCCCCGCCCCTACATCAGTCCCCGTTGACAGCCTATCCACCGCCGCAGCCTCCGTCAGTACTACTACTCAGCGTTACCTTCATCCACCATCACTATCTACGTTGCACATGATCAGAACACCTCCATCAAACACCATGTCCACCACCAGCCTCACCCGTTCACTCCAGCACATCCAGTTTTCTCCTCTCCCAGCCGGCGCTATCGCTTTCCAATACCTCCGCTGTGCCCGCCCCTCCCTCCCCCGCGTTCGCCCCCGCCCTCGCCGCCGGCAGCGTAAGTTCCGCAACGGCTTAATTTAGGGAGGTGGCCGCGGGGAGGCGCACTCGATTAACTCCCCTCCCCTCCCCCCTCCCCCTCCCGCTCCCAGGCGGGGGAGAGAAAGGATGTAGCGGCGGCGTCGCAGGTGCTTTTTTCAGCAGCTACATTTTCCATCTGTTCCACTGGTGGATCCAGGGGGGGCATAAGGGCCATGGCCCGCCCCAAAAGGGCTAGAGGTTTCTTTTATTTCTTCGAAGGTCTATTGACGTTTTAGGCAGACACACTATATAACATTTACTAAACAATCTTTATGACATTATTTGACCAACGTTTCGCAGGTCATTGGCCTTCATCATCAGGGTCTTGAAAATTAAATATACCAATCTTATATATTCTGTGCCGAGAAGGCTAGAGGTTTCGTTTGTTACCTGCCTTTATTTGTCAAAATTGATTTAAGTATTTATTTATGTTCGAATTATGTAGTTATTTAAACAAAATTATTGTTTAGTATCATATATACAGTACATAAACAATTTAATAACAAATATATTTATTATTTAAAAAATCTACGATGCCCCCCCCGCAAAATGATCTGCTGGATGCGCCACTGATCTGTTCAATCCACTGATATTACAGAGATTTGCATGTATTATTAGCAGAAGTGGGTTAGGGCGTAGACAGGCGAAGACTTCATTTAGTCGAAGCTCCCTCTTACTTTGTTACGTTTCTCTTGAATTTATTTTGAATATTTTTAAATTTATTTTGAATTTGTGACGACGAGAATTTTGTTCAAAGAGTTTTGTAGAAATTAATATAAAACTCCATACATGAATTTTATAGTAGAATAAATGAGATTTCATATAGACATCACATTTATAAAAAATGAGACCTGCACCATTCTCTTAAACGTCTTTCACACTATCCAACAATAAAATGTAATCAAAAACGATGAATCCATTTTTGTTTTGGAAAATTTTAAAAATATCCCAAGGGCTTCATGTAAAGTAACTTCTAAAATTAAAATATCGTTTTCAAATTCAAGGAGTGGATCAGATCATCAGATCGATAGTGAAATATCAGTTTTGGAGAAAATCGGCTGAACGGTTTAGCCGTTGGCGTCGTTCACAGACGGACTGACATGCGTTTTGCCATCATTCGTTTTTTTGGTATCAAGGAGTTACAAAACATGGATTCTGACTACATCGCGTGTTGGGATTTTTTTGTAAATTTACCAACTGTATTTATCCACTCTTTCGTTACCAGGGCCCTTGAATAAGAGTTTTTCTGCCGAAAATTCACCGCCTTTTAGCGTAGCATTACATTATTTTCTCTCTACTGCGTAACCGATAGCGAGAAAATAACAATGTATACATTAAAACGTATGTGGACCTCTACGACCGAAGTTAGTATCCTCTTAGTTGATCGGGAGAGCCCCTCCCTAGGCGCAGATGCCAACGTGCTGTATCCAAGTAGATGATGTATAATTTCTCCATGTAATTTCTAGAGAAAATGCAAATGCCTATTTTGCGCACGGAGATCGTACTGCGACAGAATCTCATGCAGAGACAAGCTAAAACTTGCATCCCGTAAGTGTGGATTGCATTATTATTAAACGAATTATATTATTTATACCGTACTACAGTATATTTTCCTTTAATGATAAAGCACTGTCATTTTGTCGGTTTTTTTGTTGTACCTTACTCAAAATCCAGCACTAGTTCTAGCAGAGACTGTATCTCTTCTACTCTCCTTGAAATTGTGCTGTCGTTTTTTCTTAAAGACGTCACAACATGTCTCGTTCCCATCAATACTCCTTCTCCAAAGTTTCAGTAAACAGACCTTTTTTAGTCCACGCCTCACTCTCTCCACAGTTGGGGGATACGTGCAACCTCCCATGTCTTGGATCCATGACCCCCAGCAACAAAGCAGGTGTATGTCTTCAACAATCGATACTGCGAATAATACTTGTCTACCTGATAGCTTCCGGCGGCTGACAGAAGAGACGGGGTTCTATTATCCAATCAGAGGCCTCAAATTGTGATCATGTCCCTACAGAGTTGTCGACGTTTACTAAGAAAATGTGAAATCTCATCGCGCGGAGCAACTGAAAATTGTAGATTGCCGAGCGCCATTACTTGTTTGGTTACGTGCCTTGTGAGCGGTTCTGTGTCGTGTAGTGTTGCGTGCTTCCATTGCAAATTGTATACGTTCTGTGAAAAGTATGTACTCAAACCAAGAATGTCTCGAGATTAAATACTTCTCTCTCATAAATCTTTCATAATACTATGCATTTTCCTTCTAAAAACGCGTCTCGTTGTACTTACTTTTGAACTACTTTGCGCGTATTATGCAAAAATGTTTTTTTATTCGTTGCATTAGCGGGATTCGTGTAAGGGACTGCAATACATTTGTGTAACTACTTCATGAAATGAACTACTGTTATTATTACATTTATACTATAAATAAAATAAGTTGGACGTGTATGCCTTAACAGCTGATCTGACGCAAGGACGTTCACATGCCAGCAGCCCGACTAAGTGGCAACATCGCTCTCCCTCATTCCCGGCTCTCAAGTCGACAGAAATATTATTAGGACAATATGACGTTGCCCTCTCGACACTATCAGTCCTCGAATCCACACTCAGTGTACCTTGTTCATCCGCTTGCTTGCGCTTTGTTTGCTCGCTTTGAGCTTGGTTCTTTGTGGTAATCCCCTCTACTTCGCCTGACTGAACGTCATTTGCATCCACCTCACTGTTCTTAGTAGCAATTCAGCACGTGCAGCAATTCTTGCCACTATTGCCTTTTCTATATTTCTATCTTAACAATTATTCAGACATACAAAAAATATAACTGAATGTTATATTTGGCACTGAATGTATAAGTATTTGTTCTACTTGAATGTTTTGAACTTTCTCAGTTCAATCAGTTCATAGCTGTACTCGGCTGCAGGCAAAGCCATATTATCTAGTGTCAAAATTTTATTTCCAGAGTTGAGAGCGGACTGAAGAATAAGTTTTGCTCTTCTAATATTCTTATTAATTTCACTTTCCTGCATTTGCATTATTCTAACCGTTCGAACAATTCGCCAGATGCGAATTGCTTTCTTTTCCTGTCAATTTTGTTTAAAATTTGAATGGATGGTTTATTTACTGGGATTGGTTTATCAGTATGTGTTGGTAGATCATCGTACATTTTGATCCGATTACTTTCCATGATGGGTTTGCACTTGCATTCACAATAAGAGACTATTTCTTCTGCCAGTAGTTCATGTTTGGCTGCCAGTACAAGGTGAATAATATGTTGCCAGGTTGGGCTGGTGTACATACTGATCGTTGGTCAGATTTATGTGGTTTATGTATAAAATGATCAGGTGATCTATTGTATCTAGGATCGATGACATTCTCTTCATTTATTATCAACTTTCAGGTGCAATTCGTATATTTTTCTTCACTAGTAAAAATAATTTGGTCGTGAATTGCTTGAATAAAGACCTCAATCTCTCCATATAGAGCCACATCTCTGAACCACCGTACTGAAGCAATGTAGTCGACACTCAAGAGCATGAGGAATTCTACTATGTAAAAGTATGACTATCTATACCTGTTATCTTTTCTCGACTGACTTTATAACAGAAATTGCATTGTTTCTGAAAGTTAAGAGAGAATTTTCTTTTTCACACAATACTTTTTAACATAGAAGCGACAGTTCAAATTTGGTTATGATGTATTTCATCAGACCTGTTACCTGGCAGTTGGCCAATGCTTCCAGATCTAGTAAGCCAAGGCTGCTAGTTAGCCGGCCTTTAGCCTGATAGCTAGGTCAAACCAGTCGCTGTCTGGAAGAGAATTCGAACGGCCGGCTGCTCTGATCGGTAGTTTTCCGTAGTTTCTCCGATCAACACCAAGCGAATGCCGGAGCAGTACCCTAACAAACGGATCGCGCGCAATCTTCGCTTCTTCTTGTCCCATACTCATCCCTTAAATACACACACACATACTTATGCTAACATGCACTACACTACCACACATGCCGGGAGACCAGTCGGGAGCTTAGAGCTTGTCCCGGTTGGAGATACCTAGATGGGGAAAATCAGCAAGCCGATGGGAAGGTCTGCGCCGGATATTGCCATCCAGTGGGGGGAAGATAAGAGCCACCTCCCTCGATAAAAGCAACTACTAAACGTATGGAAATAATAAGTGCTTGACTTATCACGATTGATTAAACGTTTGGGAATAATGACCTTAGCAGTAGACGCGCCCGGAATCACTAATCAATCAATCGACGCGGAAGAAATAGCTGTGATCCGCACGAAGTGAGGGTGGGCCAGGGCCCGGCGCTCGCTTTGTCTGCCCGGGGGGGGGAGGGGGAGGGGCGGGTTGCTGGGGATGATGGATGCGTGCTGCGCGAGGTCGTGAGCGTCCTCGGCGCGGCGCCGGGCAGTTGAGGGCGGGCGAGGACGCGCGTCGTATGTCATGTCTTCGGAGCGCCCGCAGGGGGAGTTGGGGCGAGGAGGGGAGGGAGGAGGGGAGGGGCGGGGAGGGGAGCGCTGAAGGAGCAGCTCCCCAGCGCCCGGGGGAAGCGTCTGTCTGCAGTGGATTAGCCCCCTGCGCACCCTCAAAGGAGTGGTCAGTGATGCACTACAGATGTATATGAAGTGGTCTAAATTCACTTGCTTCAGAGTTTTGGTCTCGTATTGAGTTTATAGATTTCAAAATCGGTGTCAAGAATTACTTCTCGCACTTTTCACTTTCTCTTATATTTTCAATAGAAGTAGCAATAACAACAAAAACAATAATAATAATAATAATAAGAAGAAGAAGAAGAATATATTTATGTATATTTTTATAATACTAGGGACTACGAGCAGCGACCACTTGTTTATTTATAAAATAACTTCTCTCCCTCTCTAAGGTGAGTTGCAACCGTCTCAGTAATCAGAACTTTCTCTTTCTATTATGGAAAACCCTCCAGACTACCACTTTCAACTAAAAATCAGGGTGGCCATCGTCAAGAGTTTTAAATTATCAGTGCGTTATCCTGTGAAAGACTTGTTTTAGACTGTTAAAATCATGCTATTTGACTCATGCAATTGTGGACAATGGACGTGCAATTTGACTGCACCTCGTCATACATATGAACTAAGCGCGAGGATTTGTTTTAGGAAATTTGAGAACAAAACCCTTATTTTAAAGGTTGTATAACCGATTTAGAACATTTGGCAGTAGTACATGATTGGTTAATTTGGATACCGAAATTTCTATCTTGATATTCAGTTTGTGATCATATTTAAAACATATATACAAATATTGCAATGCAGATGACATGAATTGTCATTTTCAATTCAATATTCTACTTAAACAGGCGGGGATAACTTCACTGATATGAAGTAAAACCTCGTAGTAATCAGAAGAGGAGGATCACACGATACGAGAGAAGCGTTTGTGTGTGTATGTGTGTGTGTGTGTGTGTGTGTGTGTGTGTTATTTCAGGTCGCATTAACATCTAGGTCATTAGTGACCACTATTGGGTTTAACGTTATGGTTAACTGTGAACTAGATGAAAGTTTATGGTGAAGGTGGGGGGGTGAAAGGACAAACACATACAACCTTGCCCGAGGCGGGACTCGAACCCGCGATCTTTCGTCGAACTGCCTTAGCCACCGGATGGGCAGAGGCGTTTTTGCTGAGGGCGGCGGGCGCTCTGGGGGTGTGAGCGGTGGGGCCGAGGGGGAGGGGAGGCCTCGGTCTGAGCGAAGGGGAGTCGACGCGTCCATCACGCGAGGGCGCAGACGACGCTGACAAACAGACGCCGGCGCGCGGCCGGCGCTCCCGCCCTCTCACTCACAGCCCTCGCGGCGCCCGTCTGCGCCCCGACGCCAGATGACGCACCCGAACGCCCTCCACGGCCTTTGACATTCGCAACGGCCGTCGTCAGCACCAGACGAAGGCTCCTTTCTACCCTCTCGGCCCGCAATAGCCCATGACCTCCCGTGACGGCCCGCGACGGCCCGCGACGGCCTACAATGGCCCGCAACAATCCCGACGGCCCGCGACAACCAAGACGTCCCGCGACAACCACGACGTCCCACGATAACCACGACGGCCAGCAACAACCACGACGGCCAGCAACAACCACGACGGCCCGCGACAACCACGACGGCCCTAGACAACCACAACGGCCCGAGACAACCACAACGGCCCGCGACGGACCCTGACGACCGGCAACTATCTTGAGGCTCGCGACAACCCCGACAGCCCGCAACGGCCCGCGACAACCCCGACAGCTCGCGAAGGCCCGTGACAACCCCCAACGACCTTCGATGATCCCCGACTTCTCCTGGCAGCCTCTGGCGGACCCCAACGGCTTCCACGATCTGCAACGGGCATCCTGACGGGCTCCGATGCACCCAATCCTCCCATCGGCCCTCAACGTCTCCCAACGAGTCCCGTCCCTCCTCGACGCCTCCGGACGCCCCTGCATCGATTTTCTGCACCGCCCCTCTTCCTCGCCCGCCTGCGCCGACTCTGTCTTCCCGTCGCTCCCAAAAGCCCCGCCTCGTCCTCGCCCCCCCCCCGTCACTTCGCTGACAGGAGGACGCCCTGCGCTCCCTGAAAGATCGGCCGCTGCAAGGGCAGACGACGGAGACGGCGGAGGCGGCTTTTTCCAGCGGGTCAACATGTCACGCCCGGCGGATAATGTAGGTATGTGGGTAGCTATACCAACACGAAAAATTCCGACTGAGTAAAATACCCACACTTGGAATTTGGGATAAGAAAAATCTTCCATAACTCTATGGGCCGGCCGACGGTGAGTTACCCGTGTTGCGTCATGCTTCTCGCTGCGGGTCCAGCTGTGAGCTGCATGATGCAGCGGTGCACATAGATACGCGCAAGGCATTTCAGAAATTAGTTACTTCTAGCGATAGCCGGAAGCTCGTCTGCGCGAACGAACTCCGTCCAGAGGCTCCCAGGAACATTGCGGCTCCGCGTACGATCTCGTACAAGCGACAACCTGACTGAGCGTCTCTTGTACCACCACTTTGTCATCAGCGTATAAAATTAAATTAATGTAAAAAGAACCTTTTAATTGCACACCTATCAACTTTATTTTTCCATAGGGTATTATTAAGTTAGGGTATTATTAAGTAAATGAGGGAGAATAGTGGGTTATATAGCGATGCATAAGTGTTCTATTGTGAAGTGAGGTGTAGTGCAGTGTATAGCAGAGAAATAAAGAAGGAAATGTTTTCAGGTCTTAGTGAAGTGAAGTGCAGTGAAGTGCAGTGTGATACTAGTGTAGTGTGTGTGTGTGTGTGTGTGTGTGTGTGTGTGTGTGTGTTTTCCCTCTAATGTAATTTAATGTTTTATGAAGTCAGTTTTTATATTATTATCATTATTTTAACATTACTTTTATTATTTTACCATTATTATTATTACTACAATTAGTATACAATTTGCTAGTTATATTACCTTATTCTTATTGTTGTTGTTGTTGTTATTATTATTATTATTATTATTATTATTATTGGTATTGGTTCTATGTTACTGAGAGACTGTGTATATTTATGTTTTTGTAATAGCTGCCACCGGGTTATGCCCAATTGCAATTTAAATAAAATCTATCTATCTATCTATCTATACTCTATATATGTCGTCCACATATATTAATATATATTTATATTAATATTATGTATAATAAGTCATAATTAGAGTCTAACTAAACAAAGCACAACTAGAGTCAAGTATTCCAGAATGCTGTTCGTTATGTGAATAAGAACAAATTTCTCATAAAGGGAAAGCTCGTTTCGTGCTATTATCGGACATATGGTAGAAAAAAATACATTTTTAACATGGATGACGTGACGAGATCTGTCAATCTTAAAACTAAATGCATCGGTGCTTCACATTGCGAAAGCAACTCAGTCAATAATTCGTTTCGCAAAACGTTCGTTATACAGAACGTTGAACCTTGTATGGGATGTTTGTTACGTGAGACGCATCAGTAAAATGTAAGACAGATTCACGAGCAGGACATAACATGCATATCAATTCAGATTCCAGTTTTAGATGCCAAACGTCCACATGAATACAATGAAATAACACAGGAGGAAAAAAATTCGTTCATAGACAATGATCGTTATCTGGTTGTGTGAAAGAGGTCTTTTTATATTTGAAAAATGTTCATTTTGCAGGAAACGTCAATTGAAAACGTGCAGCACTGAAGAAAATATATAGGAGTGACTACATGTCTGACACTGTAGATTGCAGTGTGAAATAAGACACACGTGAATTTATATACATGTTTATATATCATTCGTCACGCTCAAATGCAAGTACATTTTAATACACCTGTTTCTCAAAGACAAGATCATTTGAACATTTGCCGACTAAATCTGAAAAATAGTGAAAATAAATTCATTGCCTGTTAATTTAATGAAAGTACTAGAGGTTATTTATGTAACTAGAGCGAAATATATGTGTTTTACAGAAGAGAAACAAGAACTTCATTTATATTACTCGAATATCAGCATGATTTCGACGGACCGAACCGCGAGGGCTTTGGGAATGTGCGAGCCCAACGGAGCTATGGGTTTGAATCGCGCGCACTACAAGAATGTTTCCTACTTCCTCAGTGGCACAGGGGTTCTCTAGTCTCAGTTCCTCAAGCATTTCTCCTAAACCTAAACTTTTGGGCACTTTGCTCTTTAGTTGCTATTAATATTCTAGTGGAAATGCGTGGCATTACGAAACTTTTTCTTCTCTTGATGTTATTACTCAACAAGTACTTAGATTTTTCAAAAATCGTGACATCATTTAAAGATCTATAATTGAATGTAATTATGTAGAAAATTCCGAGCCAGAAGAATCAATTCGGTTGAAACGTGGCTTGGGTAGTTGGAATTGATTATTTCTGAAGAGCACCGTTGCTTCATTTTAAAATTTTTGTGGGTTAGTGGCGTTTTCCACAACGCCATTATGTTGAGGGATAAATTGAAGCGCTCAGGATAATAACGGCAAATCCCAACCGACCTCCCATTTTCAGTTATAACTAGGGGGCGGATTTTGATAACCTAAAACATAGCCAAAAATGATCAATAAAATGCTCTTCAAATGTTTTGAAAATCCCCTAAAAGCAAACAAAAATGACATAAAAATATAATCAAAACTTCTTTTGATGTACGCTGTTGGATATGTTACTGGTGTAATCGAGGCTTCTTCAGTTTGGCCAAGTGAACGCAGCTTCCAAACTTTTGCTTTGGACTGTTCCTTGAAAGAAAATCTCTTTGTTTATCGCGAAATCGACCGAACTGGCAGTTGCGTCAATAGGCGTCACAGGAATCTTAGATTACATAGAACTCTCAACGGCAGACATGCGAGCCAAGAAATTGAATAGGCTACTCAGTAATTCTGTGGTGAACACTTGTTGCATCTCGTGAATATTGTTTGAAGCAAGTACCATTAAAATTATATTAAAATCCATGAAATCAGCGAAAATGCCTTAACATGTCGGAAAAAGGTAAAAAATGACTTATTAGTCAAAATTGAAGAAAAATGCAAAAACAATGACATATAAAAATGGAACATTTCGTTTTGCCATAACATAAAATTAATTTCAATACTAAACGGCATTGTTCTAAAGTGAAACGAAAAAGTGTGCATTCCATTAAAATCCACTCCTAGTTATAAGCAAAGATAATCTCCTGGCGTATACCTATCAAGTGCTGAAATATCTAATGAATTGGAATATGGCAAAACTCTCAAATTCCACCTTCTATACTTTGTACGTAGTTGAAAGTGAACGTGAACCAAAACACAACTAGTTATTTTTTCCAAAGTGAACTTCGGTTGGGATGTATTGTTATTATCCTGAATGCCTCGACTCTATTGAGAAAGAAATCTTTAGCTTTAATAGTGGAGGTGCATGACAGTTTGGAAAATAAATTGGTACTAGCTGAACCTTTGATATTATGCGGCACAAAAGGAAACCTCCACGACATTGGAAAAGTTGAAACAGAAAACTACATCATATGCACTACACGGAAAATTGATACTTCCTAAAAATGTTGCATTAAAAACAAATTTTAGTACTTTTATTGAAGAAATGTCTCACTGTTCCCATAAATCATTTTGAAATAGCATTGTTTAGGTCATAAAAATATATATATTTCAGTAGTATATTTGTTATTCTTGCGCGTTACAAATATAAAGAAAACTACAATACTTAATTCCTTGCAGGGAAATATTATGTCATTCAGAGACAACAATCGTGTATCCAAAATTACCCACTTTGGTAGAAATAAAGCGTCAGTTACATCAACAGTATAGAACGAGCATAAATTCTACAGAAAGATTTAACATAAATGGCACTGAAAGATTTCGCTACACAGAACATTGGGTATGTTCTATTGGGTCAAATGATGTGGTTTTCGAAACGTCGAGTTCAGCTTAAAACTTTCCATGAACAATGATGTGGAACTAATCTCATTTGATACGCAGATTCCAACTAGTCGCAGACGTTAAACGCTTTTGAGGACACCGATTCAGAGATAGCCATTATTAGTTCCACATGGTGTGTCTCGTCGGTGGATTTCGCATTCCATTAAAACAGGGCATTTGATAGTGAATGATTCCTTTGTGTTGAACACACAGCTGTTAATTTACAAATGAGTAACAATATCAAATAGTTACAGGAAATAATGAAAGCTGTATTTAGAATGTTGAAATGTGCAACGTACGGTACAGATAATTGAATAGATTATTTTTAAACACTTTTATTTCATATCCGTCAATATGAATTGCTACAACCAAGTGATTGATAATTTTAGTAATGTGGCATAATGTCGTAGTATAATTTCTATTAAGTTTTGTATCCAAGAAATTATTTAACATTATATATAAGAAAATAGTAGTACCAGGTAATAAATTGGCCTTTTTACCGTTTTTAACGTCGAACCGGGAAGAAAACTGGAGCTACACTCCAGGACCAATCAGCTTACCTGAAAAGAAGAAATTGAACATTAGACAAATATTAAATGCCGGAAGATTCATTGAGACAAGCAACATTTTAACACAATATAAATTGAACATGCCGTCTTGAATTACCATGTCATGAACTCAATTGAAAATTCCAAGCAAAAAAATGAAATAATATCCTGAAATAAGATCCGAAAAAAAGTAAAAACATGTGGTTTTAAAACAATGTCGGGCTGTAAGCCAGAGAATTGACAAAGAACAGGTAAAATGTTTTGTCCCGGTCATATTACCAGCCCACTATCAGCATTTCTTCAGTCATCCACAACAAAGGGCGCGCAGTTTTTCTTCCGGCCCTCAATTGGATCAGCCTGCCGTCTTCCGGCATCGCGTGCGGCGCGTCTTCATTAGCGTCTAAGGCGAGCGTTTTCTTCCTGCGTTATCAGCCATCGCGCCGCGCGGCGCCGCTCACGCCTTTCAGCGGGCGGGGGCGGCGGGGGCGGCGGGGGCGGCGGGGGCGGCGGGGGCGGCGGGGGCGGCGGGGGCGGCGGGGGCGGCGGGGGCGGCGGGGGCGGCGGGGGCGGCGGGGGCGGCGGGGGCGGCGGGGGCGGCGGGGGCGGCGGGGGCGGCGGGGGCGGCGGGGCGGCGGGGGCGGCGGGGGCGGCGGGGGCGGCGGGGGCGGCGGGGGCGGCGGGGGCGGCGGGGCGGCGGGGCGGCGGGGGCGGCGGGGGCGGCGGGGGCGGCGGGGGCGGCGGGGCGGCGGGGGCGGCGGGGCGGCGGGGGCGGCGGGGGCGGCGGGGGCCGCGGGGGCCGCGGGGGCCGCGGGGGCCGCGGGGGCAGCGGGGGCGGTGGACGCGGCGGGGTGGCGGGGGCGAGGCGGTCCGGTTATGAATGCGGCTCGGAGACGGCCAAAGAGCAAAGCGACGGCCACGCGACCACAACCGGCGCATCGCCGGTGACGGCCAAGGCTGCACAGTGAGTCGAAAGCAGATTTGTCAGAGATTTCAAATCACAGCTTATGGATGGTCATTACCAGGTAGCTAAAAACTGTGTACTGTATAATTAACCTCCTCGAACGACAAAGCTTTTGAACGAGAAGAAATAATTAAAAAACAAACAAAACAGATTTCAACTTACTTTGACAGCTAGTAGTTTTTAATATATACGTAATGTCTCGTTGGACTTACAGGTGACCGTTTCATCCCGGATCTCCGAACCTTCTTTGAGGAATATTTTCTCGATCAATGGGGTTCGGTTCTTGGCTCTTCTCTTAGAACAACAATGAGGAGCGGTTAGAGACAAAGGGATTGTGAGCGATCTGTGACACATGCTTGTCGGTACTACATCGACATCCCGCAGAAAATGGTCCGCAGAAACCTGGAAAATTACGAACCGTCTAGTTTTGTCATGCACCAACCAAAGAAGTTAATTTTGTTTAAAAAAACTAGTGTCCGCCGAGTGGAGGTCTGGAGGTAAGTGTCAATGTGTTACTTTCTTGTTTGAGTCTTGCCACGAAACCGTGCTGAAGTGGTCTGAAACACCGAAAATTGTTCATCGGTAAAGACGGGGTTGCAGTATCTGTGACGTGCGCTTAATAGTTACGTTATCCACCAGACGTCCAGGAGTCGTCACGTTCCATGCAGAGTTGGAAACATTTCCCCCTTCATTCTGTGACACATTCCTCAGGGCTGTTGGTTCAGGCTGTCAAAGTTGAAAACTCGCATAGGTCGCGGCCGCTGCTGGAAAGAAAAGGATGTCGTTCACACTCGTCCTGACGACGCCCCTCCGTGACGTCAGGGCACTTAAAAGACGTCCTAAAGCACTTACAATTTCGCTTAGTTCACGCTTATTTTCCATCGCTCGTTGCCTATCCCTGTTCTCGAATCGCCTCCTTTTAATAGGCGGGCACCATTACGAAGGTCTCTCATTCCCGACAGCATTCGCACTCTGAGAACAATCAACTGTCGCGAAGAAGAGCCGTCGCTCTCTGTTAGGTTCACTCGCGCTGTTACCTCTTCTCTTTCCTTTGTTTATGAATCGAGGTTGATATAAACGAAAACAGTGACACAAGTTCATAGCATATTTTTTTGAGGTAATGGATTATTAGAAAACTTGTTTTCTAATCAATCTTATTATGACAGTTTGTTTGCCTTAATTGCGTATATGAAGATGGAAGACCATGAAATTCGACAAAAATAATTTTTTCCGGTAATTGTAGGTCCAACATTTAATCGGCATAACGTGCCAATTCGGTACAGTAGATATTTTTATTCGCTTACTCTTTCTTCTCATTTAAATGATTTTTGTACTTGTAAAGACTATATTTTTTTAAATCCCCCTATTTGACTTGTATCTTTTCTTTTATTGTATTGCATACTAGAAGTACACACACAGTATACCCGTAGTATAAAGGAAGTTATGAAAAGCTGCAAAAACATTGAGTCCTAACGGGTCGTTTGCACGGGTTCAACTAATATTATATAACGCAACCGTGACAAATAAAAAGAATAAGTTGAATGTTTCTTTGCACCACCGCTTTTCAAGGCGAATCTATTGTCGCATTTCTACCCAAAGTGTGGCGCCAAATACGGAAGCAGAGACGGCAGCAGAAGCGGTAATGTAGCAGGAGCAGCGAGTTGGAGGCGGTGGGGGAGATGGGGACGGTGAGGGCAGGCTGGAACGGTGAGGACAGGGTGGGGCGGTGGGGGCTGTGAGGGCAGTGGGCGGGATGGGGCGGTGGGGGCGGGTTCGGGACGGTGGTGGCGGGGTGGAGGCGGGGTGGGACGGTAGGGGCGGGTGAGGGGGGTGGGGTGGGGTGGGGGTGTGGTGGGCGCGGAGGCGTTGGGGGTTGCAGAGGCGTGCAGGAGGAAACTAGTGGTGCTAAAGCAGCATGTACTTTCTCGCCCGTATTTTCACGGAGAATTACGCGAAAAGTAATGGAGTTTACGGAACATTGTACATGAACTTATTTCAAAAATCTATTTTCAAGAAACATATTTTATGAAGTGAAAAAATATTTTTTCAAAATTGTAGGAAGACGCCAAACAAATTTTGAATTTTTGCAATTTTTGAAAATTCAGGGTTTTCAACTAACAAGAAATCTGCAGCATTCTCTTAAACGTTCTCCACACTATCCAAGAACTAAATTTAATCAAAAACCATGAAGCCATTTTTTGAAAAATTTGGAAATGTCCCAGAACGTTTATGTAAAGGACCCCCAAAATATCGGTTTCAAATTTAAGGGACAGTGGCATCAGCCGCATCGACTAAGGAATATCAATTTTGGAGAAAATACGCTAAACTGTTTAGCCGCTAGTGTGGTTCACATCCGGACAGGCTGTCAGACGGAAGATGGACGGACGGGAGGACTGATCGACGGAAAAACGTTTTGCCGTCATTAGATTTTTCGTTATCAAGAACTCACAAAACGTGAATTGTCGCTAGATTAAGTGTTGAAGGATTTTTTTCTAAATTTAGCAACTGGATTTATCCACTTTTCCGTTACTAGGGCCCTGTAATACGAATTTTTCTGCCGAAAATTCGCAGTTTCCTCGCGCAGCATTACATAAATTTCTGTGTACTGCAAAAGCAGCAGCGAGAAAGTCGAATGGGAGGAAGCGGCGGCGGCGGCAGAGGAGGTTGCGAAGGAGGTAGACGCTGCGTTGGGGACAGTGATGACGAAGGCGCTGTGGCCGGCAGGCCGGGGCGGGGCGAGGCGGGGCTGGGCGGGACGGGGCTGGGCGGGACGGGGCTGGGGGGGACGGGGCTGGGGGGACGGGGCTGGGCGGGGCGAGGTGGGGCGAGGAGGGGAGAGTCGTAGCGAGGCGTGGCGGAGTTGGAGGGGAGGGGCGTGACGGGGCGTGGCGTGGCGGGGCGTGGCGGGGCGTGGGCGTGGCGTGGCGTGGCGTGGCGTGGCGGGGCGTGGCGTGGCGTGGCGTGGCGGGGCGTGGCGGGGCTGGGCGGGACGGGACTGGGCGGGGCGAGGTGGGGCGAGGAGGGGAGAGTCGTAGCGAGGCGTGGCGAAGTTGGAGGGGAGGGGCGGGGCGTGGCGGGGCGGGGCGGGGCGGCACGTTTGTGGCAGTTTATGCGTAATGCATTTTGGAGCACCGCAGCGTTCCGGCGTCTCCTTTGCATCACAAAGGCGGCGTCCGCCGGGCGCCGGGCGCGGGGCAGGGGGCAGGGGCCAGGGGGCGGGGGGCGGGGGCGGCGACGGTGCCCGAGACGGCCGGGGCGCCGGGGCAGGACGAAGTGGCCTCTGCAAAACTCTCGCGACTCGACGACGAGGCGCCGAGGTGGAGGAAACGCATTTGGGAGGATTGCCACCTGGAAGTTGCGATTTTTAAGATAGATATTTGTTATTTCTGCAGGTAGGTTTAGAATCTCGTGGCAAAACAAATTGCATATTGCAATTAGGAATATTAATAAAAAGTAATTTTTAAATAGTTTTAAGACAATAATAATAATAATAATATAATGATAACAATAAAGGCAATAACAACAATAATAGTATGAACTCTATATTTTACGGCTGTCCTCTTCATAACTAATAAATACACCATCTTTTTAAATACACTGCACTCCATTTCATATTATTTCATTTTACTTCTTTTCATCTCATTTCATTTCATTTCACTTCACAAAACATGCACTTCTTCGCTTTCTACAGGTCTATTTCACTACACTTCACAACACGTCACGACACTCCAATTCAAATACTACTTTGAATATAATTATATATTTAATAAAGCCATGCATTTAATAGTAATTATCACAATATTAATAATAACAATAACAACATGCACTGCACTTGCGGGACTAATGACCCTAGCAGTTGACGCACCCGGCATCACTAACAATCAATCAATCGATGGATACTTTCATAGGGGTGAGACCGCAGGTGGGTAAGGACAAAAGGAAAACCAGTTAGGAGAATGTGTACAACGCCAAGGAAGTAAGTGACAGGAATTGATGCCGCGACAGGCGCGAGGCTGCAGGTGAAGGCCGGAGCTGGCGAGGAGGGGGCGGAAGGACGGTGGCGCGGGGCGTGGAGGTGCGTGGCGGGCAATAAAACGCGCTCTCTGCCTGCGGCGGCGGCCCTCCGCTTCGCTCGCCAGGCTAATTGCCGTAATGCGTCCCCGCGGGGACGGGACGGGACGGGGCGAGGACCGAGCGCCTCCTTCCCCCCCCCCACCCGCACCAAACTTTGAGGAGGGGAAGGGGAGCACAGCAGGGATCACATGACCTGGGACCGAGGGGCGACTGTCGGGGACAGATGCCAAGCGCAAAGGGATCAGTGACTGCATCCGCGATGAAATTTTAACACAGATCTTGAAATGTAGCCCATTCTTTTTTTTCAGAGTCCAAGGATAATTCGAAGAGGAACTCTCAGAAGAACAAGGGGCTATCCCAATTTTAGAGAAAATTTGAGGTAACTAAAAAAGCTTTTATGTAAAACTCATTTTTTGACGTGAAGTTTCTGGTGTAAGCGTAAAGCAGGAAACCCATCTCCACCACTCGACACGGAGCAACCAATCGCCACGGCTAGCGAGTACCTATTTAAAACGGACGACCCGGCATAAGGGATGATAGGGGGAGTCACATGCTATACTAGCGATGGAGAAGAACAGTTGATAGAATTGATACTTCCGAATAGGAATTCATTATATAGAGTAATATTATGTCCTTTTTATTTCGGTAGGCATTTAAATAAACACACTTATTTTATGTCATTGATTTTTCACAACGTTTCGAGAATTAATTTTTTCCCATCATCAGGTGCCCTCTAAAAAATGTTTAAATGATAAAATGACAATTTTTTAATGAATATTAGAAAGAATAAACGAATGTTTTGAAAAGAATTTTATATAAATTATATGTAAAATATTGCAAGATAATATGTAATACAAATATAATATATAAATAATACAAATATAATATAAAATAGTCATAGAAAACGGTTAGCATTGTGTTATTGATTTTCTTAGAGGACACCTGATGACGGGAAAAAGTGAATTCCTGAAAAGTGAAAAATAAATGACATAAAATAACAAATGTGTTTATTTAAATGGATACCGATATAAAAAGGACATAACATTACTCTATTTATGTAAAACGTAAAGGTAGCAAATTAACTTTAAGGAATTCTTTATATTAGCTTCGGAGGAAGAAAAGTAAGAACAAAGAGTGCAATGCAACCATAGGAAACCCAAAACTTCTGAGTAATATTAGCCCGATACGTTTCTTGTTCGAGTATGTACAGGTCATATCTCTTATAAATATGGTAAAAGTCCGATTTAATTAAAACCGGACAACTTTCGAAAATACCAAAAATGTACCTCGGACTAGTATAAGATCAGGGTAAAATTTCATGAAACTAATATAAGTCTAACCCCAGATCTACAAGTTTTGGCGCATTTAACGTATGATATTTACATTAGCGTATGTATATCTATTATGAGCTTATGTACTATAATTTTTCAGCCTGAGTATTGGGGTAAACGATACGTATAATTTAGAATTTTTTATTTCCTCCACGACATTCGTTGTTAGTCAATCTCTATTCGTAACTGTGCATTGACTCTAGCATGGGAGGAAGATAGTGAGTAAAATCTGATTCTCAAGCTATCCCTAGCCCATTGCAGCCGTTAATTCGTGGAACAAAACATCATATCACATCAAACATGCCAAAACCACTCAAGGCGCCACCCTGGCCGTTCGACTCCATCGGATTTAATTCTTCGGCTGCGGTCACAGTGCAGCGGAAATGTCGGTCCCACGCTACCGGACGACTGCGAGCAAAATCCTCCGACTTATTTCATCCGGAAATCACTAGATTATTGAATCAAAATACCTCCATAATTCCGCAGTTCATTGGTTTGAAACATTTGCGAGAAGCACGCCCAAGGCCATCCACATGCGTTGCAGGTAGTCTTGGTATTACAGATGGCCTTGACTAGCTGATTTCGGGTGAATGGAACGTACAAAATCAAAAGAAAGAGATCTTCCGACAGGCGATGCTTCCCGATGCAATCGACAGAGATCATTCAGATTCAATTTGCCCATTTTCATTTACTAGCACGTGTTTGAACGTATCGGGAATATCGGACGCAAACGTCCGACGTCAACCGACACAAATTTTGATCAAAATCGGCCCCACTGAGACCGCCGCCTCATGCTTGGTTTTTTTTGGCGCGTGAGGCCCGTATTCACGATGGAATATCTCACAGAATTTCGCGTCTTTCTCAGTTGTGCCGCTATATGTCGCATAATCACCATCTCTGCTCGATGTGGGTAGTGATCACGCGACATCTAGCGGCACGACAGTGAAAGACGCGAAATACCGTGAGATATTCCATCGTGAAGACAGATCCTCACGCGCCAAGAAATAAAAACCCAAGTATAGTGAATCATAAAGAAACAACCCTCTTGTTTTGGACATACACAGCGAATGGATGAGAAAAGTCTCTCCAAAAGATCATTAGAATGGCAACCAAGTGAAAAGAGAAAACGAGGAAGACTGAGACCAGGGTGGAACGACCAGATCAGAAAGACAATTGAGAAGTGGAAATTACCTTCTGATGCCTGGAAGAACAGAGAAGACCGGAGAAGAAAATTAGGCGCCGGAAGACCGAAGTAGCGGTTAAGAAACCGGCAAGAAGAAGTAGTATAGAGAAGCATTTCGGACGGTCCGTTCTGCTGTCGGGAAGAGCCGGGTCGAGCTGGCACGGTCGCTGGAAATGGGTGGCATGTAACTGAATACCACGCGAAACTTTTTGGACGGTGCCGCGCTGTGCCCCGCGGGCCTGTGAAAATGGGTTTTCTGCTTTAGTCGACAAATCGAGTCACAGGAGGTTATCGAAAAAATATAACGCTTATTTAGTGGTTAAATTTAGCAACGAAGACGAAAATACATCAGTATATTTTTCTACTTCCATTGTATAATTCTGCCATTTGATGGCTGCAAGCCCTTGCATAATGATACTCATTTCGATACAGTTTTCATTATGACACAGGTTCATGACCAATCACAAGGAAGCTTACACACCAAGTGTTGGCATTTAATTAATCATTGAGAATTTCTATAATAAATGTTTCGTTAGATTGTATATATTAAAATTTCATTTAATATTAAATTATGCTTCTCATTTTTAATTTCTTTTATTATCAGTCATTTGAAAAATGAACAATATTACTTAAGAAATGACTCAAACGTACGAACAAATAATTGTAACAAATCGTTCAAACCAATAGTTAATTGGGAAATTCAATTTCATAGATTCAAAATAAACGTCCATGATATCCAAAAATATCGAACTTTTTTGTGTAAACCCGAGACATTTTAGCGCCCCAAAATGATTTGTCGGAAGAACGAGACAAAGGTTTAAAAATCTTCAACTGCCCTGGAAAGACTGGAACATACGGAATCGCTATTATAAATGACTCGACTTTCAGAGTTTATTTTCCTTCTGAGCATTCAATTTGAAGTCTCAAAATATTGAATGCACTGACCCTAATCGAAAAGCCCATTACAATTGGACTTTACTATAGAGTTAAAAGAACTACTAATCAATCTCTATAAAAGTGACGTAATAACTACAAATAATATTTCATGTGTCCAATGAATATTTCTCTCAAAACTTCTTTCCTAATTTAATATACGAAAACATAACTATCAATATTAATATTCGTAACGTTGGCCAACTACTCGTATCTACAGTATATTCCTGTAGAAAATTAATTAAAGTTTACCTGGAAGGAACTCAATGTTCGTTCATATGGAAACAGTGAAAGAAAGTTCTCAATGAAACCTCTTCTTTCAAACAAGACGCGATTTATACATTTGAGAGGATCAGACTACCGGAACAAACTTTATTATATTGACATCGTGCTGCTGTTGGGAAAATGTAGAGATAAACTTTCAAAATGAATGGGCTAACTTAAGAGTTTAAAAGGAAAGTTTTCCGGAATATTGAGTGTTATGTCGCTTTTCAAGAGCAAAACATGAGAAACGATCGGGAACAAAAGGTACAGAAAATACCTGGAGAGATAGTGGAATAATATTCAAGCTAAATCATTTGCTTACTTTGCGTCTCATAAATAAAGCGGACGTGTGAGCAAGAAATCTTCCTTTTGTTTAAATTTATTATTATTATTATTATTATTATTATTATTTATTATTATTATTATTATTACCATTAGTTATTTCTATTTCTTGTAAACCCATCAATGTTTCAGAGGTAATATTGTTAACTTCAGGAAGAATATACAACTCAATAAGAATTTCATGAGGGTATTTTTCGCCTTTTATCTAAGGGTAAAATACATTTTACTTTACTCACAAGGTTGAAATTTTAAAATATTTTCATGCATTAAATGGACCATTATTTCCTTAAATGTAAATACGTTTCTCCTGTACAATGCGCAGACAGATGAATGTATTTATTGTCATGTACATTTCGCATGAGGAGGAACTTGAGAAACTACACGAAATCAGAACTCACTACTACGAATTAAGTCACTTTAGTTGAATCAATACCTTCCTTCAATAGTAGAATAATGACATTTGTGAATAAACTTCATCACTGAGATCTGATACATATATTGCTCATACAAGATTGTGCTATTCTTTTGGATTTCGAATGAATACGAAAGGTTTTGAAAACGAACAAAACTGGAATTCTCAAATTCCCCACCTTGAAAATATTTTTGAAACCTAAACCTTCGGAAGTTTTTCATTTAACAATAATTTCTAATCTTAACTTAATATTTTGAAATATATGTACTACTTTCTCTTGTCTCCTGTAAAGATTCAGGTGTTCCGCTACAATGTACACTTTATAAGTACCTGCTGAATGGACACTTCCTCACTTTATGTGAATTTCTCATTTTAAAGCATACATATCTTGTTTAATTGTCGTAAAACTGTCATAACACCAACTCTCCTAAATCTTTGTTCAACCAATACAGTGTTATACATTACGTATACAATTTCATACAAGTAAAATTCTATTAAATTATGTTATGTGAATAATTCAGAAGCTTCATGTTTTAAATGATTCAAAAGCAGTTTAGAAATTTGGAATTGTTAGTTTTTTAGGACTTGCTCCAATTATATTTTCTCTTCCCAAATACAACACAAAATAGATAGCGTTCTTTACAGCAAATTATGCATAAGATTTTTTTTTTCAACAACAAATTTCGGAAATTTTCCCGGCATCAATATACCATATTGAGCTCGATGATCTTATTGTCAATTAATTTATTTATAAATGATAATTTAAATTAATATGTTGATATATAGTCCATGGCCATAATATTGTGGCCACCTGCAAAATTCAATAGTTATTTGGGCTTTTCATCTTGTTTTTCAAGGTTAACAATGTTTATTCTACGGCAACATTGCTCATGTGGGAGGCCTCATTGGTTTTACAAGTTTTACGCCTCTATAATTTTCTTGTGGAATAATTGTTTTAGTGTAATAAGTGCGAATTGTTTCGCTACTCTTCTCTATAATTTGTTTTATCTTCGATTTTCTTAATTTTCTCGTTTTGTTTCATGTTTTCTATTTTTAACAACTTTTTGTGTAGTGTCCAGGCTACGCAACCATAACTTTTTGTGTAACTTAATCTTTACCTAATTTTTTTGTTTGTTTTGTGATGAGAAGGCCAGTATGAAGAACAGTATATTCAATGAAAAAAGAAGCCTACAAAGAAAAAAGGAGAAACTAAGGCGATGGAACCTGAACCACTTTCACAACGTCAAAGTTTCACGAAAGGTTCGTTTCTAAGGCATCAGGAGCATTACCAGGAAATAGCATTACCAGGAGCATTACCATTTCTAAGGCATTACCAGGAAATTACAAATACAGAAAATGTGACATTAATAAGACCAGGGACTATATTTAAACAAACGTCTGTAGAATATTGCCGGCAATTACCGGTTGAAATATACTGCCAAGTTACAACTTCCGGAATAACCTCAGCTTCTTAAAGTGGTCAGATTTAGCACTAGAGGCGTCTGCCGCCTGCCCGCAGTGCAGCGCATGGTTGGCTGCAGCGGTGTGGAGGCGTGGATTGGGCGTGAGGAGCGTGGGAGGGCGTGAGGGTGGCGGGGGACGGGCGTGGGAGGGGCGAGGGGCGAGGGAGACGTGCGGGCGAGGAGGCCTGAAGGGCGTTGGGGAGCGCGGGGCGAGAGGGTCAAAGGGGGCTGTTAAAGGCATGGGAGGTTGGGATTGATTGATTGCTCGTGATTCGGGGCGCGTCAACTACAGAGGTCATTAGTCCCGTTAGTAGTGCGTGTTTTTGATCGGGAGATGGCTGTGATCTTTCCCTGCTGGACGGCGACTTCCGGCGCCGACCTACCGTCCACTAGCGGAGGTTCCCTTCAACCAGGTATCTCCCACCTGCGGGGCACCGCCCCAGCCGGGACAAGCTCTAAGCTCCCGGCATGTGTGGTAGTGGCGTGCATGTTAGTGTAAGTGCGTGTAAGGGAGAGGATAGGACCAGGAAGAGGAAGGAAAGGTCGCGCGCGGTCTGTGGCCCCTTTGTCAGGGTACTGCTCCGGCATTCGCCTGGTATTGATCGGAGAAACCAGGGAAAACTACCGATCAGAGCAGCCGGTCCTCCAGACTGCGACTGAACTCGACCTAGCTGACAAGCTATTATGGAAAATCCTGCCGCCGTGGGGAGTGGAAGCGTAGGACCTCCCGGTCTGAGCGACTGCAGTGACATCAGTTGATGCACTGAGCCATCTCTCCCGGTGGAGGGGCATTGGATGTGTGAGGGACGTGGGGGCGTTGGGGGGTGTTGGGGCATAGGGGGGCGTGTGGAGTGGGAGGGGGCGTTGGGGTGTGTGTGGAGTGGGAGGGGGCGTTGGGGGTGTGTGGAGTGGGAGGGGGCGTTGGGGGGCGTGTGGAGTGGGAGGGGGCGTTGGGGGGCGTGTGGAGTGGGAGGGGGCACGGGCGTCGGGGGAAGGCGGAGCGAGGGCCGCCGCCGCCGTGCGTGACGGAGCGTGGGCGTGGCAGAGGGTGGGGGCACGCGACCGGAACGTGACCTCCGACGATCCTCCAGAGGGCGTGAGCGAAGCACAGCAGCGAGTAAACGCGCTCCCGGGAAGCGCATGTGAGGGAGGGAGGTTGCGGCAAAAGAACCCTTTAACAAATTGCTACTCGTGTGGCATTACAATTTGTCGGGGAGGTGAATATATAAAATACACAACGTACTGGTCAGATGAAATGGCAGTATTGCCTACATTTTATTGTCAGGTAAATAATTACCAATAATTAAATAAGTTCATGTTAATTTTGTAAGCAAAAAGTAATTATGGAAGTCGTAAATAGGACTATTGACACAGAGAAGAAAAATAATCCTTGCAAAACGGCTTTTCCAACGAACAAAATACACCACCTTCATATTGAGATTAGAAACGGGACATTCATGAATGGAAATAGAAGTTGTTAAAAGAATTTTAAGACTATGGATACGCATTTAAACACGGACTCAGACTACCTAGAGTTGGCTGTTACAATCTTATAGAATTCTATACCAACATTAATAATTCTTCAAAATACAACTGGGTATCGGAGTTGAAGGGCATGCTTTCAAAATATGGTTTTGAACGTCTGTGGTAGAATCTTTCTCAAATCGAAAAAGCCGAACAGCAAATATCCACAAAACTTTAAAATATCAAATATCACTCTTATGTAAACAGATTACGAAATAAATATGTTTTTGATTCAAAATAAGTAAGTTTACAGTCAATTGACAATTTCAAATATGACTTATCTATTTCAACATTTTTAATGTATCTTGCTGCTAAGAACCGCGCGACTGGCTATTTTGCAGACCGGGGAGGTTATATTTTCTTAAACATTTTAAAGTCTGATTGAATATCGAAGAAACTGGCGCTCAGTGTGCATGAGAGTCGGCTTCTGAGCAATTACTGCGGGGGCAGGGGTAGATTCCTAGGCTCACACCCAGCATATGGAGAGGTTAATGTACACTAAATCTGTGTACTAAGTGCATTTTCATCATCAAGAAAACACTATTCACACGTTACTATAAATATCAAAGAATTAACTTTCTGTAACTTGTCTGCATTTTCTGTATTTAAAATTGCACTTCTTGATTTTCAATTCAAAATACCATATCCTAACATCCATTGAAAATCATTTATACAAGCAACAGACGCTTGTAACAAGTGGCAGAATTAATAAGAAAAATAAATTACCTCGAATTTATGCATGAAGAATGATGTGTGTAATAAAGAATACACTCGTAGGCGCTTAGGATAGAAGTATTGTGCATGTAATGGTCATCATACATGATGCATTGATACGTAATATGACGACTTATTCGCGGTGTTGGAGAGTTTTGCAAGATTTACAATATTTTTCTGGATCTTCTCAATTTTTGCGTCGTTGAGAAGCGACCGCGTCCGAAAGAAACTGCGTTGGAGCCTCCTAAATCCATCGATTGCCCCTGAGGAAGGGCAGCGCCCGAGCAAGCGAGATAGCTGGAGAGACTCGGTGGCGCTAGGAAGTCGAGTCGGGACGCTGTGGACGATGAGACCGACACGAGGGCGGAGGGATGGGCAGCGCAGGAGCGAGAGCACGAGGAGTGACACCGGTGCACGGGGGTGTCGTGGGGATGGTGAGCGGGGATAGCGTGGGAAAGGGGGATAAAATGGCATGGGGAAGAGTGAGCACGGGAGTGGTGCGGGTATTAGGGGTCAGCGGGTGAATTGCGCGGTAGGGGTGGCGGGGAACTGAGGCGGGAAGGGCGCAGCGCGGGGGGAATATGTGAGGGGGTGGGTGTCAGAGCAAGGGCGGGGGCAGGGCGGGGGCAGGGCGGGGGCAGGGCGGGGGCAGGGCGGGGGCAGGGCGGGGGCAGGGCGGGGGCAGGGCGGGGGCAGGGCGGGGGCAGGGCGGGGGCAGGGCGGGGGCAGGGCGGGGGCAGGGCGGGGGCAGGGGCAGGGCGCGAGGACGAAGCACGGGCTCGCGAGAGGCGTTAGGGCGGCGAGTGTAACTGGTGTGAGGGCGGAGAGTGGGGCTGGCGCAGGGGCGGGGAGTGTGGCGTGGAGCGGCACTGGCGCGAGGACGGGAAGCGGGGATGGGGCGGGGGCGGGGAATGGAGGCGTTGAGCGGAGAGTGGAGGCGTGGAGCGCAGAGTGGGGGTGTTGAGCGGAGAGTGAGAGCGAGGAGCGGGGATGGAGCGGAGGCTGGAAGCGGGGGCGAGGAGCGGGGGTGATACGGGAGCGGGTGATGCGTTGGGTCGGGAAACGGAGCTGGCAGCGGAGCGCGGAGCGGGGTTTGCGAGGGGGCAGTGAGTGCGGGAACGAGCAGCTAGGCGCAGGAGGGGGCGGTTGCGGGGTCTGGGCGCAGGGGCTGGACGCGGGGGCGGCGTGTGGGCGGGGCGGGGCCCAGAGGCTCCGGCGGCGGCGGCAGCGGCGGCGGCGCCAGATCGATAACGCGAGCTCCTCCGGGCCACCGGAGCCGGGCGGCGGCAGTGGTGGCGGCGGCTGGCGGTGGCAGTGGCGGCGGTGGTGGCGGCGGGGGCGGGCACGTGTCCCGGGCCGCGCCGCGCCGCGCCGCGCCGCGACGCGCCCTCCATGCGACCCGAGCCGGGCCGGGCCGGGCGGGCACCCCGGCTCGGCGCCGCGTGACCTCGTGCGCAACCTGCCAGTGCACCTCGCGCCGCCGACAGCTTGCGCTTCGTGGCCTCGGTCGGCGGCACCGCGCCCCGCCGCGCCGCTCCAGCCAATGCTTCTCCGAGGCGCCTCGCGAGTCCCCAGGAAATGGGCCATTTTAGTGAGATCCTCATTTAAGGGATCCCACATCACACCCCATTCTGTGGTGGGGGAGGGGTCCCTAACAAATTCCCATCTTGATAAAAGAAGTTCATCTCAATGAGTGCAGATTTGGTCGGAGATAGCTATAGCCACACCTATGCTACAAGTTAACTGAACAATACGGGAATTGAACAAGTTCACTTATACAAACTAATAATACAAGTTAACTCAACGATATCAACTGAATTTCAAATATTCTTTCTTCATGCCCGTTTATATATATATATATATATATATATATATATATATATATATATATATAATTTTATCTTAAAATGACGGCAAGATACATCCTGGTTCTAAATTTTATTGAATAATTGTCTTTAATATGTTATAAGTTTTACTGGGAAATAAAATTTCTCTGAAATGCTCTAAGAAGGTCACAGACTAGTTTTCTCAAGAATGGGCTGTATACGAAGATGCGTTTTTGTTACTTATAACAGACATGTCTAAAAAATTGTCGGTTTTAGTTTACTCACAATTGGAGAAACATCTTTTGATGGCTCTGCATGGCCGTCAAAATAAGTTTTTTCTACTTATTGCGGTATTATATTTAAAAAGCGATACACGATTGAATAAACTTCTGCATTCGCTCGATATATTAAATAGATTCATACAGTAAACAAAGAGATAATTGCTCTCGACATGCGTTTAATGTAGAAGTTTGACTATTTAAATAACCTTGTAAGTGTGCTTTTAAATACTTGACGAGTTTGAGGAAACAAAAACTAATTACAAACCTAGATCTCCACTTCAAAATTGGTAGAGAATGAACATGAATGCAAATACTTACAAATTATAAATTTACGACAGAATAAATCACGTGAAATCTGTAAATCTCTAAGTACAGTACATTCCTATTACCTGAAATACACATACCAAAACCACTCAGATACATTGATTACAATATGAATAATTTATAACATTTAAAGAAGAGTAATTAATACAAATTTGACATGTCTTTTCGCTCGATCCTCTTGCTTTGTAACAAATGAATGAATAATACATGTAATAGACTCGACCGCGGATTAAATTATCATCATGGCTGATTTCTGGTGAAACGCGACTGAACTGCTTTTCGGTAGCTAGGGAATAATTATTAAATTGTATTATAAATATATAAATATTTCTATTAAATTAGTAATTAATTTGGGGCGCGTTCCGGAGCTAAAATTTTATACATCAAGCAATAGTTACCATGATGTTCGTTCAAAGCGCTGTCTCCTCCTTGCGTGCTTTGGCCGTTGCCTCAAGCAGGGAGAGATTCACAGCCGTCTCTGGGCACTCTCGCATTGGGCACTATTACAATAATTTCCTACACGTTTGGGTTTATTTTCAGTTTTTTTGGTATGTTAAGGATAGATACATTATGTGATCAAAAGTAGCCAGACACGGAGGCGGTGGTGTTATGGTATGGTCGTTTTTTACATGGAGGGGGATTAGACCGCTTGTTGTTTTGCGTGGCACTATCACAGCACAGGCCTATGTTGAAGTTTTAAACACCTTGCTTCCTACTGTTGAAGAGCGATTCGGGGATGGCGATTGCATCTTTCAACACAATCGAGCAACTGTTTATACTGCACGACCTGCGACAGAGTGGGTACACGACAATAACATCCCTGTAATGGACTGGCCTGCACAGAGTACTGACTTGAAGCCTATCGAACATCTTTGGGATGTTTTGGAACATCGACTTCCTGCCAAGCCTCACCGACAACATCGATACCTCTCCTCAGTGCAGCACTCCGTGAAGAATAGGCTGCCATTCCCCAAGAAACCTTCCAGTAACTGATTGAAAGTATGCCTGCGAAATTGGGAGCTGTCATCAAGGCTAAGGGTGGACCAACACCCTACTGAATTCCATCATTACGGATGGACGGCGCCACGAACTGGTACGTCATTTTCAGCCAAGTGTCCGGATACTTTTGACCACAGTGTATATTTTGAACATTTGGTGTACTTGTGGCACTTTCCTCAAGGACTCAGATGACTCAAATGATCAGTAATAAAATAACTAATTTATTACTGATTATATTATTCAGATTCTTCAACTATTCTCTACATCGCTGGACTCTAATTTTTTTATTTTACATTTTCCCATGCAGTGAGGGAAGCAATTTATAAGAGTGATTTACAACTGCAACTTAGCATGTGTAGTACTAACAGTTACAGAGTGAGGAAACACCCATTGGAGACATAATAAATAATTATATGAGATGAGAATGGGAAAATAGGTTGTAGGTTACAATTATAGAGGGGAACATTTACAAAATGTAAGTTTGGGAAATCATATGCTTCTCTTTAGGGCGGTTTAAATTTATCTTTTGGGAATAATAGAAATATTTGATTCATCGACATTGGTTATATGTTTTCCCTAGGTGGAATATGTAAGTTGCAGAGGAGGATGATAAAGAAAGGAAAAATTAATTTGATTGGTGTCTGATATAATGATCAATTGTGTGAAGAACCAACTCATTGTGGAGTTGCTTGTTTGATACAAACGAAGGCGCTTTTACGGCAGTGCAAAGGATTTTACTTTGGAATGTTTGGAAGGTTTTAGGTACCGAAGGGGTAGCTCATCCTCAAACCGGACATACATAAGTAAGTATGGGACGAATGCCAGAGAACCAGATTCTAAAATATTATCTTAATATGACAATGGGCAGGTCATATTGTAAAGAGAACAAACCAATTACGCATGATCACGTGTTCGATTTTTTAACATCCGATAAGATTTGAAAGACCAAACTATCACTAAGTGTCCAAAACTTTTAAGAACAACAGATTTAAACGATTAAACAGTAACTCGTTTCCTAAACAAAGATATTATGAACCAACAAGGCTGGTGACCGACGTTCGCCGCCTCTTCTGGAATCTTTCTTATCATAAGAGCATTTGCTTTACATACATTTTTAAAATTGCAAGTATTGATGTTTCCGCTGTTGCGAGACGTTGCCAACGACAGAACAACCGAATGTCGATTGGCCCGTTCTTTCCCAGGTCAATCGCATACGTGTGTGCATTACGCGCGGCAATGTGCACGAACAATTCAGACCAGAGGGTTCTCCCTTCTCTTCGAAGTTTGTGGCATTTTTGTTGCTCTACGTCCCAACAGCAGAACTTCTTCCCAATTTTCATGATACACATGCCGACGGATTGTAGTGTAGGGGCGGCGTCCTATCAAATTTCAAATGTCTTAAAAGAATATTTCAACATTCATCCCGTGGTATCCACCAAAACTATCACAACATGCACAGTTATCTCAGAACTTGCATTGTCGCTGTCTGTAGCGAATCTGACAGAAGTGACTAGGGTTCGAGCTCTCACGATGGCGTATTTTCAACACTAGCGATACAGCTATGTCGATTTCAACTGTCTGAAGGAGAATACTAGCGGCCGGCTGCTCTGATCGGTAGTTTTTCGTCGTTTCTTTTATAAATACCAGGTGAATACCGGAGCAGTAGTCTTATCAAACCGTCCACGGCCCGCGCGCAATCATTCCGTCTCCTCTTCTTTGCTCTAACCTCTCCGCACATACTCACACGCCCTTCATGCATCACAATAACAACACATCTATCGGAAGTCCATCGGGGAGCTTAGAGCTTGTCCGCGCAGGAGCGGTGCTTCAGAGGGAAAATCCCCCCTGAAGACGATATGTAGGTCAGTTCATTGATAATGATTGTTGGAGATTCCTGGCGCGTCAATGGCTAAGACCATTAGTCCCGTAAGTGTAATGCATGTTTTTCCCTCGGGAGGTGGCGGTGATCTTAGCCTTCTGGATGGCGAGATCCGGCGCCGACATACTGTCGGCAAGCGGGATTTTACCCAGCTAGAAATCTCTCAACTGCGCGGTATTGCCCCAACAGGGACATGCTCTAAGCCCCCGACCGGTCTCCCGGCATGCGGGATAATGTAGTACATGTGTAACGGTCGCACATAATCCGTGGCCCGTTTGTTAGGGTAATTCTCAGGCATTCGCCTGGCATTGATGGAAGAAACCACGGAAAACTACCGATCAGAGCAGCCAGCCGCTAGAATTCTCCTATAGACAGCGACTAAATTCGACCTAGCTATCTGGTTGGTGTTGAAAATACTGCCACCGTCGGGAGTCGAACCTAAGACATGCCGGTTAGAGGTACTGCAGTGACATCCGTTGATACACTGATCCACCTCTTCCGGTCTTTACTCCGTATTCATCATCCCCGCCCGTACATCAGTCTCCATTGACAGCCTATCCTCCGCCGCAGACACCGTCAGTTGACGCCGGGTAGGTCGGCGCAGGATCTCATCATTAGGGAGGAACACCACCACCTTTCGGAATAAAAACATTCACTACGCCAACGGAACTAATGACCATAGCAGCGATGTAAACATGTGACATGAACTTAAGGTGTTAAGGAGGATGCCTGGAAAACTTTATAAGAAAGAAGTGCTCTTCCTTGGAAAGTTGCATTGTTCTTTATAAAACATGAACTGTAAGACTTCAGGCAAGTCACGTCATAATCTAAGATTTAAAGCTAAAGTTAATCGCGTTTTGGATGCCGCGTTTGTTGTGTCGAACAATGAGAAGATAAAAAAATATTTTATGACGCTAATATCGTTTATGGCCGAGTCATGTCCATTTTATATCTTCAATTACTCCTCGAGACGCTTGGAGGAAATAGAGAAGCCACAAAACCTCGTTCTCTGTGTCCTAGATCGTGATTTCTTGCCTCAATTTTCTAGCAAATCGTTTTATTACATGGCATTAAAAGAATTAAAACCTCGTAATAGGAAGAAGTAAGTTCTTGTATCCGTGTGCTTCTTGGGCGGTACCCTAACAGTTACAGATTTTTGTAGTAACTCTAAATCCCAGGGGCTAGTCAGGCAATTTTCAGCGCTTGAAACTTGTACGTTTTGCAAATTGCATATCGCCATGTTTGCAGGGGCTACAGAGGCGATTTGAAGTAACCGATATATTAGCGTTCGTAGAAATCAACTAATACTAAGAAATAAAAATAGTAATCTTTCGTGAAGTATCGGCAATTTTTAAACAATTATTTTCTCAAAAAGTCTTCATTATTTTCTTTACGTTTTTTCCTCAAATGTTGCAAAGAAGAACAAAGGAAGTGGTGCTACTCATCATTTTCGGTGAACTCGGTATTTTCAAAAATTGCAAACAATAACAAAAATTTAACATGTAAAAGTTAAACATTGATGATAAAGTTGTGGTGTTATATGAAATCTGAAATCTGTTCTAAATTATCAGTTCATTATAAAAGGTCATGTACAGTTTTACTTCTTTGAATGTTGGTAGTTTAACGTAATTTTGGAATTTGCAAATTCAAATTTCTCGCGCTGAAGATAAGATTTGGATACGACAACGATACATGCAGTTTGAAATTCTGAAAATACCTTCTCATTGTAGGGCGATGTTATATCTGTGTGAAACACTATTTTAACTGTCGAATGTATATTGATATATCAGCTTTAAGAGAGAGAGTTTTCGCACCTAAATTTCTACGATTTGTAATGAGTTTTACAAATTATTTCTGAGATGTGTTAGTGGGGATAGAATATTCGTTATAATAATATTACGTAACCGTTGCTAAAGACAAGAAAGCATGTGTTGTTTTAGCACCACTAATACATGTATATCTCGATTCGTCTAAGCATGTGGGCAGGATTAAACATTAGATCCATTTTGAAGCATACAATATTAACAGTACTTTGTTTGGAAATTTAGGTAATATTTATCCAGCGTCTACTCTTTTTTGATTGATTCAAGTGGTATTTATTTTCCTTCTTTCTCAATAGTTTACGTCAATCGTGCTTTTCGCACACTAGGTATGCCGGAGTTAATATTTCTAGTAATTTCATTTCTGATAATTAATTGATCAAACGTGTTATTATCTTAGACGTTACCGAAACCTTCAGAGACAACGTACATAGGTAACGAAAAATGGTAGCAATCTGACACGAAATGTCTAGTATTTTGCAACAATGGCGTACACAGTGCAACAATGCTATTACTAAAGGGTAAAATTGATTGAAAATATGTTAATATAATTCCATTTGATCACTAGAGAACGCGAGTCTCCTGCCAGTTCAGGAGTGACTCTAATCTCTTCAGGTGAGCCAGGTCTTAAGAGATTTTGTATCACAACAATAGCGTGACTTCTATTCATTAAAACACTTTACATTTACGATGCGTAGAAATAGTAACTTTATGTCTATCCATTATCAGTAAATCGATCATAAAATGCTATCTATTTTTAGAATTAAATCCTGTTTCAGACACATGAAAATAGTTTAATTTTCTCATATTACTTATGACCCTCAGTTCAACTTTCTTTGTTCGATATTCAGACATGGAATGATTGAGGTGAGTAAATCTAGTCCCTCAAAAGTATATATTAGTTGGGTACATGAACAGAATGAACACACACTACAAATATCAATAAAAGAAGTAAAATGAAATCCGTAGGTTCGGTTGTCTAAATTGTAACACTGCAAATTCACTGAGAATAATACTCTCTTAATGTCGATTGTTTCGAACACGCCCGCAACACACGCAGTGGGTCCATTGTCACGCCCTCTGTCGCAGCCCTGTCCCCAGGGTTGCCAGATGTGTTTCGAGCACATTACTCACCACTACTTCGGAATTTCCCAAATTACCTCTCCCCTGAAGCAATATTCCCCATCTTTAAGACGGAAAAGATGCTCCAATTTACGGACCAACGACATGAACTGTTCCTGACAACTCCATTAGCTGTCCCGGTAAATTCAAATAATTCTAATCAACCAATAATCGTCATCTAAGCCACACGAAGCCGTTCACTATTTCTATTTTTCTTTCACCGAGCCTTCAAATCTTTTTTGATAAAAACGAGAGATAATAACATCTAATGTTTTTTATTCATAATAATTGAAATAATATTTCTATCTCTACTCTGGATGAGAAGAATTTCTCCCCAAAAATCTTTAAGCATTTTCCATTCTTTATTCCTATTCTTTCTCCACAAAGGAAAAAAAATCCCCATTTTGGGGACAAAAATTCCCCAATCTGGCAACCCTGCCTGTCCCCATCCATCCGCGAGCGTTGCGCAACCCGACAAGTGAGGGGAAGCGGCGGCGGCGGCGGCGGCGGCGGCGGTGGCTGCAATGGGAAGCCCCACAGACCAGACGGCGCTGCGCCCGCAGCGGCACGCGGGGGCGTGCATGCTCTTTGGAATTCCTCTGGCCCCGCCTGCGCGGGAGGCAAGTGGACTGCTGGATTTTGCTGGGAGCTTCTCTTCCTTTTCGCGCGAGTCTATAAAATATACAAACGACCGTCCTATTTGAGAGAGGGGGTCATGAACAGTAAATCTCTTCTTTGAATTGATATAAAAGCACAAGCATAATCAGAATATACGTAAAGCACAGAAGGGCAGTATCTGGCTTACAAAAGAAATGCCGATTTATAATACTAGGATAACATGAATTTTTATGACACGAACTCCAATTATTTTGGTCTCTTGGAATTCGTGTTAACAAGGGTATATTGTAGATTCATTATTAAGAATTTTATATTTGAATTCCATTTACTGTCGAATGTGTTTAAGGGTCACATATCTGCAATACATTCATAATGCAAAATGCGCTCTCTATACTGTCTGCAAACGACTTACATTTATTACTCTCTATTAATTCTCTTTCTGAAATGTCCTTAGAATGGAATGTGTTTCTGCGTCTGCCATTGATTTCTCAAATTGTATGCAGCAGAACTGATATGAAAGAGATCACAATAACGCATGCAAATGAGTCTATCTTTTGTCTGTCATATGCAAGCCATTTAGGAAGTTGATTCAAAAGATCCTTTTTATTCTTTACGACTCACAAAATGAAAACAGAAACGTTTGGCAGATTTATTTTACAAATTGACGTGGAAGAGTTATGTCCAAAATGGTTTTAATGTTTTCTTTTATTGTGTGGAAATATTGTTGTTAATATTTGTTAATATTTTAATTTTAAATGTTAATATTTTATCATCCTGAATTAGACCTTAGATTCATAGATTGTCAACTATGTATAATAATTAATTTTATTTGTAAATCAATAAGTATTTCGATCATATAAAATGAAGCAATATATAAGCAAATATTGCAGTCAGTTAGGTACCACATCCATTTATCAATTTTTATAGTTTAAGAACGCAACAAGGTATCTTTCAACTTCCTAAAATCTTTTGTAATAATATCCTACAAAGCCTTTAGTTATAAAACATCTTCAGTGATGTCAAAAAACAATTCACTCTAATCCCTTCATAGTTTCTGACACAATAATCAGTAACACACACATTAACGTAGATGTTTTGGATCAAGCCTGGAGACGACAATGGACACAACGTGTGTGTGAAATGTGAGAGTAATTCTACGAAAGCGTATCCACTCGAAGCTGAGCGTTTACAAGGTCTATTCAGAATGACGAGGACCATCCATCAACATTAGCTTCTGCACTTGTCCATCACCCTACAGCCACATACAACAATTAACACACGAGGCGACGAATGAGGCAGAATACGAGAGCCTGCATTGTACAGTGGTGCAAATACTTAGGGTAACCTGCAAAGCAAAACATCAAATTAGGGTATCTGTTTCATTGTTTCATTTCACTGATCCTTAAAGAGATAAAAATATCCACTGTTAGTGTTGTTTAATACGTAAGGAAAAGTAGAATCTTAAGAAACAAATAAAGGAATAGAAAGCTATACTGTGGTCATATCTTATCTAAACTTCTAAACATACCCTGGCTTATACCGAATAATAAAGTGCAACACAGTTTAAATACTCGAAATCAGAGATTATCTGATTAATTTACTTTGAAAATTGTATATAGCCTTCACAAGTTTTGCCCATTTTCATCTTGGCCAGCAATCAAATTACTCGAAACTAATTAAATTAAGATTTCCTAAAGATATTTCACACATTCATGAAACCAAATCACATAAATAAATACCAAAATTCGTATGAAACTTTATATATCCTTCCATTCTCTATCTTACATCTAAACAGAAATATAAATTTATTACAAGTTTACAAATATTTTACTGTATTGTACTACTAATATTGTACTACTTGCTGACTAGACACATGAAAACAATTTAGCTATTTTCCACCCTGATTTTGCAATAAGATACATATATAAGTGAGACCGTTCGGCCAATCGGCTAGAAATAAATTTTTAAAATTTCTTATTTCTGGCCCGCGACCAATAATCCCAGTTTTGATATCATTCACGAGAACAAAGGGTACCCCGGATAAGATGGTTAAATGTTCCGTAAAACCAAACTAGTGATGGTACAGAATAGCACAAATTTTCCCGTATTAGTTTTCTATTTCCTTGGGTCTTAGCTATTTGAAATTGCCGTAAACTCTTTCTGGCAGCTGTCATCTATCACCGCTAAAGTACATTTTTTTTTCATTTTCTTAATTTTTCCGATTCCTATTGGTGGAACGGAAACATTAATTTTAGAATATTAAAGAACACAAAAACATCGCTGTAAATGGCAATTTTCTTTTAAAAATTATGTGCCGTTTTAGAGAAAATGGCGTTTTAACACTATTAAAATGCGAAATTTGAAGCTCATTTTCATAGAAAATTTTTGAGTTTTCAAAATACTTTATTTGAAGTTATTTGAAGCAATTATACTCACAAATATAATAATCTTTACAAACTGCGGATAATTTGCATATTAAAGATGTGAGAGATCTTTCAAAAAATTACATATATATAATTTTTGAAAAACCAAAAAAATAACTCAAAATAAACTTTACGTCAAATTAAAGAGTGTAATTATCACTATCCGTTACAAAAGTTTCAAGAAAACAATTGCAGCCATATATGAGAAAACGGCGTTTGAACGTTTCTGAAAATGCCGAAATTTTTAGCTACTTTTCACAGAAAACGGTAGTGTTTTCGAGAAACTTTACTTGACATTATTTAAAGCATATATACTCGTAAATATAATAATGTGAACAAATCGCCGCTAATGTAAATATTAACGACGTGAGAAACATGTGAAAATAATTACATTTTTGTAATTTTTGAAAAAACCAACCGATAGACCAATATGGCTTTTATGTCATCTGATAGAGTACACTTACCACTATCTCTACCAAAAGTTTAAAGAAAACATTTGGAGCTGTTTTTGAGAAAATCTGGTTTTTGTATTTTTTTTAAAATTGCACATATTGTTCGCAATATTGCGCGAAAAATACTAAAATTAAAAAAAAATGTATATGACCTTAAAGAAAGAACTCACTATGAAGAAAAAAAATTATTTGAAGGAAAAATCTCTATCTTCAATTTTGTAGTTCCAGAAAGACGCCGTAAAAATTTTAAACTTTCGCAATTTTCAAGAATTCAGAGTTATTCGTGAAAATCGGACCTATGCCATGTAAATAAGTGTATTTAACTTTATTCATACAAGAAATTTAAAGAAAAAATTTGGAGCCGTTTTCGAGAAAATTTTGAAAATCTCCGGGGTGCTTCACGTAAAGCACCCCCAAATTTTGAAGAATCTTTTTCAAAATCTCAAAGCTTTGACTAGAAGCAGATACCGGGGACCGGGGAATATCCATTTTGGAAGAAATCGTACCTATCGTTTAGGCGCTAGCAGTGTTCACAGACGGACGGACGGACGGACAGATGGACGTTTTCCTTTCAATTGCGTTTTCGGTATCAAGGACCTAGAAAACAGGGTTTCTGGCTACACCACGTGTTGGGGGATTTTTTTTCTTAATTTAGCAACTGGTTTTATCCACTTCTTCGTTTTCACGGCCCGGCAATTAATTTTTTTCCGCCGAAAATTGGCCATTTTTTCGCGCAGCATTACATAACTTTCACTATACTACGTATATCACTCCGTGTATACGTACGTATACGAGAAAGTAAAAATTAATTTTGAAGAAAAAAATACTTTGAACTGCAAATTAGAACACTGGAACAGGCACGAAAAAATCTGAAAACACCAACTGTTGTGACATTTTTTTCAGATTTTATCGATTGGTGGGCTGTTTACACTTACTGTAACTCTTTTTACTCTTATTCCCCTCTTTAAATCACTGATGATTTCACACACTTCTAAAATGACTGCTTCTTGCATATTCTAGTGTTTATTACATAATTGTATACACTGTTGTAACTGTGGGAGAAATACGGGATAGCAAAAAGGCTATAAAGCTAATTGACATACGGGACAAGATTATAGACAAGTTAATAGATGGTTCGACGGACACACTGATCTATTGGCTGGCAAAAAGGCCTGCTCTGGCTACGTCACTGTCTGCCTGATTACTTGTCCAACTAGACTGAATGTCTCACTAACGTACTAATAGTCACGGCCTCCCTAAATGTCAAGGAATTATAAAGAGAAGTTAGATAGAATGAACTTCAGAATGAACGGCTCCATTTTAGAACAAATAGTAAATTACGAAACACGAACACTCGCCTCTGACCGAGAAGTTCTAGATTTCAGTTTCGACGATAGTGGGATTTTAGACACTAGCTTAATAACTAGTTCGAATTCAGTCACTATCTGGAGGAGAATTCTCGTCGCCGACAGTTCTGATCGGTAGTTTTCACTGGTTTCTTCGATCAACACCAGGCGAATGCCGGAGCAGTATCCTAACAAACGGGCAACACACCGCGCGCGATCTCTCATTTCTCTTCAATGTCCTCTCCTCACCCCTTAGGTACACACACTTACACTTACATGCACTACACATGTCGGGAGATCGGTCGACAGCTTAGAGCTTTTCCCGGCTGGGAGGGTAGGAGATTCCTGGTCGGGGAAAACACCGCTAGCCGACGGTAGGTTGGCGCCATCTAACGGAGGCGAAATCACCGCCATCTCCCGTGATAACATGCGCTACACTTACGGGAATAACGACCTTAGCAGTTAACGAGCTCGGAACTCGTAAAAACAAGAACAAATACCCACCAAGAATCCAACTCGCCAAAATCCCTCATAGATCCACAGCTATCAAAAGTGAGACGTACTCCTCCGTCAGATGTCAGACGTGAGCCCGACTCCTCCGTCCCTATCCTCCCACTACCAGCAGCACCGCCACTTCCTTGACCCTTTGTCCCGGCGTCGGTGCTCTCCTCCCCGCCCTTCCGCCCCGCGCCGCGCGGCGCCGCGCCCGCCGGAGTCCCGCGGGCTGGCGCGCTTCGCCGAGCGCAAGACGCGATTACGCCCCAATCTCAATCGATTCCCTTTTTCGGCAGATTAATTTGCCGGTCGATTACCCGCCGCTGAATTCCCTGCACTTGTCCCGGCGCCTAGCAATTAGCACCGCGATCTCCTCCCCGCCCCACCCAGCCCGCTCGGCCTTGACCGTCGGGGGGATTCGCGCTTATTTGCCCGCTCTTCTGATAGAGCGACTCACGGCGCAAGGACTGTCGAACTTACTGGCCCTCCTGTTGACCTACTGACTGACAAAGACTGGCGGACTGTCAAACTGTCTGACGGATTGACGAACTGACGGACTGAAATATAGACGGATTGATAAATTGGTGAACTGACGGATTGATGAATTGACGGGCAGATGAACTGATCAGCTGACTTGATCTCTTTCTGGCTCGTAGTGTTTATATCTGATTGGCTGTCTAACTGACGGGCTGCTTGTCGTTTATCTGACACCCATCTAGGCTTTTGTAAAAGAGTACTACAACGTTGGAAATAATTGAAGTTGTTTCAAGTTCACGTTTCAACTGTCAGGCTCAGCTTTCAGACTTCGATTTATACATCTAATACACTTTCTTGTAGTTCCACATCCTTTTTTACAGAAAACTAATTCTTGGTTTCTGAAAGGCTGAAATACTATGGGATACGTGATGTTACTACTGTTCTTTGCTCTCCATTCCAAAATTACAAAATAAAAGAAGCCTATGAACTGTACAAGATATAAACCCACAAGTATAGTACAGACGTCTGCGCTGTTGACATTCACTTTGCTAAGTAAGATTAGAGAACAGCATTATTTCAAAGAATCAGTAACTTCATATTCTCATCTAGCATATCTCGTTAATGAAAATCCGTCATTAGCTCCACAAAGAAAGAATCCAGGAAGCAAACAATCCACTCAGAAGCCAAACAGAGTAATAGGATAATAACATCGCACGGTTCGTGGCAACTTTGTTCTCTCGTTTGACCACCTGATGCGCGCATCACGCATGAAAGCTCCGAGAGAAATGAGAATGCGCGCGCGCAACCCACTGCACGCGCCACGCCCAAATAAATCCTTTCTCCGCGCGCCCTGTTTGGAAACGAGTGGCAGAAATAAACTCGTGTTGAATTAGTGTTAAAATATTCGTAATTGTATATCTTAAATTAATATTTACCTTCATCACATACGATGCGCAGTTTTCATTTTAAACTTGTAAACACTTTTAAAATGATACGTTCTAAATGTCGATGTTATTTTTAAATTGGAAATTCTTTTGTATAGAAGGATTAATAAAGTGTCGCACCTGCACTCCCCAAAGGAGGAGGACCATAAAATCAAATGTACTTATTTTTTGTATGTACAAGAGCTCTTTACGAGTTAAGGCCTACCAGCGGCGTCCAGGTCTTGCTGCCATGGGTTTAGGGTGGTTCGGCGTGTGGTTAGCACATAGCCATCCCTACGCCGAATCTCTGGTCTTCTCTACCTGAAAAGTGAGCTTTCTCATCACCTCACAGCAACCGATACTGGGCTATTGCAAGGAAAACGCGCAGTTAATATTTACCCCGACCGGGACTCGAATCCAGGTATGCGCCGTGGAAAGCGAGCGCGTTAACCTGAGAGGACCTCTCACTTTTTGTACACTCATACTTTAATAATTTGTAGTTGTACCGATAACCGTACAGATAATAGAGGCTTTATTCATCCGAGATACGTATTATTTGTGACGGTTTAGTGAATAAGAAGAGAAGTTCGCATGCGGTCCTTGCCTGCGATACTGCTCCGGCATTCACATGATGTTGATAGGAGAAACCGCGCATATCTACCGATCAAAACAGACGACCGACAGAATTTCCTATCGACAGCTACTGAATTCACATCGCGATCACCACTGTTTCTAACATTGAAGGGTCTGCCGTTAAGACTTCTTTATGTCAATCAAAGAGTATAACGTCTTTTAGCAATTGAGTGACAATTATTCGTGCTACAACTGCAGCACTAATTTTTTCAACCATTGACAGGGAACCAGTACCTGTCAGCCCTGGCCTACGACAAAGCATAGCCGAGGCCATGGTCGCTCTGTATAATACATACTGCGCCATGGACACCACATTCATCACGACACCGCCATCACATGACGAACATCGAAGCGGTGCCTCTCAACAGGACATTCATATCCAAAATACTACTACAAAAAAAGAAAGAAACAATTATTGAATTCGATGTGACTATTAGATAATATCGAAAATCCGCCACGTCGAGACTCGAACTCCAGGATCTCCCGAGAGTTCCTGCTGAGAAAACGGTAACACGTGTCGTCAGTTAATCGGTGCCACCGTAGGTGGTTTGGTTTCCTCACGGTCATGGTACACGAAGTATTTGCAGTCAAGGAAATAAAGAAATACCGCATCGCTTCCTTAAGACTAGCCGTCGACCGTTGATGAGCGGGGTTTCCCTCTAGCAGGTATCTCCCACCAGCGGGACACCGCCCCAGCCGGGAAAAGCTCTAAGCCCCCGACCGGTCCCCCACCATGTGTGGTAGTGTAGTGCATGTTAGAGTAAGGGACGAGGACAGGACAAGGAAGAAGAAGGAGAGATCGTGCGCGGTCCGTGACCCGTTTGTTAGGATACCGCTCCGCTTTTCGCCTGGTGGTGATCAGAAAAAACGCGGAAAACTACGGATCAGAGCCACCGGCCGCTAGAATCCCCCATCAGACAGCGCCTGCATTCGACCCAGCCGACAAGCCAGTGAAGAGTGCAAGAGCGTGGCTTGACGCAGTTGCGGTGTCGATGGTCTGCAAGGACTCGACGGGGAGAACGAACGACGGATACGAGGAGGTTTCAGGTGGGTTGGTATGGGGATAGGGGAACTTGCGGGCTTCGGGAACTGGGAGAGTGGGAGTCAAAGCTTTATTCGTGCGTAGTCCAAGGCGCAGTTGTAAACGCGTAGCGTCTCCTGAACAACCAAATTTCTATTAGCTCCGGCCATGAAAACCTGCACATTGGAGTTCGAGTGTTAACTCATCAGGTTGCCGGAGTGTGGGAGCAAGGTGACATGAGGGCGCGGGTCGTGAGAGCAGAAAACGATGGAGAGTGGGGACGTGACAGGGAGGCACGTGGGAGCGTGGGGTATGAGTGAGGGGACTTGAGAGAAGGAACATTGTAGAGTGAAGGCGAGAGAGCGTGGGAGTGAGGAGACGTATGAGTAAGGGGACGTGTGAGTGAGGGAAAGTGGGAGAGAGGGGATGGGGGTGGGAGCGAGGGAACATGGGAGTGAAGAGACGTAGGAACGAGTGGATGTGGGAGTGAGGGGACGTGGGAGCGACGGGACGTGGGAGCGAAAGGGACGTGGAAGCGACGGGACGTGGGAGCGAGGGGACGTGGAAGCGAGGGGACGAGGGAGCGAGGGGACGTGGGAGCGAGGGGACGTAGGAGCGAGGGGACGTGGGAGCGAGGGGACGTGGGAGCGAGGGAACGTGGGAGCGAGGAGACGTGGGAGCGAGGGGACGTGGGAGCGAGGGGACGTGGGAGAGAGGGGACGTGGGAGCGAGGGGACGTGGGAGCGAGGGGACGTGGGAGCGAGGGGACGTGGGAGCGAGGTAACGTGGGAGCGAGGAGACGTGGGAGCGAGGGAACGGGGGAGCGAGGGGACGGGGGAGCGAGGGGACGTGGGAGCTAGGAGACGTGGGAGCGAGGGGACGGGGGAGCGACGGGACGTGGGAGCGAGGGGACGTGGGAGCGAGGGGACGTGGGAGCGAGGGGACGTGGGAGCGAGGGGACGTGGTGGAGTGATGGAGACGTGGGAGCAAGCGTGGAGGCGTGGGGGCGTGGGAGCGTGGGGTGGAGGAGCTGTGAGCACGTGCGGTTGCGTGGCGCGGCCAAGTGAGCTGGGAGTGTGTCGGCTGGAGGCGTGTGGGCGTGTGGGCGTGGTCGCGGCGCGGCGTCCCAGGAAGGGCGCGCGCGGCGCGGACTGCGTCCGGAGCGATTAGCGGGGCTCAAGGCGCCTCCGCGGCCGCTTCTAATTGCCAAGAGATTATGCGCCGGCGCTGCACCCTCCCTCACCTCCTTCCCCTCCCCCCCGCCGGCCCGCCCGCCCGCCGCCGACACCTTCGCTGCCCCCACATCTCGCGAGGGCCAGACGATCATTTCCGAGCGCCATCTCGGCATTTCTCGAACCGGAAGTCAGTGGCGTAGCGTGGGTGTCAGCCGTCCGAGACGAAGGAAAATTTCGCTGCCCCTTTATTTAGACATTACAATTAAAAAGACGAAATATACAGTAATTGTAAAGACCATTTCAACAAGAACAATCATCATTAGTGTGCATTGTACAGGTTACAGATAAAGTCATATGACAATACAATAATTAGATGTTTTACAATATTATAAACTCTACACGTTTATTTAAAGACGTCATCACAAAATAAGTAATGAAATTACTGTATTTGAATTAGAATAAAAGAAAAATCAGTAACGCGGTCTGAAAAATAATGTATAACACACGTTATAAAACTGATTTTAATTTGCTCGTATCACATCGCCACTCCGCCTATCGACCTCGTGTCGTAATCTTTTATTCTCGCAAAATTAAATGCTACTTTTAGTATTCGTTTCACAAATAGTTCAAAAACGCTATCCATCTCTCTCATCTTGTCACATTTGGTTGTATAGTTCATCGTTTTCTTCTTGAAATACTTAAACCCTTCCTTAGTCGAATTTTCTTTCAAACTACAAAAAATGTAGGATTTCATTACGACTCCGGAATTTTCCGGACTCGGTATTACGAAACCCAGCACTCGCGATCACTTTATCCAAGGTTTCAACCAATTCACCAATTAAGTGGTCGCTCGTAGTTTTAGACGGCTCTGTTGCTACTGCCTAAGCGGAGTTGCCTGTGAGGTTGCTGTTAATTTCCGCCGGATTCGTTGCTTCAATGGTGGTGCGTTTGTGTTTAATTCGGGTGACCACCCTCTGGCCAACAGAATTAGCTCTATGTACATTACACCTTCCTCTACTAGGACCTGCTACGTATGTGGTGTTACCCTCTATGGCACTTTGAATCTACAACAAGAAAATTGTTCTCTTTTTTTGACTTGTCTTGCGAAGAAAGGTACACATCAGAATGGATACATTATATTATAAGGTAAAAATACAAAATTTCATAGTTTGCTCCAATACCATTATATAATAACTATTTCATTCCCTTTTTAAGCAGTTAAGAAAATGAAAGAATGTAATAGTTTTCAAGCAAACGATAAGTCGTCAAATTACTACCATTAGTATCTTAATTTAAACATACTGTGACATGTAAGTGTGAAGTTAAATCCCATTATATATTATGGTGCGCCATAAAAGATTCCGTCAAAAAATTCTAGTATATAGAAAATAGTAATTACAAACATTAAAAACTGTAAATGACTCAAAATTACTTGACCATTGAAAATATTTAGTGAAACGTTTAGTAGGCAGGCTTGCAATCTGTTTAGTATCGATGCACATAATGATATGCACAAAGACATGTGTTTTATTTGGATGCAGGTGGAGGAAGATTAAAACGTATGTGAACGGTGACGAACAAGGAGAGGGGCCAGCCAAGTCGATGTTATGAAATTTTTCCCGGGAAGGGTCGCAAGGGAGAATTTGGACCCTGGTTTTATTTATTCATGTACAGTTTTGTTTGAGAACTTTGTATAATCTTGTGATTTTCAGTACCGTTTCCCTAATCATTTATTTACAAAATCCATTACTCTTCACATGTATCCAGACTGTCAGTCAATTCTCTAATTTATTTTATCTCACCGTTGTCTCTGAGATCACAAACCTTCCGAGCGCCCTCCTAGACCCGTGTGCGCAAGCAGAGGCGACCGGCGGATTGCTCACGTAGACCTTACGATAAACTGAATTTATTTATAGTGAACATAATCCAAATAGTCTCTATCAACTTCCGGCAAAATAAAATATTATTGATACTTGCAGGAATTGCCAGAAACAAAAATTGCAGACGCAAGTTGGCATCGTATTTGCCTTTGGTTTATACTGAGTTCAATACTAACAGATTTGCCTCGAGAGTCGACATCTAAAACAACACAATATATGTATTCAGAACAAACAAAAAAGCAGAGATTCTAAGAAAGAAAACCGACAACACAATATGTAAAATTTGTACTAGAAGTCAGTACGGAAAAGCATCCTCTAAATGCGAAAAGTGCAAGAAAAGTCGTTTACTGAAATTTAAACACACATTCTCAAATTAACATGTGAAATATTCGAATGTTTATGCACTTACTTTGCTCTGATTGAAAGAAAAAAATATGAATGTATTGATCAACAAGTGTTTGATTTTTTATAAATTTATAATAATTATTAAAACATACTCGATTAATGAAGTTAAGGATGTGACAGCCATTTAAATAGCGAATTGTACTAATTCACGATGTTAGAAGACCTCTAGGCTACGAATTCATTCTGGGATACGTTTTCTCTCACGCGATTCGCAAGATGCGACGTTTCCCAGGTTAAAGTTGATAAATCAAATTACTTTGAAAACCATAGGAAAGCTGAATAAGAGGTTAGCCGAATATTTAGAGATCAAATTGTATTGGAGAATTCTGTGGATATCTAGAATATCCTCAATCCAGATATTTTCCTAAGCAACATATCGTCAGATCAGGAAAGAAAGTGAGCCCCTGACTGGCTTCAAAACGAGTGTGGAACTGTAGTGCATACAAGAGTGCGTGTGTAAAGGGAGAAGATATGACCCGAAAGAGGAATTAAAAACTGCGAGCGGACTGCGACCCGTTTGTTAGGATACTACTACTACAGACGTTCGTCTGATATATGTTAGCGATATTACGGAGAGCTTTTGAGTAGTGAGCAGACTGATAGAATTCTTCTCCAGGCAGCAGTTGAATTGGACTCATTGATTGATTAGTGATGTGCGCGCGTCCACTGCTAAGGTTTTTAGTCCCGCATGTGTAGTGCACGTTTTCATTGCGGAAGGTGGGAGTGATCTTCCCCAACTGGATGGTGAGATCTGGCGCGGACCTACGTTGGCTTGTGGGATTTTCCCAAACCAGATATCTCCCACCACCGGGTCTCCGAACTAGAAGAATCTCTAAGGCCCCAACCGATCTGCCGACAAATAATAGTTTAAAGCATTTGAATGTGTGTGTAAGCAAGTGGTGAGAACAGGCCAAGGAAGAGAAAGAAAAGATCACACGATCTTTGGCCCGTTTATTAGGGTACAGATTCGGCATGCCCCTGGCGTTGATCGGAGAAACCACGGAAAACTACCGACCAGTGCAGCCAGTCGCTATAATTCTCCTCCAGGCAGTGGCTGAATTCGATTGAGCTATTTAGCTAGGGTTGAACATTCACCAGGATCGGAACTCGCAATCCAGAAGCTCTGAGAGAGACTCTACCGCGTCATTACAAGATGCCAGGCCATCCCGGCAGACTGAGAGGAATGCGGAGTATGTATGAGTGTGCATGTACTTGTCGCGGCAGCCCACGTACAGGCTATGGCCTACATGATGATTAGCATGAAGAACCCCCACGCAGTATCATTTTCCGGTCTTTTCAACTTGAGTGAGCTTTTTCATCGTCACTCAGAAACATATTGGAACATTGCAAGGAAAGCGCACACTATAATCTTACACGACGAAGGATTGCGTCATGGAACACAAGGACGGTGACCAATGAGTTATCCTCGAGAGCGGAATATGGAGTAGATCTGGCGTTGGCGAAATATGGAGTAGATCTGACATCTGCGGAATACGGAGTAAATATGGCATTGGCAGAATACGGAGTAGATATAGAGTTGGCGGAATGTGCAGTAGACCTGGCATTGGCGGAATATGAGTAGATCTGGCGTCGGCGGAATACGGAGTTGACCTGGCGTTGGCGGAATACGGAGTAGATCTGGCGTTGGCGGAATATGGAGTAGACCTGGCGTTGGCGGAATACGGAGTAGACCTGGCGTTGGCGGAATACGGAGTAGACCTGGCGTTGGCGGAATACGGAGTAGACCTGGCGTTGGCGGAATACGGAGTAGACCTGGCGTTGGCGGAATTCGGAGTAGACCTGGCGTTGGCGGAATACGGAGTAGACCTGGCGTTGGCGGAATACGGAGTAGACCTGGAGTTAGCGGAATACGGAGTAGACCTAGAGTTGGCGGAATACGGAGTAGATCTGGCGTTGGCGGAATACGGAGTAGACCTGGCGTTGGCGGAATACGGAGTAGACCTGGCGTTTCTCTGTCGGATGGCGCGCACAGCTGCAGCAGCGCCTCTCGCTGCGAGCGCTCTCCCGTGCAGAAGGCTCTCCCGTGCCAGGCGGCGCCGCCCCCCGGGGGCGCGGCGAGTGGCCATTTGTTTACGGAACAACCCCCTCCCGGCCACCCCCGCTGCAAGGCGAGATGGGGGGGGGGTGGCTCCTCGAGGGAGGGATGGAGATTACGGGGCTAATGGGGTGCTGCATGCACACCTGCAGCCGCTACTCCTAGCTGGGAGGCGGCCAACGGCCGGGGGCGGAGGGTGGGGGATGGTCGCGTCGCGGATGACCGCAGGGCTGCGGAGTGGGGGCAGGTCGACCGCGCCGCCGGCCTGCGACTGACAGCTGTCGAACAGCGGGCTCTAACTGGCTACCCAAGCGCAGCGCGGCCCCTGACTGAGCGTTCAAGAAGAACGGCATCTGCGCCTCTCTCAGAATGTAACAATAATAATAATAATAATAATAATAATAATAATAATAATAATAATAATAATAACTAAACTCCCCGGTAATTCAAAAGACTGGGAAGTGCAAGAAATTGCTTTATTTGGAACAGCCCACATTTTGCGTAAAGTATTGTAGAGGCACTCATAGTCACCGGATCTGCTCCTTAGGTAGCTGGTTGCAACCTGGAGTAGATTTTATATTCAGCCGACTCATAAGATCTTTAGTCGTGATGTAATGGAATAATAATAATAATAATAATAATAATAATAATAATAATAATAATAATAATAAAGACTACGATAATCCCTATCGGGCAAAGTCCTGTTTCTACACAGGATTAGCTCACATTACACCAAGATAGGCTACTTCTGATGTTGGTTACTATCGTTGCTTTTATAACTAATTTAGCAACTCATCTTATTTAGTTTGCTTTACAAGTTTTGCCACAGTTTTTTAGTTCATTTTTAGCTTATTTAACAACTATTCTCACTTCATTCGCTTTTTGCTCTTGCTTTACCTTTTTTGCACTTAGTTCACTTTTCCTTATCTAATATTTCAACTTAGTTCACTTTTGTTCTATTTTCCCATTATTTTTTACCTAGCTTACTATGTAATTTTACTTAAGATTCATTTCATATTCTCTCCAAATGAATATTACAAACTTCTATCGGGGATGGAAATGATCACTTTTAGCCAGAAAGAATCAAATAAGAAATTTCACATAACGGAGTAATACCTGTGATGTTTCCACTGATTTTTAAGGATCTCCTTCTGTAGAGATGTTCGGCAGATCACGTTTCAGTGTAATTGAAGATATTTCATGTTCCTACCGAGCTTCTGTCCATACACCTATCAATTCCATAGGCATTACCTAACAATCCGGAACATGTTGGGGCGAGGGGCGTGGGGGGCGATGGCTGTATGAAGGACGTAGGTAAGCATAGGTGAAAGACGGAGGTTAGAAAACGTAAACGGAAGTAGGGAAGGGATACGGTGAGGACGGTTGTGGTGATGGACCGAAAAGCGATCGAGTTGAGAGGGTGGGCGTTTCTCGAGCGGGTGTGCGGTGAAAGGACAGTCGATAAGGCGGGGTAGCATTGTAGGCGGAGGGGCTTTGGCTTAGGGTGGGGTGCATTGTAGGCGTGGAGCAGAGAGAGCGAGGAGAGGACGAAACACCGGGAAGAAATCCAAAGGAAGGGGAGATGGCGGGTGGGAGGAGGAGGATTAAGCGAGGACAGTCCGGCGGCACTGGACGAGAAAGTGGAAAGGGCTGTTGAGGATTGGGGGGCGGGGGCTGGGAGAGGGGGAGGGGGAGGAGCGGGTCGGCGGGAGGAAGCGGGGGTGGGGGCCGTGCTTCCGGAGATACGTCCTGTGCCGCACGCACTTCCGCCTGCCACGCACATCCGGTTGGAGCCCCAGCTGCAAAGGGCTGCTTGGCGGCGGGGAACGGAGGGAGCGGAGACGCAGAAGCAGGTGACGCAGACGGAAGGAATAACGAACTCGAAGGAGGAAGAGAGAGAAAGTTAAGTGGGTAGGAGGAGCGCAACGGGATCAAGGAGACATCACCAGCTCAAGGAACGATTAGATGTTTTCTGGAAGAGAAGATTTTTCCAACGGCATCGGAGGTCTCAAAAGAACGTCAATAAGCGGATCTGAAGAACATGAAATAAAAACAAGTGGATCTTTAGACAAGCTTAAAACCTGTACGAAACAAAACGTAAAATACATAATCCTTTTCTTGTTGCACTCGAATTTAGTCTCAAAAAGATTACCAAATTGGTTATTTTATTCAAAGCCATTCCTGAAAAAATTAAACCTCTCTGCATTCTGTTGCAAACCTAAATACAAATATTTAACTCATCTCAATTTTCAAATTCTAATACAATATTTAACAACATAAGAAAACAAAAGATATCAAGATGAAACATTTTAGAGAGTGTAGAAATGTTCTGTTAGTACCTGAGTTATCAACCTGTAACACCACACTCTGCCAACACTTTTTTTTGTTGCATCTTCCGTTACAATTACTGTAACTACTTATTTTTTTTAAAAGAAGTAACACTTCAATTCTCGTTTTATTTGAGTTTTATTTTAACTTTTTTGTACAATGTACTTTCATATATTATACCTTCTTACTTTATACAATTATAACTTACATATTTCATTAGAGGAACACGTTTTACGTTCAATTCTCTCTCTATAAGTCATCAATCCTATCCGTTGCTAACCTCATTCTCTAACAACCCTCGGTACATCATATGTTTCTTATTTACCAAATAACAATGTAAAAAATGTAAATAAACATTGGAATTATTCGAAACGTTACACAACCCTGCATTTATGTATTCCTGTACAGTTGTCATATTCGTTTAAATAATCATCGAGATTTTTTGCTCTAATCATAGTAATTTCAAAAATATTAGTTCTACGTTGAAGGAAAATGATATAGTTACAATTTTAACTGAATAGTGTAAGTGTAAATGAACAAGAAAGCAGTGGCAAGGTACATATTCACAAGAAGAAAACCTTCCGGGGAAGTTAGGTTCTGAGATCGCCCAGTGTTCGCTTCTTTGTTTTTCCTGAATCGTGGATAATCTGGACGCTGTAGGTTCGAGTACCAATGGTGTTGGATTTTCCACGCTATCTGGATAGGTACTTCGAATTCAATGACGGTCAGGAGGAGAATTCTATCAAGTGATAAGTCAAATCGATACTTTCTCAAGATTTGTACTATCAATACGAGAGTGTTGCACCAGCGAAAGCTACGTGTGTGATTCGAGAGCAGGCCGAGGTGGGCAATGTGGCGCGAGCTTAAAGCAAAGCGGCTGAACAATGGTGCTTTTTTTAAATTGTTGCGTCTCAGTCATTTTCTTTATGCATTACCGTTAACTGGTGACGTGCCTTCAAACTGCTCTTATTGGTGACGTGAGGTCTGTGAGACCCCAAATGTTTTAGGCAGAATATTTTCGGTGTTCCATTTCATGTTGACTTGACAATTTTTTTCACGTCAACAATGATTTAATAAACAAGAAAATAAAGAGGATTTGTTGTTAATGTGTAAAATAAAAAATAATGATTTATTACTCGCCGAGTACATTTCTGGCTATAATTTGTTCCATACTGTTTCATGCTGGAGAAGTAATACGGACCAGCGACCGCCCGCAACAAGCTTTCCTCATCAGTTAATTTTAAACACACACACACGCAACCATATTTGCATGCCCTTCATGAAAAAAGAGACCAGTCTCGAGGTTATTGTTCTGGTTGAGCCGGTACCCCTCTAGGTGAAATATATGGAGAAGGAAACCCCCGGAATCAGAGATGTAGGTCGGTCACTGATTTTATATTCTAGTGGACGAGGAACGCCTTCATCTCCTTGATTAAAATATACACTACGCTTAAATGACTAATGAGCACAGCAGTTGACACGGCCTGAAACAATACAGGGCATGAGAATGAAGAGACACGAAACTGAAATGTTTGATGAAAAAGAAAGTAATGTGAGTAAATTCGAATTTGAAAATTAGAAAAAGAAAGAGTCCAGACTGTACGCATTAGAACAAGAAGAAACTAAACAAAATGTGGAGAAGATTACAGAGAAGGAAAAACTTGTCAGAGCGGAGAAGCTCATCACCCAGGAGAAGAACCGGCTGAAGTGTCTCAGGGCATCAATAGATTTGTGTCTGGTGTCACCAAGTGTCTGTGTGTGGGTGGTCTTTGGGTACGTGCCCCGCCGATGACAGGATTTTTGGCACTAGCCAAACAGCTAGGTCGTGTTCAGCCGCTATGTGAAGGAGGTAGTTATCCGAGGTTTCTTCGATCAACGCTGGGCGAATGACGCAGAAGAACCCTATTACAAATCGGCGACGGAACGCGCGATCTCTCCTTCTTCTCCCCTTACACAAAGTGCATTACCGCACTTTTAGGGAGAACAGTTTGGTTGCTTAGAGCTTGTCCCGGCTAAGGCGGTGCCCCGCTGGTGGGAGATTTCTGGATGAGGGAAACCTGGCAAGCCGGCGTGTAGGTCTGTACGTGTTATCACCATCCAGCAGGGGAAGTCACTGCCACCTCCCATAAAACTACACTTACAGGACTAATGACCTTTGAAGTTGACGCGCCCGGCAACATGAAATAATCACTCAATCCACCGTGTGGAGGAGGAGACCGGCTCCGGCGCGGAGGGCAGCGGCACGCGAAGGCAGAGCGCCCTAGTGGGAAGGCGGGAACCAGCCCTCCTCCCACGCGGCGGCGTAGCGGTGGGCGCGGCGTGGAGCGGACGCGGCGCCGATTTCGCGGCTCATTTACCAGCCGCCCCCGCCCTCGAAATCGGCCCCGCCCTCGCCCCGCCATCGCCCCGCCCCGCCCCCGCTCCCGCTCCCGCTTCCGCCCCCGCCATCGCCGCCGCCATAGCCCCCGCCATACACCCCGCCATACACCCCGCCATAGCCCCCGCCATAGCCCCCGCCATAGCCCGCGCCATTGCCCCTACCCCGCCCTAGCCCCCGCCATCGCCCCCGCCATCGCCCCCGCCATCGCCCGCGAACTCTCCACCTCCGCGCACCCCAAAAAGGCCGCGTGCACAGCTTCCAGCCTTTCCCGCGCCCCACCCACGCCTGTCACGCGCTCCTGGGCCAGCTGCGGAAGGAATCCTCTACTAGGGATGTACGGGGCTTGCCTCGGTGGCGCAAGGGTCTGGAGCACTCACTCGATAGCGGCAAACAAACTGGATATAGTTATCCGAGATTTGGAGAAAAAATCGTGTTCACTAGTCGATGTTGCTGTACCTTGCGATCAAAACGTCGTTACCAAAGAGGCAGAGCATAAACTCTTAAATACAAGTGTTTGGAAATCGAGGTCAGCCGAATGTGCGGCGTAAAAGCACAGGTCGTCCGAATAGTCATCGGAGCTCTGGGATTTGTTCCGCAAAATTTGTGTAAGAACTTGTCTAAACTCCCAGGTAATTCAAAAGAATGGGAAGTGAAAGAAATTGCTTTATTTGGAACAGCCCACATTTTGCGCAAAGTATTGTAGAGGCACTGACAGTCCCTAGACCTGCTCCTTAGGTAACTGGTTGCAACCTGGAGTAGATTTTATGTTCAGCCGACTCATAACATCTTTAGTCGTGATGTAGTGGAATAATAATAATAATTATTATTATTATGATCATTATTATTATTATAGAGAATAGAATAGAGAGGTAGATATTGTGCCCATAGTTATTTCATCTAATGGGCTGAAGATTGGAGGATTGTAAAAGAGAAACTCTATCTAAATGAGTGGCACTTCAGAACCATGCAAAAAGCCGTGCTGCTGGCAACCACCAATATTGTGCGTAAGGTTCTCTCTCTTAATCATTGAAGCGGAACCTGAGTGCACTGGAGCAAGAACCTCTCACCATCTGTCTCACCATATGTGTTGACGTTCTGTCGTTGAGTTATACCTGGAAACTCCGGTCGAGCGTGAAATTTTGAAAAACGATGATGATGATGAAGATGATAACGATAATAATAATAATAATAATAATAATAATACAGTCCTAGTCCAGTCCTACTGTCCTAGTCTCTCTCTACTGTTCCAGTCCAGTTCTAGTGTTCTAGTTCAACCCTACTGTTCTTGGCTCTCTCTACTGTTTCAGTTTCAGTCTGGGCGTCCTGCCCTCCGCGTGCCTCGCTCTGCACCCCACGAAACGCAAGTCCCCGTTTGGCGCCGGCGTTTGACGGTAAGTGACGCGCGCGCGCTCGCGCGGCGAACAAGCGCCGCCGTATTTACCCAACGCGAAGGCCCCTCTCCCCCTCACCGCCCCGCATCGCCGCGCTCCCGCCGTAACTCGACAGAGGACAGGCGCTCCGCGCGACGCGAGCGGGCCTGGAGGGGAGCACGTCAGAGAGAAGGGGGAAGAGCCCGTACGAGCAGGGTTGTGGATTGCGATACGCGAAAGAAAACCAGGCTCTGTGAAGTGGTTTAGGAGATGTAGGGGAAATGTATTTTGGAGGGTAATAAAGTGTAATATTTGTCGGGCATTAGAATAAAAGCCATCTGAAAGCGAGATGATTGAAAGAGTGACAACGAAAGCGACTAGTATACAATTGAATGCAGAATGGTGGAGTTTAAAGATTACTAAGGTTACAAAATTTCTCCCTGATAAAACAAAATTCCTCGCTAAGAGGCGAAAGTTACCAAGAACATACAAAAACTATCGGTATTAACGCAACTATAAATGTTTACAGACGACGATATGGGTATAATGTTGAATAGAAGACTCTCTCAAATTAATTCTGGGAAAGTTGGCAGAGAACACGCCATCAGATAAGGTAGATTTGAATGTGTAATGTTACATGAAAATGCATAAAGATAGGCTCTCAAACAAGTTTAGTGTCAGAACACTACAAAAAGTCAAAAATGAAAAATTCACAAAGATCTGCATGCGAAGCACAATACAAGCATTGTAAAGACAAAAAATATTATTGAAATGAGTGAACTTTGCCGAATAGTGACGCCAAAAAAAAGTGATAAATGACCAAGATCTATAGTTTGTTTAGTGGAAATTACCAAAAATTGAATGAACTGTGACTTGAATAACAAATGCATTACTACAATAGGCGTGCCGGTTCGTCGCACTTCTCAACATTGTCACGGAGCAACCGTAGCGTGCTGGCCAAACAGAGCCCAGAGAGCAGGTATTCGCCCTGGGTCGTCGTGCACGGCACGTTGCACCTGACGCGAGCAGCGCCGAGTTAGGTGTGACGGCCGGGCCACAAAGCTATTCACGGCAGGCAGCGAGAGTGTTGCACCAGCGAAAGCTACGTGTGTGATTCGAGAGCAGGCCGAGGTGTGCAATATAGCGCGAGCTTAAAGCAAAGCGACTGAACAATGGTGTTTTTTTTAATTGTTGCGTCTCAGTCATTTCCATTATGCATTAACCGTTAACTGGTGACGTGCCTTCAAACTACTCTTACTGGTGACGTGAGTTCTGTGAGACCCCAAGTGTTTTAGGCAGAATATTTTTGGTGTTCCATTTCATGTTGACTTGACAATTTTTTTCACGTCAACAATGCTTTAATAAACAAGAAAATAAAGAGGATTTGTTGTTAATGTGTAAAATAAAAAATAATAATGATTTATTACTCGCCGAGTACATTTCTGGCTATAACTTCTTCCATACTGTTTCATCTCTATTAATTATCTTAAGAACTCGTAGAAAGGTTTGAAACATTATTCACTACATTAACAAATCTTCATTTAAATACGATAATGCATTGTTACACGAAGATTATCCATTAAAAAATTTGCAATGTACATTCATTGTGGGAAGAAAAGTCTCACTGCAGGTGATGCGTTTCGGAGTGGTTTTGCGAGACCACTCCGAAACTTCAACTGGCCCTCAAAGGCGAACCGCTGCCACTGGATCCGCTGCCCTGCGTGTGAGTGTAGGCCGCATTTTAGATAAAACGAGTTTTCTTTGCGGGCCACCCAAAACAAAGCCAAGGGCCGCATGCAGTTCTCGGGACGCGGCATTAAGACCACTGATTTGGATGATATAGGCTGAGGGGGATACACGATAATTTGTTTGCCTCCTGCTGTAGTCGCACAGGCACGGAAGATCGGTTGTTTGCGAAATATTCTCTCAGTTAAGTTTTAAATATAGTTTTAAAACAACTCATAGAAATTTTTCGACGTGTAGGTGCAGTGTCCACAAAACTGTCTTTGTTCTGTGCAGCTTAAAATATGCAAAATAACTTATATATAATTATCTAAGGCATTTTAGCGGCATGTTCTCTTGAATCTTTACTTTTAAATAATAATCATAATTCACAATAATTCAATCATGCCTCTATTTTGCAAAGAATGCCGACAATAAACACAACAAAAGAAATTTGCATGAAAGAAACGCTTTCTGTTTCCGCCCGCGTCGTCACGTTTTCGCAATTCCGAGTCGCACTAAAGCTGGCGCTTGGCGAAACAAATCCATTTTGAAATTTTTCGTATTCGCGGGAACAAAAAGTTCCTAATCCGCGTAGCGCGGAACTCCGCCAGGGTGGAAGCGGAGATGTGGGGCGGGGAGAGGTCGGGGTGGAATTGGGGAGGAGTGGAGGTAAAGGTGAGCGCAGGCACTGAAGTGAGGACAGTGAAGCAATGGTGGGGTGAGATATTACTGGGTGGGACCGGATAGGCCGGGGCTGTATGGGACGGAATGCAGCGGGGCGGAGCAGGGTGTGACTGGGTTGGTTGGGAGGGGTCGGAAGGGGCAGGGCTGGATGGGACGGAAGGAGCGGGGCTGGATGGGACGGAAGGGGTGGGCCGGAGGAACGAAAGGGGAGGGGCTGGATGGAACGAAAGGGGCGGGGCTGGATGGGACGGAAGGGGTGGGCCGGAGGAACGAAAGGGGAGGGGCTGGATGGAACGAAAGGGGCGGGGCTGGATGGGACGAAAGGGGCGGGGCTGGATGGGACGAAAGGGGCGGGGCTGGATGGGACGAAAGGGGCGGGGCTGGATGGGACGAAAGGGGCGGGGCTGGATGGGACGGAAAGGTCGGGGCAGGATGGAACGAAAGGGGCGGGGCTGGATGGGACGAAAGGGGCGGGGCTGGATGGGACGGAAGGAGCGGGGCTGGATGGGACGGAAGGGGTGGGCCGGAGGAACGAAAGGGGAGGGGCTGGATGGAACGAAAGGGGCGGGGCTGGATGGGACGAAAGGGGCGTGACTGGATGGGACGAAAGGGGTGGGTCTGGATGGAACGAAAGGGGCGGGGCTGAATGGGACGAAAGGGTCGGGGCTGGATGGGACGAAAGGGGCGGGGCTGGATGTATCGAAAGGGGAGGGGCTGGATGGAACGAAAGGGGCGGGGCTGGATGGGACGGAAAGGCCGGGGCTGGATGGGACGAAAGGGGCGGGGCTGGATGGGACGAAAGGGGCGGGGCTGGATGGGACGAAAGGGGCGGGGCTGGATGGGACGAAAGGGGCGGGCTGGATGGGACGGAAAGGTCGGGGCTGGATGGAACGAAAGGGGGCGGGGCTGGATGGGACGGAAAGGTCGGGGCTGGATGGGACGAAAGGGGTGGGGCTGGATGGGACGAAAGGGGCGGGGCTGGATGGGACGAAAGGGGCGGGGCTGGATGGGACGGAAAGGTCGGGGCTGGATGGAACGAAAGGGGCGAGGCTGGATGGGACGAAAGGGGCAGGGCTGGATGGGACGAAAGGGGCGGGGCTGGATGGGACGGAAAGGTCGGGGCTGGATGGAACGAAAGGGGCGGGGCTGGATGGGACGGAAAGGGGCGGGGCTGGATGGGACGAAAGGGGCGGGGCTGGATGGGACGAAAGGGGCGGGGCTGGATGGGACGAAAGGGGGCGGGGCTGGATGGGACGAAAGGGGCGGGGCTGGATGGGACGAAAGGGGCGGGGCTGGATGGGACGAAAGGGGCGGGGCTGGATGGGACGGAAAGGTCGGGGCTGGATGGAACGAAAGAGGCGGGGCTGGATGGGACGGAAAGGTCGGGGCTGGATGGGACGAAAGGGGTGGGGCTGGATGGGGACGAAAGGGGCGGGGCTGGATGGGACGAAAGGGGCGGGGCTGGATGGGACGGAAAGGTCGGGGCTGGATGGAACGAAAGGGGCGAGGCTGGATGGGACGGAAAGGTCGGGGCTGGATGGGACGAAAGGGGTGGGGCTGGATGGGACGAAAGGGGCAGGGCTGGATGGGACGAAAGGGGCGGGGCTGGATGGGACGGAAAGGTCGGGGCTGGATGGAACGAAAGGGGCGGGGGCTGGATGGGACGAAAGGGGCGGGGCTGGATGGGACGAAAGGGGCGGGGCTGGATGGGACGAAAGGGGCGGGGCTGGATGGGACGAAAGGGGCGGGGCTGGATGGGACGAAAGGGGCGGGGCTGGATGGGACGAAAGGGGCGGGGCTGGATGGGACGGAAAGGTCGGGGCTAGATGGAACGAAAGGGGCGGGGCTGGATGGGACGGAAAGGTCGGGGCTGGATGGGACGAAAGGGGTGGGGCTGGATGGACGAAAGGGGCGGGGCTGGATGGGACGAAAGGGGCGGGGCTGGATGGGACGAAAGGGGCGGGGCTGGATGGGACGGAAAGGTCGGGGCTGGATGGAACGAAAGGGGCGGGGCTGGATGGGACGGAAAGGTCGGGGCTGGATGGGACGAAAGGGGTGGGGCTGGATGGGACGAAAGGGGCGGGGCTGGATGGGACGAAAGGGGCGGGGCTGGATGGGACGGAAAGGTCGGGGCTGGATGGGACGAAAGGGGCGGGGCTGGATGGGACGGAAAGGTCGGGGCTGGATGGAACGAAAGGGGCGGGGCTGGATGGGACGGAAAAGGGGCGTGGCTGGAGGGGACGGAAAGGTCGGGGCTGGATGGGACGAAAGGGGCGGGGCTGGATGGGACGGGCTGGGACTGGATGGGACGGGTTGGGGCTGGATGGGACGGGGTGGGGCGGGATGTAACAGGTAGGGCGGGGGGGAGGGGGAGGGGGCGGGGAGGGAGAGGGGGGCGGGGAGGGGGAAGTGTGGCGGGTTGGATCGAGGGCGTGGGCTGGGATTTGAGAGCGCTGGTGAGACTGGGGAGGGGGCCTGAATGCGCCGCAGCTTCCGTTGCGGTGCCGAGCGCGGAGGCGAAAATTGAGTTAATCGCTTCGTGGGCGGGGGCGGCGCTGCTGACTGTCCATGCCTGCGCCGCCCGCCACGTGCTGGAACGCCGCAGAATGCCTGTCGCTGGAAATACGTTTACGTTAGATCGATATCCCTTGTTCGACAGAAATTACGATTAGATAAACGGGGAGTTGGGCTAGGGGTGCAAAGTGGCTTCACGGCTATCGTTTGTGATGCTACAAAGAGGAAGTGCGGATTCGTCATGCGGAGAATCAATTTTACTTGCAGAGTATACGTTATGCAGGGAATCATTCTAACATCAGCATTCCTCATGTCGAACCAGCAAGGTGCAAAAATACTGAGCGAAGGTACGAAGTATAACACTTTTGTAAGTCGACACGAATACAGGAAGTTCTAATTCTCGGTACATTTTGCGTCGCATGTTGTGATGTTGGAGAAGACGTCGGAGAAGTAGCTCTACACCGCCGGAATTTTCTTATTTGAGGAAAGTCAGCGGTAGCCAGATTTTTCAAACATCAACAAGTTCCTAATATTAATGGAATATTGGGAAACTTAATACATATTTTATACCCTTATTTATTCTCATCAAATTTGAAAACAACGTAGCACAAAGGAATTTTTATAGAGGAATTTAAACAAGTACGAAAGCTACAATTTAAACGACCATGGACATTAGTGTCACTTCAGAATAATTCATCTTGGTGTTTAAAATTTAATTGTAACTTAAATATTAATTAATTAAAGAGTATGTTGCCTCATTGTTCCAGAGTTCATTCGTATGTATCCTAATGTGTTATTCCTTTGACCTCCTTACATTGATTTTGTACTTAATGCAAACAACCAAATTCTAATCATATTCCTGTAGTTATTGCAGTGTCAAGTGATAACCGATTATTTATAACTTTTGCAATTTCAAATATTCAGATTTGAAAAAAATTGCACGTGGGCAATATTTATGGGTACTTCGCACAATCCAAGAAAAAACTGCCGACTTTTTTGAAAAAACGTATTTAAAAATGGCTTTTATTGCACGCAATATTAAACAAAACCACTCGTATTTTAAAAAAATTAAACAATATCTTTTCGAAATATCCATTTTTGAAAAATCAGACTTTATTACAAAAACTATCTTTGATTCTGTACATCACTGAACAAAATTTCTTTTGCAATTCTCCAAAATTCGGGGAAATCAAAGTAAATTGAATCTCCTCCATTTTATTAGGTACTATGTTCTATTCTAAAAAATAAAGAAAATATCGAGCTATTTTTGAGAAAAATTTTGAAAAAAACATTGGGCCTTCATATAAAGTACTAAGTACTGCCCAAAAAATCCATTTCAAATTCAAGGGGGCACGAAATTAGCCACGTCGAACGAGCAATATCAATTTTGATGAATATGTTGCTTACTGTTTAATCGCTAGTGTTGCTCACACACTTGTCAGACGGACGGACGGGGTGAGACGTGTGGCCGTAAACCAATTTTTTGATAACAAACATCAAAAACACGTAGATTCTGTTTATGCAACATGTTGAGGTAGTTATTTACTAAGTACTGAAGCAAGAATTATCCATTATTTTAGAATCAGGAACTCGTAAGGTCTTCTATGAAAAAATCGCCGTTTTTTCTTCGCAGCACTCATACTATTTACTTAGTACAGAGAAAGTGTCGTAAAGTTCTTTCTGTACACTAAGTAGTGTGCGAGACACTATAAATATGAGTCAACTACCAGTCCAATGTTTCGAACGAAATATACCGGATTCGTTTAAAAGCCCACTCTATTCTGCCTTCCCGAAAGGTCAGCGAAGGGTTGACCACCGAGAAGCGGAGGCGGGATCAATTATTCATATCAAAACCTAATGGCAATCGATTATCCTGGACCAATTGTACTCGATACCGAGAAGTCGATTCCTTTCCGCCGTTCCTTCAGGGCAGTTACTGCGCGCGGGGGTGGAGGAGGGCGGAGCGAGTGAGGGCGGCGCTCGTCGGTCAGTCGTACGACGTAATCGCTTCCGGCGCCGGAAACCGCCCCCGCGCCGCGCCGCGCCGCGCCGTGCCGCGCCCGGCATCGATCCCCGGCGCTGCTAAACGCTTACGACGCTTGCGACGGCCAAGGACGCGGCGCGAGGCCACGGGGGTGCGGCCTGGACGCCGACGGCACGGGTGGCGGAAGCGGTGGTGGAGGAAGGGAGGACGGTAGTGGATGGGATGAAGGTGGCAAAGTCGGTGGTGGGGAGGCGGGGGTGGAAGGTAGTGAGGATGACCGTGGTTATGGCAAAAACGGAAAGTGGTGGCGGAGACGGATGTGACTGTGACTGATGAGGACGGTTGTGGTTGTGAGGCAGGCGGCAAGGACTGTGGTGGTGGAGGCGGTGGGGATGGTGGTGACTGAAAAAGACGTACCGCTAGATCTTTCCCGAGATTACCTGACGAGACAACATCCCACCATGAAAAACTAAAACAGGGAATCGTACTACTTTGCTTGTAACTCATGTTACGTGGTTAATCCACTGCAGCAGAAAAAATAAAGAGGGAAAAGTACGTAGATAAAACATGCATGAAGCGTGCAGTGCTCGGGGGTGTAACGAAGTGTCTAGTGGTGGGATTGACAGACGCGACTCTTTCGGTGGGAAGAGAGTGCGGGAGGCGCGGGGAGGCGTGTCGGCTGCCGGGAGCCGCACGTAAACACAGGTATTGACCCCGGAGCGCCGCCGCCGCCGCCGCCGCCGCCAGGGCCAGGGCTACTCGGCCGCGCCGCGACACGCCGCGCGCCATCGATTTACGCTCGGGGGCGGGGAGGGCGGCGGCGGCAGCGCGACGACGGCGGGGGCGGCAGGGCGACGGCGGGGGCGACGGCGGGGTTGACGGCAAGGGCGGTGGGGGAGACGGGGCGACGGCGGGGGCGACGGCAAGGGTGGCGGGGGGCGACGTGGCGACGGTGGGAGCGGCGACGGGGGCGGCGGCGGCAGCGCGACGACGGCGGGGGCGGCAGGGCGACGGCGGGGGCGACGGCGGGGTTGACGGCAAGGGCGGTGGGGGAGACGGGGCGACGGCGGGGGCGACGGCAAGGGTGGCGGGAGCGACGTGGCGACGGCGGGGGCGGCGACGGGGGCGGCGGCGGCAGCGCGACGACGGCGGGGGCGGCAGGGTGACGGCGGGGGCGACGGCAAGGGTGGTGGGGCGATGTGGCGACGGCGGGAGCGGCGGCGGGGGCGGCGGCGGGAGCGGCGGCGGGGATGGCGGGTGGCGGCGGCGGGGCGGCTGCGGGGCGGCGGCGGGGCGGCGGCGAGGCGGCGGCGGGGGCGGCGGCGGGGCGGTGGCGGGGGTGGCGGCGGGGCGGCGGCGGGGGCGGCGGCGGGGGCGGCGGCGGGGGCGGCGGCGGGGCGGCGGCGGGTGGCGGCGGGTGGCGGCGGGGCGGCGGCGGGGCGGCGGCGGGGCGGCGGCGGGGGCGGCGGCGGGGCGGTGGCGGGGCGGTGGCGGGGGCGGCGGCGGGGGCGGCGGCGGGGGCGGTTGACCGCTCGGAGCGCACCGCCCTCTGCCGCCAGAGCCTCGCATGTCACGTAGCACGTACAAAAAACGAAATACGTTTACGTTCTGTCGTTTATGCACTTCGTGCTAATGTACGTTTCCTCCCGCTCCGGCCTTTGACGTCCCGCCCCATCCCATCATGCATCGTCCCCCCTGATCGTCCTCTCTGCCTCGTCCTACCTCCCCCCGCCGTCCCCGCACGATATTAAGTACACTGTGCTGCTTCGCCTCGCCCCGCCCCCCGCGCTCTCCTTCCCCCTCCACGACACTCGAATGCCGCTTGCCACGCCTTCGCGCTCTGTTTTATCCCCCCCGCTGGTTTTGTCCCAACCACCCGACCTGTCCTCTGCCAACCTGATCTGTCCACGTCCCAACTATTTCTATCCTGATCAGGCCCGTGTCCTGTCCCCTGCCGTGCCCCTTGCTCTGCCCCGTGCTCTGCTCCAAGCTCTGTTCCGTGCTCTGTTCCGTGCTCTGTCCCTGCAGAGAAAATTTACAGCGGCACAGAGCCTTGAGAATCGAGGCCAAAATACTTTTCAATGCGCCATTAACAATATCAATACATTTATCCCTGAGTAGGAACTTTGCTGAAAAGACCAGTCCGGAGATTGCTTATTTCAAAACATAAATAACAAAACACGTTTAAATTCAATGTATGATTGAATTTGTAATATATTTTAAGAATTTATTGAAAGTACGACTATTTTAAAAATTGAAGTACACTGGCACCACAAACAAGTTATTCAACGTCTACTACTTTTTCAATTTAAATGCGTATGGATTTTGTTATATTATTTTATATTTATTATTTATTTTATATTTCATTCTGATATTTCATATAGTATCTCTAGTCTGACATTTTATAAGTAAATTTAAGAGGAACATAATGTTTGTTTCTTTGTTTAAAATAGTTAGATTTTTCTTCTCTAGAAAATCTCCTATAACAAAAGGTAAAAAAAATCAGCAATGTTTTAGGACAATGAGATTCAGTTGCAGTATTATTAACAACAGATACTCTTATGAACATGTTGATTCGTATTGTTAGCCATAAAAGTATAAGTTCTTTATCGTTATGACTTTACAGTTCACTTTATATTTTACATTTTTGTTAAAACTTTCTAACAAACTATATAACAAACCTCACACAAACATACAACCAAAAAATAATTTTATAACAAAATTCACAAGTATGTATAAAAGGGTAATGTACGCAAATGTAAAAGTCACAAATACCAGTGACATAATATTGAAATTTCGTTCCCTTTGCTTACAAAACAGGTCTCTGTAATTGACTTTATTCCGTTGCAATACAAGCTAAGCCCTACGGTTTTCCAACAGAGTGGATAAGTTACTAATGTCTTATTCATTACTCTACAACGATTTTCCATCCTTATTTTTCTTAATAAACGGTAATTACCTTATCCTTGAAGGGTAATTTTTCACATTTATGTAAACTTTTTACTTTCCCGTATACATACGTATTTACGGAGTAATATACGTAGTATAGGGAAAGTTACGTAGTACTGCGCGAAAAAACGACGAATTTTTGGCGGAAAAAAATATCATTGCCGACCCCTGATAACGAAAAAGTGGATAAATCCAATTACTAAATTAATGCAAAAAATCCCCTAATACGTGGTGTAGTTTGAATCTCTGTATTGCGGGTCCTTGATACCGGAAAACCCATTGAAAGGAAAACGCCCGTTTGTCCGTTTGTCTGCCCGTCTGTCCGTTTGTGAACGCCACCTGCGCCTAAACCGTACGTAGGATTTTTTTTCAAATTGAAAAAAACCCTGTCGACATGGCTCCAGTAGAATCTTCGAGATTTTAAAAATGGTTCTATAAAATGTGGGCGTACTTTACACGAAGCCCCCGGACATTTTCAAAATGATCTCAAAAACAGATCCATTGTTTTTCATTACGTTTCTTGAAAGAATAGAGTAAAATACACTTAGTAAGCTGAAACGCCATTTCCTTTAAAACGGCTCGAAATTTTTCAAAGAAAATTGTCATTTAAGACGCGGTTTTACTGTTCTTTAATATTTTTGTATAATATTTCCGTTCTACTACTAGAAAACCGAAAAGTTAAGAAAATGTCAAAAAGAAATTCACTTTGGGCGGCAATTGATGGGAGCTGGCATGAGTATGTGTCAAGTCCGAATAGCTATCCGAGACCAAGGGAAATATAAAATACAGGAGAGTCTGTGCCATTCTGTAGCACCACTAGTTTATTTTTGTATCTTTGATGAAAATATTTCTTTTACAAAATTGTACTGGAATAACTTTTCGATTAGGTTGACCTGATGTAGTAAACTTAATTGCATTTAAATGAGTTCCCACAGTTTTCTTTAATGATGATACATTTTTATTTAATACACTTCCTCAGTTATGTTAAGAATGGAAAGTTCACCACATCAGGGAAAATAAATGGAAAATTGTTGAATGCACACGCCTGAGAAAATCGTATAATGTATCATACGTAGTAGTAACGCATGCGTAGCGGGGAATCGATTTTCGATTAGCTTTGTTGGGTCATGAGAATCTTCGCGGGAATGTTCAGAAGGACACTCGCAGTATCGGGAAGTTGATGTACAGTGGGTCAGAAACATTTACGATCCAACTTAAGAATAGTCTCCCTTTTTGATCGGAGTTGTTCATTGTCGAAATGAAAACGCTCTCGAACTTTCCCGAGGTGGTAAGCGGGTTTGGTGAGTTCAGCCGCTTTCTGGAGGTTCATTTCTCCGATCAACACCAGGCGAATGCCGGAGCAGTACCCTAACAATCGGGCCACGGGCCGAGCGCGATCTTTCCTTCCTCTGCCTTGTCCTATCCTCTCCCCTTACGTACTCACACTTACACTCACATGCACTACACCTTTCACACTGGGAGACCGTTCGGGAGCTTTGAGCTTGTCCTGAGTGGGTCAGTGTCCCGCTGATGGGAGATACCTACTTGGGAAAACCTCGTTAGCCGACAGATAGGTCGGCGTCGAATCTGCCACCAGCGGAGGAAGATCATCACTACCTCGCGACTAGAAAACATACACTACACTTTCAGGACTAACGACCTTAGCTGTTGAGGCGCCCAGAATCATCAACAATCTATCAATCAATCAAACAATCAATCCTCCGGGTATCCCCCAGCAGATCCCCACCCCAGCTGGGACAAACTATAAGGCTCTTGACTGGTCTCACAAACTGCACAGTACTGTACTGTGTGTAAGTGTGCCTGTGTAAGTGTAAGAGAAGAGGAGAAGACAAAAATTACTAAGGAAGTACCGTACGTGATGACTGGGTAGTTTATTAGAACACTGCTAGGGCTTTCGCCTGGTATTGATTTGAGAAGCATTCCAACAGGCTGAGGTATTGCAACAGGCATTGATATGAAAGCTAATTACTTTCTAAGGTGAGATTGCCCTAAGACAGTGTTACCATACACGATTTCGTAGCAAGCTATGGTTCCTCAGCGTACATCAATAGGTTAAGCAGCAAACTTCCCAGTGATGAGAAATTTCAAATAAAAAAAAAACAATCTGAATGACCGAATTTAACCATGCAATATGGAGCAAATTTAATGTCCGTATTGTAATGTTTCTGGTTCCTTTTTCTTCTGTAGGATGTAGAATAATGTGGCATGTATCGATTTTTTCAAAGCCACACATATTACTAAATATGGTACACATATTTTATTTTTAACAAAATATTGCTTATCTCATATCTATTCTTTATCTTTTACGATTTCCGTAGTTCCTTCAAATTCAAAATCTAAATAGAAGTAGAAGGAAGTTTTGAAATGAGGAAATTTATCCTTGCTTCATCAAAATTTAATACAAATTTTAGTGGTTGACTCGGCGGACGTCGTGTGTCTTGATGAATACAAAATCGATTTTCTGGGGACCAATACGAAACTCCACGGAGTATCGAATTACCTGGCGTTCAGGGCGGTGTATTGTTTCCATGAATGTCATTTTCAAACAATACATTAATGCAACTCTTCATTTAGTGGACAACTGATGATCAAAGTTTTATTCTAAACACACAAAAGTTCAATGCACAGAAGAAAACAATAAAACGTTGGCATAATGTCATAATAATTCGTCAAAAGTGAAAAACAATTACACTAATTACACTTTTTCCCACTAAGCACTGAACGCCATTTTTCAAAACTAGAAAATATTTTAAATATATCACAATCTATGATATATCACAAAAAATAATTTGAGCAAAAGAACATAATTTTTTTTCTTTTATTGCTGAATAAGTTTTCAGGTTTAGTACTGAATTTCTATTAATTGTAGGAGAGCTGAAAACTCTTAACATTCATACCGTAATTAATTAATGGCCCAAAGGTGTTTTTCCATAGATACTCTGTACATTAATGCGACAAACGTCATTCATACTTAATACCTTTTGTGTTTAAAATTCCTGTTAATATCATTTGAATAGTTTATCCTAATTGTTTTTATTATAACAGCATCACATTTCAGTATTCCAAGTAAAAATTCAAATTAAATTTGACCAAAACCTCATATATAATTTTAACGAAGTAGATTGGTAGAAGCTACCTACCAATCTTCTTTCTCTTTCAATTTATTATTCGATTTTTTATAAATAAATCAGTTCAATGAACTACACATTTATAGTGATCGCTTAAAAAGTACATTTTATCCTAACTTAATACTAATACAGAGGTTGAAGAATGATGGTACCTCACAGGTTCTATTCTAGAACTGAAAACAATTTACAAAATGTGTAAAATAGATATTTGTTTTTTTATGCGAATAGAGTGAGTGAGGTTTTTACAGAGATTCTATGAAGTTAACGTCTGGATGTGGTGAATATTTCAGAAGTTATGGAATAGGTAAGCAATGTGGTGAACGACGGGATGGAGGCTAAATTGAAGACCTCGGGGCAATAACATGCTATGCCACAATACGAAAGTATGAGAAAATTGGGAGTAACGGTTTAGACACTGCATTGTACACATAAAGATCTAGACCATTAATTTACGAATATCACTGCCATCTTGCAGCGAATCTTTAAAATAAAAACCCAACATCTAGATACATCTATGAGGCGTCGAAATACACTAATATTTAAATTTTATTAGAAATGTCGCATCATAGAATGCCCCAAGATTGCCTCAAGGTCTTCAATTCAGCGTGTAATTGGTGGTTGTAAATGATCCAGGATGCATTCGTGATGGTGCCTACTGTAGCGACACGACCGTTCAAAGCATCGACGGGATGTTGTGGAGACACGCCCACGACGACAAGTGCTGTGACGACGTGTTGCCGGGAAGAATAATAGCAAAAAAATAATAAGTGGAGTTAGTGACAACCAGAGGAACTCCTCCTGACGATTAATGTATTAATCTGTAATTTAAGAGTTATATTCGTTACAGTTATATCTTGACTATTAATTTTTTCTCTGCAAGGAAGTAACATTTTAATTATGAAGTGAAGCAGCACCGACATAAAGGTAAGGGCTCCCGTCACACACCAATCGCGTTCATTCATAAGAGTCGCATCGCATCGTCGCAAAGAACGCGTCGGTCGCGCTCACAGCTGCTGCTGCGGAGAGGGCGTTCTCGGCGGGCGAATCGATCGACGCCCCGGCGGCGGGGGCGGGGGCGGGAGGAGGGCGGGGGCAGCCAGGCGCGGATGAATGAATAAGTAAACGAAAGCGCCGCGCACAGCGGCACACGCGAGCGCCGGCCGCCCCCGCCCCTGGCCTCGACGCCGATTCACGACCGTCATTCAATAAGCATGGAAGAGTGGAGGGAATATTATAAGGCACTGCTTACTGAAGATAGACCAAACTTTTTGCTGGACATGGTAAATGAGAATAGTACAAATGAAGAAAATTTACACATCCCACCGGTAACGACTCAAGAAGTAATCAGAGCTGTAAAATTAAGTAAGAACGGCCGAGCACCTGGTCCTGGTAATATATATAACGAATTAATAAAGTCCGCACCAATTATACTCTACGAGATCCTGGCCAAGATGTATGATAAGTGTCTGAAAGGGGATATCGTACCTCGGGAGTGGAAAACTGCAATAATCACTTCTCTGTATAAGAAAGGTAATAGGAAAGACTGTTCCAACTATCGTGGAATCAGTGTAATGCCGTCATTAGCTAGGCTTTACGGCCGTATCTTGAAAGACAGAATAGAGAGGGAAGTGAAGGATTCTGAAGAACAAAATGGATTTAGACCAGGGCGCTCATGTATAGATGGGATATTTACATTACGAAACCTGATTGAAAAAAGAGTTTGTAGAGGTTTAACAACTCATCTAGCTTTTGTAGATCTACACAAGGCTTACGACACTGTCCCACAAAACAAGTTGTGGACCAGTTTATATAAGAATGGAGTGTCGACAACTTATGTTAGAGCCGTAAAAGAATTTTACAGCAACTGTATGAGCATGGTCAAAATAGGCAATAAAGTTTCCTCAGAATTCCTGGTTACGAAGGGCCTTCGACAGGGATGTACTATGGCACCGACACTTTTTAAGATCTATTTAGAGGAAGCCCTAGGAGAGTGGAAGAGGAAATGTAGTGGTATGGGCATTCCAGTCGGTGGTGAAATTATGTATACCCTACTCTTTGCCGACGATCAGGTCATCGTGGCCGGGGATATGGATGACTTGAGTTACATGCTCCGTAAGTTGAAAGACGAATATGAAAAATGGGGCCTAAAGATTAATATGTCTAAAACTGAGTATTTGAAAGTGGGAGATGACGAGCTGGAAGATATAGAGATAGAGACTGAAAAAATTAAAGGTTGTAAAACTTTTAAATATTTAGGGGTCACTTTATCATGTAATGGTAAAAGCAGTGATGACATTAATAATAAAATTGGACAAGGTAAACGAGCGATACGGCAACTAAACCCCATTCTGTGGAATGACAAAATAAAAAAAAGAACAAAGCAGATCATTTACTCCTCAGTGGTTGAAAGTATTACTACCTATGGTGCAGAAGTTTGGGAACTGAATAAAAGAGAACGAGACAGACTTCTTGCACTTGAAATGGATTTTTGGAGAAGAAGCAGTGGCATTTCCAAACTGGAACATGTGCGTAATGAAAGAATAAGGGATATTATGGGCGTTAAACGAAATATTATCGACAAAATTGAAACCAAACGCCTCCTCTGGTATGGTCATCTAGAAAGAATGGAGGAGTTTAGATGGCCTAAATTAATATGGAAATGGATTCCTCCCGAGAGAAGAAAACGTGGTCGACCACCAAGAAGCTGGGCCCAAGATGTATAGGACGCGATGGCTGCCAGAGGACAGCAGGAAGGAGATTGGGATGATAGGGAGATCGGGAAGCGAGATGCGGCGTCAGCCGTAAAAAACTCGCTGCATATATATAAATACTCAGTTACAGTTAACCCGGCCGGGAATCGAACTCGGGTTTGCGCCATGGAAAGCGATCACGCTAACCAACGAGCCAACTACTCGGGCTTCCGATACCCTCCCGCAAAATAATATTGTAATAATTGATACAAATCATGTTCACAAACATTTTATTTATTTACAGTTGTTGTTTTCCCGTTAGGAGTTCCTCGAAGGACCCAGAGAAGATTTCAAGTGCTTTCCTGATTCTCGAGGTTAGTGGGAGACTTTCTGCGTCAATGCGATGGGCCGTACGAGGATCGCCGGTCCTTACAGGTGGTAATGAGGACGCGGTAGGGAAAGACGCATCACACGCTACCCGAAGAAGTGACATTCGCCTGGAACTTATCAGGGAGGTCAATGAGCAGAGTAGTCTGCCAATCAATTCAATTCCGACAGGTGCTACAAACGTACTGATGTTAAAATCAAGTAAATACCTGGGTCAATGGTGGCATTGAACCCGCGACCTCCAAAATTCTGGAACGATTATTTTCCGAACATTTATTGAGTAGACTGAAAAATAACGAGTTTTTAGATGTCACCATTCTTCTGCAAGGGCTATGCATGTATCGTGTATGTTTGCATCATTATAGAAAAACACTTATGTGAATTTGCAACTGATAAATAATACTTTTTTGCTGACTCCGAGATGTATTCGTCCAACTTTACAGCTGAGAATAATAATTCAATATTCATTATTATATAAATTCATACTACATAACCACTTTGCACTAAAGTTAGGTAAATCCGATTCAGGTCTAGCTTCATCGTCGCTACCCTATGTGTGGCAGCGGGACAGGGACTTACAAATAAAGATACGTCACGATTAGAAGCAGCAGAAATACATGTTAGAAATAATATCAGTGTACGATAAGATAATAAAATGATCACCAAATTATCATACGGTGTACCATTAATTATCGTACTGTACTAATGTATACGGTATATATCATGTCATACAACACATTACACACGGCCAACCTACATGGTGAGGAGGCTGCAGAGTAAAAGGTACGTGTTAGTGTTGCATGTTCCATCCTCGCGGAAGGTCTAGAGCAGGAAAGACTGCATGCGTGATCACGCAACAAACAATCATTTCATAATGGCAGAAAAGACATGTTAGGGCTCTCTGTTTGATCGCAACATCCCTTCAGTGATATGACAGTAGAAGATGAGTAGCCGATTCAGCTTTCGTTCGGGGGAAGCCGAGACCTCTCCTCAGAGCAGATCCCGCGGTCGCAGGCGCAGAGCCGCTTCCCCGAGCGCAGCGAATCTTCCCCGAAGGAGCGGCAACTCACACACCCGTCGCCATCACCGCCCCCGCTCTCGCCCACAACCCACCCTGCCGTCGCTCCCCCATGATGCCCACGGCAACCCACAGGCGCCGCTCCAACCCCGTCGCCATCACCGCCCCCGCTCTCGCCCTCCGCCTCCCCGTCGCTCCACTACGACGCCCACGGCAACCCACAGGCCCCACCCCACGCCCGTCACCATCACCGCCCCCGCTGCCTCTCCCAGGCCTCATCCCCGCCATCCCAATCGCCCCCCACAAGATGTCCACGACGTTCCGTCGCCACCCCTCTCCGCCTCCGCCCCACACGACGCCCATGACAACCTCTCGCCGACACCACCGTCCCCCCAAGACATTCACGACGTTCTTCCGCCGTCTCCAGTGCCATCCCCGTCCTTATGACGCCCATGCCAACCCCCTGGCCTCTACCCTCCCACGCCCCCTTCACCCCGCCACCCCCGACCTCCGTCCCCGCCGTCCCCCCGACACCACCGCCACCGCCCCCACTGCCAAAACGTCGTCACTCCCACTCGCCCCCGCCGGCAACCCGACTGCCGTGCCCACCACACAAAACCACCTGGCCGCGCCGCCGTCCCCGCTGTCCCCGCCGTCCCCGCCGCCACCACGGCCTCAATTGCCCCACTGTCCTCGCCACTCAAAACATTCTCACCGCCAGAGACGCCCGTCCGCGCTTCCTCCCCACGTCTTCGCCGACGTCCCCCGCCTCGGCCCGTCGCGCCGCGCCGCGCCGCGCCGCCCCGGCGACCGCATTCCCAGAAGCGCCCGCGGCTGAAACATTGAAGCGGCAGCGGTCGATGCGCGGGTCGAAGCGGCGCCGGCGACGACGCTCCGGCGACACGTCCGCGCCCCAGGGCGGCGGCGCGTTCGGGCTCGTCACGCCCACGCCCACGCCCACGCGCCGAACCCCACCCCGCAGCCCCACCGACCAGCCGTCTCACGTAGGGATTCTGGGCTCGCCATCGGCTGAGGTCATTAGTCCCGTAAGTGTAGTGTGTGTTTCTTCGGGGGGTGATCTTCTCCTGTAGGACGGCGAGATCCGTCGCCGACCTACCGTTGGCTAGTGGGGTTTCCCCCATCCAGGTACCTCCTACAGGCGGGGCAAGCCCAGCTCCTGACTGATCTCCCGGCATGTGTGGTAGTTTAGTGCATGATAGTGTGTGTGTGTGTGTGTGTAAGTAAGGGGTGAGAATAGGACAAGAAAGAGAAAGGTAATATCGCGCGCGATCCATGGTCCATTTGTTAGGGTACTGCTCGGGTATTTGCCTGGTTTTATCGGAGATACTACGGAAGAGTGCCGATCAGAGCAGCAGCCGCAGAAATGTTCCTCCAGATAAACTCAAGTCACATCCACCTTCAGGTCACAGACCTATCCCGTAACCAAGCACCATAAACAAAAGATGGAAGAGTAATTTGGACTAAGTACCATCGAATAAACACCATAAAACATTAAACATAAAGCACTTTACCCCATGGAGCATCCCCATCAACCGATTCCATAGGCCAACCTCTTAGAGAAACTTCAGAAAGTACACACACACATAGTGAACCATCATTTTAGACACAACCCATAGCCAAACCTTCTAGATAAATCCCCGTAGGCAAACCCCATAGTCAAAATACACAGAGGAATCCCCAGAGATCAATCCAACAGAACCACTCCCGTAGACCCAACCCCCCAGCCCTGCTCGTAATGAACCTTCACCTCAGCCCACCTCGTAAACACAGCCCATTGCTCCCTCTTCATTCACTCATCGGCACCATCCTGATCCCCCCTGCTAGAAGCATAATCTGCTCCGATATCCCACTGCTGTCCTCATGTTCTCCCGGGAAATCCATTGCGATGCTGTGATCTTTTCCGTACGCTTCGCAACGTCTGTGTGAGATCTTCTGTTTCCGTGGAAACCCCAAACATTTCGTATACATTCAACAGATTCATTTATTCATTAGTTATTTGTAACTACCGTAAGAGTTGTGCATGTTTTATCGCGGGAGGTTGCAGTGATCTTCCCCAATAGATGGGGAATATCCTAGAGACACCGACCTACACGTTGCCTTTCGAGGTTTTCCCAACCAGGTATTTCCTAACGCTGGGGCATAGCTCCTGCCCGGGTCAAGCTCTAAGATCCTGACCAGCCTCCCGACATGTGTGGTACCATAGTGCGTGTAAGTGTGTGTTTAAGGGATGAGTATAAGACAAGGAAGGAAAGATCGTGCGCTGTCCATGGTCCGCTTGATAGGGTACTGCTTTGGCATTCGCCTGGTGTTGATTCGAGAAACCACGGAAAACCACCGACCTGAGCAGCCGGCCACTCGAATTCTCTCGCCAGTTCATCCGCGGAAGCGGCGTCTGCCGCGTTGCTCAGGTGTCATCGTTCCATGGATGCCCGCCCCACCTCCCTGCTCCCGCCCGCCCCCGCCAGCACCCGCTCGGCCCCACCCGGCCCCACCCGGCCCCACCCGGCCCCACCCGGCCCCACCCGGCCCCACCCGGCCCCACCCGGCCCCACCCGGCCCCACCCGGCCCCACCCGGCCCCACCCGGCCCCACCCGCCCCCGCCCGCCCCCGCCCGCCACCGCCCGCACCCGTACGTCCTGCCTCACATGCGCCGCCCCGCCCGCCCCGTCCACCCCGCCTCGTCCACCCCGCCCCGCCCTGCCCCGCCCCGGTCGTCATTCCCCATCGCGTTGGCTGTCCTACCCTCGTCTCCCGCGTCCATCCGCCTGTCGCCCAGCGATGTACCTGCCACGGCTGCACGTTGGACGCCGGCGCTCCGGTGTCGCTCCGGAGTTATCGCTGACAAGTGCAGATCTGCGCAGCGTGAACGATCGTGCGCAGACAGCAAGGAACAGGCAGGCTCTGCGTCCTTTTCGGAAAGGCAAAAGTGCACATTTTGTTCATTTGCTCATGTATTCACAGAATTTCAAACGGGCTTTTCTTTCCCGTACATGATTTTTTATGCATCGACCTTTCGTGTTTCAAACAGTGTGGAACCTAGTTTTCGCATCTGATTGTGAAGCGCAATGCGTTTCAACTATCGAAAGAAGACTTCTAGTCAACTTGGATACTCGTACCAATAAAGTTCGCTAAGCATTATTCTTCAATTTTCGTTTCGCAGTTTTACTTTTCCCATTAGCGTTAAAAATTAATTTTAGTACACTTCTCAATTATATTGCATTTTATAACAAGACATTTAGCCGCATAAAGTTTTGTATCAACTATACAAGGTGATTTAAATCGCTATTATGCAAACACTTGAGTTTGGTGTCTAATTTACGCTAGAGATGAGATTGTCGAACAATTCGATAATTGAGGGCGACAAAACTTCATCTGCGTAAAATAAACCGCAAGACTGGATATATGTAAATCTGTCTATTTAGATCTCTTACTAGGTGTTATCAGCAATTGTCGATAACAACTTCAATTACTAAAGCATTAACGACGAAGTGTTAATAGAGTATCAAGAATATCATTTCATTGATCTTCATGGTCCTTGTTGAATTACGTGCTATCACGCGTGTGGTTTTATAGGCTTTATTAAACAACAAATGTGGTGAAAGCTTCATTATAACACTTATTCTAAAACCACCTTTGCGTTGCACTTCAGGCGGATATTATCATGTTAAAAATTATTATTTTTGCTCCTCAATTTCATAATAAAAAGCAAATTGAAATATACCGCAACTGCCTGGCTCGTCCATCCTCAAGCATAAAAAGGTACTTGAAAACACCAAATCTCTCGAGACTTTGAATGCCAATCTCTACCCAGATGGGTCCATTGGAAGAGATCTGGCCTCGAGTAACGGAAGACATCCACGCAGGTTACACGACTATTATAGGTAAAGGGAAAACATGGTTGTAAAAACACTAATAATAAACTAAATTTGTTATGAACAACGTCTATCGCCCCGGTTAAATATCTTCAACCTGTTGTTAGCGATGTTAATAATTAACATCGTCAACCTGTTGTTGACGATGTTAATAATGAACGCGTTGTAACGTGTGTAATATTTGATAGCTCTAAATTATATTTGTATGCTACGTTGCTTAAGGTCATTTTTCATCCTATTGCCTAATTAATTAATCAATTAGAATGAAACAAAAAAACTTAAAATACGACATAACAAACCAAACGTGACTCATCAACATGTCCACTCCTTCCGTGTCGCAGTGGAGTAAAACTTCTGTTAACGGCCGCGTACTTTCGGAATGTCTTAATATCCGCGTAAAGCAACCTGTCGGTAGAGAGCGCCGCTCGTTTGTTTCGTGGCGGGGTCGATGCTCGTGGCGGGCGGGCGGGCGCCAGCCTCGCGATCGCGTGTTCGACTCTCGTTGGAACCGCAGGCCGCGCAGCGCTCCGCCCCGCCCCCGCCCCGCCACCCCCACCCACCGGAACCCCGCCTCCCGCCACCCGCGACCCTGCCCCGTCCCGCGCTCCGAGCTCACCCGAGACCGCAACGCTCCCGCCAGCCCTGTTCCTTCTGCTCCCAACCACTCCACTTTCTCCCGGGTCTTCACCAGCCAGTTCCTTGCATGTATCCTCACTTTTCCCTTCATCTTGAAGACGGTTCCTCTATTCCTCCCTCAAACTTTTCCCACCAGCTGAGTTTAGCTCAGAGCCAGCATTGCCGCCGAACTGAAGCGACTCTTACCCGGAGGCTCTAGGGTTCAACTCTCGACGGTGGCAAAGATCCGATTCTTACTACATCGCTAGGTTAAATTCAGCCACTGTCTGGAGATGAATTCAAGCGGCCATCTCCTCTGACCGGTAGTTTTCCATGGTGTCTTCGTTCAATACTAGGTGAATGCCGGAGCAGTACCCTAACATATGAGCCACGAAGCGCGTGCTGTCTTCCTATCCTCTTCTTTCTCCTATCATCTCGCCTTACACACGTATGCTTACAAGAACATGCTGAGATCAGTCTCCGCTGGGGTTGATACCTGGAGAGGGAAATTTTGCGATGGATGGCGGGTACGTCGGCGCCGAATCTCAGTCTCAAGTGGGGGAGACACATCGTTACTTTACGGGATAAACATTCACTCCACTAAAGGGACCAATGACCACACCCGTTGTCGTGCTCATAAACTCCAAATAAATAAACTCCCTCAATCCTCCTTGAGCCTTCGCATTTTCCCATCCCTACTTTTCTCACATTTCTCAGCCTCCCTTTCATCTTCCCCTAATCTTGCCATTTATGCCCTCTGCCGCTTTGCTTCTACCCGGCTCCTTCCCTTCCTCTGTCGCAACTTCCCGTCATCGCTCCTCCTCGCGTTTTGACCTCACTCTCCCACGTTCCTCACCTCTCCCTCATTCGCATCCTCTCCTCTCGGCGTCTCGAGCTATTTGTCCCCACCTCCAACCATCTCTCTCCCCCCCTTATCTCCCAGCTATTTCCTCGCATTTGTCCTAACGTTTTCCTTTATCTTTACCTCAACCCCGCATACAACCTTTTTGCTTGTGTCTTCCCATTTCTTCACGCAACTCCCTAAGTCCTCTCCGCCTCTCCTCTAAATGAATCCTCAACATTTTCAAAATTGGCGCGAGACTCATTTTCGATAAACTTTGAATTTTCGAAAATTTCAATTTAGAAGGATTGGAGCAAGTATGTGCTTTTGCAGCACCACTAGTTTCGTCCTCTCTGCCTTTACTTCTCCCCTTCTCGCATTCTCACGCCTTTTCACTGGACAGTTCTCAATTGCCCCTTCTCCTTCTACCTCCACTCCACTTCCACCATCTCCATCCTTTCCACCCCCCTCCGCCCCTCCACCCCCTTCACCCTTTCCCCCCCTTCGGCCCCCTCCAAACCCTCCTCCCTATCCGCCCCCTCCGTCCTCTCCTCCCTTTCCACCCCTCCGCCTCATCCACCCCTCCTCCCTTTCTACATTTCCGCCCCATCCACCCCCTCCTCCCTTTCCACCCCTCCGCCCCATCCACCCCTCCTCCCTCCCTTTCCATCCCGTCCGCCGCTCCATCCCCTCCTCCCTTTCTTTCCCTCCGCCCCGTCCATGCCCTCCTCCTTTCACCCCTCCGCACCATTCATCCCCTCCTTCATTTCCACCCCTCCACCGCCCCTTTCCTTCCCCTCCCTCCACCCGACCGCCGCTCGCGCGCGGGCGCTGCCTCTGCCGCCCCGCGGCGCTTTTTATTTCTTCTGCTGGAGCCATTTTGTGCGGATGTATTCACATAAATTATTCATTTGAATTCAATTTCTGGCTGTATTGTTATCACGTATGGGCCCCGGCCCGCTCCCCGATTTGTGCTATAAACCTCCCGAAAGCGTCCTGTTCCATATATTTAAGTCTCGCTGAAGAAATATATTGGTATTAGCGGAGAGAAGGAGGTGTATTTATTGAAACTGGAGGTTTCATTGTTTATGAAAAGAAGTGCTCTTTGTGAATCCAAGGCACATTTAGAATTGTGTTTCTCTTAATAAGGCAGAAAAAAATTGATTTCAGTGTTTTAAAATTCTTTCAGTCAATGAATTTTCTTTGTCATTTCTGTTGCTCGTGATTTTATTCTTGATCATTGGTTAATCAATTAAATACACACAATCTGAGGTAGGGACATTTTTGCTCTCTCTGCAAAATAGGAACAATGGAATGGAAGAAAGCCATTTATTTAGAATTGAAAATATTTTAATGTAATTTCTCTTGTTTTGAACAGCTAGCCAGTGAGAATAAGACTTTAAAAGAAATATGAGGAAAAAAACGAAAACTCCGAATTTATAGAATTTTTACTTCAAAATTACTTAAAAATTTTTAGTATATACTGCGAACTATAGAGTCACAATATAAATTAAATTATTGACGGGCATGTAAATGTACTTAGTTAATTTATTCGAAATTTGGGCGTACTTGGTCCACTGACGAACTATGTATTTACAATAGCAAAATACAATCGCTGAAAGTAAAAATGTTATGTTATTTGTATATGAAGTCCAAGTATAGTTATCAGTAGTAAAAGGAGTATTAAAAGTTTTAAGAATTCACGGAAAAGATATTTTTTAAAAAATTAAACATCCTGGGCATGGCGAAGTTGGGGTAAAAACGTATTTTTGTGGTACATCTTTTCAAGGGGAAATTTGTTTATTTAAAAACTGTAAGGGTCTAATTTACACGTTGTTGCTATTATTATTAGTTGTTATTATTATTATTATTAATATTATTATCATCATCATTCGTGTTCATGTAAATGTTTTGAGTATTAGATTCGAAATATACCATAAATGAAAATATTTTCAATACGATTTTATTTCCATATTATAAAATAAAATAAATGGCCGCCTTGCTATTGCAGTCCCAGCCTTCATCCAATTGGTATAATTTTTAAATAGATCGAGAATTCCTATTGGACAAGTGTATAATTATCCCACGATAAAAAAATGTATGGCCTGTCACTGTTTATACCCAAATAAGTAGGTATCGTGGACAACAAAAATAAAAACTATTTAGCAGTAAAATCACAGATCGTTTTATTAGCATCGCAAAGCGAGGCGAATATAAATTTCAAACAAATAAAGAAATTTATTCTAGAAAGCAAAACACGAATCAGGCCTTAAATCTTTAAATTATAACAATATAAATTTTATAAGGGGAGAGAATTTCTATCATTGTCTAAATTTTGTACCAATAAACATACATCAATTGAGAATTCAGTTTAATCATTTTATAATACAATGACCTGTTTGTAACTTTCGCACCCAAGTGGATGTTTTTCGTTTATCAGCGAGTGAAAAATATACATTGATCGAAAATTTAAAAGCATTCCTCACGAAACGATACTTTATTTCCATTCATACAGACACAGCATGCCAGGGTATGATTTTTTTGAACTGATAAACACGGAATAATTGACCACTGCTGCACGATGCATGCGTGTTCCTAGGAGGATACGCCTCATTCAGGAAGTCATTCAAAGAGAAAAGCACTTATCCCCAGATCGCTTATTGATTCAAGGGAAGATGCTCTAGGAGCCGTAACTAGGGAGAAGCGATTATAAACAATCGATTGTCATCTAATCTATTAATTACATTGTTCAATTAAAAACGCATTGATTAATTGTTCCGGGTGAATCCATCAATCTAATACTGTCAATTATTTTCCGTATGTTTTGAATAATGCTTGGAACATTAAAATTCATAATTTTTAGTTTATGTAATGTCAAAATGAACTAAAATAAAGTTAAATTATTAAACACCCCATAACTAAAATTACAGAGCATAGAAACGTTTTATTTTATCAGTTTTGGCTATTATAATTTTTTTTATTTCATATGCCAGAGCGTCAAAGATTGAAATTGGTCACAAATGAGCAACCATCAATTAATTATAAATATATAAATACTAGGAAAACCCGGAAGACGATGTTCTGCCTTTCACCTCCCTCTTTCCCCACCTATCTTCCTTTCTCCCTGTCTCTCCCTCCTTCCCTCATCCTGTCCCTGTCTGTCTGTCTGTGTATCTCTGTCTCTGCCGCTCTGTCCCTCTCATTCACATTTACATGCAGATTCTGCACGTCTCTGAGCAGTTAATGTAATATCGGGAAGCGCCGGACCAACAAAATTGTAATAGAATGTTCGAGAAGAGTTCATTCTACAGATTATGGTGTGAGAAACCTTTCTTTGAGGCCTTCCGTCTCAAAAGTTTAGTTTTTAAGGCCGTAGAACGCCTCGTTTGGGAGTCATTTAACGATATAGATTCAAAAGATTGACAGGTGTGTTACGGGTTGCACTTGAAGTTAATATTTAGTTTTGTTGTACAGCGCCATGTAGTGTAGTTACAACAGAATTAACAGCACATAAACCTTCTGGGTGAAAAAACACATAGATGTGCGAACTTTAATGGAGATCGGTCCAACGGTGTCGACGTTTAGATCTTATATATATTTGTAAATAAAACAAAGTACAACTTGATTTCTTCAATCTGGTGCGCTACCAACCAAGTGACGATCGCTCGCTTGTGATCGCTCGTTTGTGATAGAAAGATATAATTTTTAACTTGAAGTAAAAATCTTTTAAATGTTTTCGGTTTCAATTACAGGTAATTTATGTATTATTGTTATTATTGTTATTATTATTTATTATTATTGTTATTATCGAAAATTTTGTGAAATTATAACAAACTGTTTCAATTACAGAAACCCAACGAAGTTTTTTATTTCCGAATTTGTACAATATTAACGTTATAACCACATACACCTATCAACATCCAGTTCTATATAAGAAAGAAGAGAAAAGAAGAAAAGCGGCTGAAGCGGAGGAAAACGACGCGCCTGCGCATGCGCGGTCCTCGCGTCGTTGCGATCTGGTCTCTAGCACCGAGGCACGCATCGAAGCAGGCACGCGGCGCGCGCCCAGAGCACTGGCCGGGGGGGGGGTGCGGAGTGGAGAGGGGAATGGGGGGTGTCGGTGAGAGCAAGAGGGGAGCAAGGAATAGACGGTGCTGAGGACGGCGAGGGCATTGGATAGGGCGACTGGGGGCGACTGGGGGCGACTGGGGGCGACTGGGGGCGACTGGGGGCGACTGGGGGCGACTGGAGGGCGACTGGAGGGCGACTGGAGGGCGACTGGAGGGCGACTGGAGGGCGACTGGAGGGCGACTGGAGGGCGACTGGAGGGCGACTGGAGGGCGACTGGGGGCGACTGGAGGGCGACTGATGGCGACTGGAGGGCGACTGGGGACGCCTGGGGACGCCTGGGGACGACTGGGGACGACTGGGGACGACTGGGGGCGACTGGGGGCGACTGGGGGCGACTGGGGGCGACTGGGGGCGACTGGGGGCGATTGGGGGCGACTGGGGGCGACTGGGGACGACTGGGGACGACTGGGGGCGACTGGGGGCGACTGGAGGGCGACTGGAGGGCGACTGGAGGGCGACTGGAGGGCGACTGGAGGGCGACTGGAGGGCGACTGGGGGCGACTGGAGGGCGACTGGGGGCGACTGGAGGGCGACTGGGGGCGACTGGGGACAACTGGGGGCGACTGGGGGCGACTGGGGGCGACTGGGGGCGACTGGGGGCGACTGGGGGCGACTGGGGGCGACTGGAGGGCGACTGGGGGCGACTGGGGACAACTGGGGGCGACTGGGGGCGACTGGGGCGACTGGGGGCGACTGGGGGCGACTGGGGGCGACTGGAGGGCGACTGGAGGGCGACTGGAGGGCGACTGGAGGGCGACTGGAGGGCGACTGGGGGCGACTGGAGGGCGACTGATGGCGACTGGAGGGCGACTGGGGACGCCTGGGGACGCCTGGGGACGACTGGGGACGACTGGGGACGACTGGGGGCGACTGGGGGCGACTGGGGGCGACTGGGGACGACTGGGGGCGACTGGGGGCGACTGGGGGCGATTGGGGGCGACTGGGGGCGACTGGGGACGACTGGGGACGACTGGGGACGACTGGGGGCGACTGGTGGCGACTGGAGGGCGACTGTATATCCGGTATAATACTGTCGACATAATTGGCGGTTTAGCGGGGTGGTAGGTGGTAGGTATAGTGTATGGAAGCTATTCAGATAAGACTTTTGTCTGAGGCGGTTTTGCATAGCACTGGTTGTGTGGTGGTGATTGTGTGTGTTGGCGGTTTGGCGTGGTACCGAGAGGCAGATTTTGTGTGGCGCATCTTGGCGAGGAGGCGGATCTGCGAGAGGGTGGGTCGATGGGGTGGTTGAAGTGGTGATGTGGAGAGGGAGGGGTGTCAAAGAGGTGAAATGGTGAGCCGGCGACTTCGAACGGGGAGGGGTGAGGAGGCGGCCTGTGCGCTGGGACGGGCGGGGGCGGGCGCACGCGACTCGGTTGGCGTGCCGTGCGCTGCCGTGATGCTATCAGCGGCGCTTGTGAACAGGCTTCCTGCTATTGGTCGTTTGTGTCACTGCGCCCGGATGACCGTTGCTCTCTTTTCTGCCGCTCCGGACGTATTTTTGCGGCGACAGACGACTCGGGCAATGGCTAATAAAGCTATATTGTAATCCAACTTGTTCCCACCACCAGAGTAATCTTGCTTTGTAGTTTCACTAGTTGTTTCTCAAACCAACAAGAGAAACATTATCTCGTGCATATTCCAGTACGAGACTAAACACCACTACTAAAAGTAGAGTGTTACTTCCATTCACCATTATGGAGAAACCTAATTGATGGGGATATCTAATAACGTTTTGAAACTCTCTAAATTTTTATTCGCATATTGAACAACACTGTTTTTGTTCCTGCTGTGTGCGTACTGCAGACGTATTCATCGTAAGTAGCAGTTTTCAGTTTCTGGAAACATTTTTGCTTCAAATGAAGACATGCTGGTCCCGTAAAAATGGTGGTAAAAGAATACTGAATGTAAGCAATTGAAATAAAAACGAGTTACGAAAGTAGATAATGTCCTGCGGAAACTATGTCAGCCATGTAAATTTTTAAAGAAAAAGACCAATCAAGACTTTTATAATGTAAACTTAAGATATGTAAATAAAATCCAGAGAGGCATCTAGTAATGTACAGACGTTTACTAGCGAGAATCATTTGAATGTATTCGTATTTCGGAATTATTCAAAAGAATGAAAGAAGAGGGTGTAAATTGCAGAGGAATGTCATTTAAAATATATTCTCGTTGCGGATGATAACAACAGATCGGGAGTTTTTAAGTATATTTTTAGGTTGAAAGGCAAATATGCACTCCATTTGTTTGTATTAATAATCCGCTAATAACTGAAGTGTTGAATCGAGTAACGGTCAGTGTGACAATTTATAAATTTTACACAACAAGCAGAAACGCTACACGTTCCTTCCTCTCAAGGATTGTAGTGATAGACTGCTTACATTGTACATCTCTTTATTCCACGAATATGTTTTGTTTGTTATATTCACTGTATGAACAGTTAGATGAGATTACAAAGGAAATGAGACAGCATTAGGTGTTAAACGGCTACTGAAGGACGTCTATAATTCAACGAAAATAATGCACAACACCAATTGCAATAAATAAAAATTAAGATGATAACAAAGTAAAAAACATAAAAACGCTCCCTCTCATTTTAAAAATCCAGCGTTTAATCTAGGAAAATAACAGCTCTGTTATGTCTAATGAAATTCAGCGTACTGGTAGGTTTCATCTTCAGCAAATCTTTTTCTTAGTTTTTGGGATTGGATAGAGCTGATCAGTGGCTGATGTTAGATTCTGAGGCATATTTTGAGTTTCCCAGTTACTTTGAAAAACTTCGAACGTTCCCCAACGTTTCCTGACTGGTTCCGGTATTAATTTTGCCTATAGGACCCTCCTGTAATGTAAGATCTTCAATGTGATATTTCATCCTTAAGTATTTTGTAACCTTTTTATTAAGCTGTTTCCAATGTTTGTTAAATACTTGTAAAGAAGTAACTTGAAAGAGAACGTAGGTGCAAACACCAACATGCACTACAGGTGACGTCATAGAGCTGACTATCTAATTTGACTAACCGATCTAACTGCAAATACACCTGAGTATTTGATTATATTGATTACAGTATTTACTTATTTTCTTGAACTTCTAATTTGATTACATGAAGTTTAGTACTTTAAATTGCTGGGTCATGTCATGGCAAATACAATGTAGAACAAATATAGTGTGTAAAAACTATTCAAAGTGAGCATCAAAAATGTAGTTTAATTATTACTATAGTATCTACATTAATAGCTTAAACATTGAATATCAAATATTCTCATCTCAATACATATAAATATTTATATATTTCTCATAAATATAAAGTTTAACAAATTTTCTCGATTTTATCCTCGTAGATAAATAACAAAGAAGAGTATTTGAATTACAGAATAGAGAACTGCTATGTACAGAATTGCTAGAAAGACGAGCCAAGGTATTCTGTTTAAATAGAGCGTCTCCCTAGCACTCAACTGCAGAGATAGCGCACCACATCAAGGATGCTATTCCGGGCCTTGTTTACATGCACAACGACCGACAGGCGCGTGGCCTGGGAGCCACGCTCGGCCAACTTGGCAAACGCAGGAGGGGCTGCTGCTGCTGCTGCGGCGGCGGCGGCGGCGAGGAGGGGAGCAAGCGGAAGGCAGAACTCGATTAGCAGAAGCTGCGGGGAGAGAGAGACCCGAAGACAAGATGCGCTTTGCAGTGGAAAGGCCAATGGAGGCCGAGGCAGTTCAGTTGACAGGTAACGCAACAACTTAACTCGTATTTCTAACGTCACGACAATGTTTCTATTAGCTCAATGTTACTTTTTTATTGTCGTCATCGCTTGTACGGCTTTTTACGATTCTCATCACTCCTGACGGATTCATACCATATCTTCTTTAGCTAGCTAGCTACCTGTATAGCTACCTAATAGACGAGTTTGAAGATCAAATTATCGTTTTAAAATAGTAATCGCCGACGAGAGCATTATTTAATCAAGTTAAGAAATAAGTCGATCTTTCTCAACAATTTCAGAGAGAAAAGAAGCAGGATTCAGAAGCTCTTCAAGAAAAGAGGAATTCAAAGAAGAGAAAAAACACATCCTCTAATGTGACAATGAGTCCTCTAACAAGGATTCTAAAGAGGTTGACAAATTTGAATGAAGAAAGAAAAAACTAAAATCACACGTTTCGAGAGAAATCATACGTAAAAGAAGCAACAAGAAAATAATTTAACAATAATATCAAAATAACATTAGTCAAAAATAAAGAAGGAAAACTCTAAGATGAAAATTTAATAAATATATACATTTATGTGCCGTAGCAACTCCATGTTGGAGTTTTTTCGGCGGCTGGATATGAGGCTTGACCTTAGAATATATTAGTAAGGTGTGTACATTTGATATTATTTTGGTTTTCATGAGAATTTAGTCTTCATTCTTGTTTTGTTCTTTTATACTCAAGCCCTGATGAAGAAATTATTAAATTTCAAAACGTCAAACTAACTGTTTCATTATCCATACTGACCAAATCCGTGAACTATATCCCTTATAAATGAGAAATGAAAAAGAATGAACGTTAAAGTGAGGTAAAAATGAAAAAAGAGAAAAATATTAAAATTATATACAAATATCAATAAAATGACCGGAACTAAGAAAGAAAAGAGAAGAATAAGAAAAACAAAATGTTGCAGGAAAGAATTAAAGATGGAAAAGGTCAAAACAAAAGACGTGCGAAGGAGATTTTTTGAGATTGGGCAGGCATCAAACACGCAGCGTGTTCTGAAGGGCTAATGAAGAGGAAGGGCGGTCAGGGGGATAACAAGGGCGCGGGTGCGAAAGGGCGCGTGTGCGCAGGTGGAGCCCCTGGCGGCGGCCGAGGGCGACGCCGCCGGCGCTGTGAAGTGGCGCGACGGCGCGTGAAACGCGAGGGACGGCGGCCACGCCCACCGCGCCGCCCCCGGCGCCCGCAGGCCACTGGCCCCGACGCCCCGCACACGCCCAACACCCGCTCCGCATCACACCACTTCGACTTCGTGGCCCCCCACACACGCCCAACACACGCTCCGCATCACACCACTTCGACTTCCTGGCCCCCCACACACGCCCAACACCCGCTCTGCATCACACCACTTCGACTTCGTGGCCCCACACACACGCCCAACACCCGCTCCGCATCACACCACTTCGACTTCGTGGCCCCACACACACGCCCAACACCCGCTCTGCATCACGCCACTTCGACTTCGTGGCCCCGCACACACGCCCAACACCCGCTCTGCATCACACCACTTCGACTTCGTGGCCCCACACACACGCCCAACACCCGCTCTGCATCACGCCACTTCGACTTCGTGGCCCCACACACACGCCCAACACCCGCTCTGCATCACACCACTTCGACTTCGTGGCCCCACACATACGCCCAAAACCCGCTCTGCATCACACCACTTCGACTTCGTGGCCCCACACACACGCCCAACACCCGCTCTGCATCACACCACTTCGACTTCGTGGCCCCCACACACGCCCAACACCCGCTCTGCATCTCACCACTTCGACTTCGTGGCCCCACACACACGCCTAACACCCGATCTGCACCACACCATTTCGACTTCGTGGCCCTGCAACTTCCATCACATTCTCAACTTCCACTCAGCAACATATCCCTTCACTTTCGTATCCCCCAACAACTCACACACGCCTACCTTCCGCTGAGAATCACACCACTTCAACTTCATAGCTCCACATCCTCACATACGCCCAACTTCCGCTCAACGTCACATCATTTCAAATTCGTATTTCCGCAATTCCTCCTACATTCCCTAATTCTTCCTAACTTCCGCTCAACATCACAGCACTTCTAGGTCTAATTCCCACAACCACTCCCACAATCCCAACAGATGCCCAATATTACATCGTTTCAATTCCGTATCGTTTCAACTTTGCATCGCTTCAACCCTCAGGCCCATCAATCTCGCCCTAATGAAAAAATCCCTTCAGTCTTCAAACACGTAGCCCTTTAATAAGTCTCCCCTTCAATAACGCAGCTCTTCAAGTTGCAGCCCTTGAAACAATCATGCTTTCTCAACCGTGCACTCGCACTCCCTCAACCGTGCACTCGCACTCCCTCAACCGTGCACTCGCACTCCCTCAACCGTGCACTCGCACTCCCTCAACCGTGCACTCGCACTCCCTCAACCGTGCACTCGCACTCCCTCAACCGTGCACTCGCACTCCCTCAACCGTGCACTCGCACTCCCTCAACCGTGCACTCGCACTCCCTCAACCGTGCACTCGCACTCCCTCAACCGTGCACTCGCACTCCCTCAACCGTGCACTCGCACTCCCTCAACCGTGCACTCGCACTCCCTCCACCGTGCACTCGCACTCCCTCCACCGTGCACTCGCACTCCCTCCACCGTGCACTCGCACTCCCTCCACCGTGCACTCGCACTCTCTCAACCGTGCACTCGCACTCCCTCAACCGTGCACTCTCTACTATGTGGCAGCTCAATTACTCAATTCGTCAATCACGCAGACTTTCAACTGTGTAGCCGCTAAACCACATGGTCTCTAATCCCCGTGACACTTCAACCCCAACTCTCTCCAGTCAACACCTCAACTAGTAGCATGCAATGTATCCCAGCATCTGCATCTCTCCTGTCTCTCGTAGCCTCGCTGCACGTGGCCGCAGACCACACTGTCACCAGGGCAACGAGACGTCATGCCACTTCAGTAGGGTGATGAATTTGATTGGCTTTGTTTCGTGACAAATGTTGCCAGGGTGGTCACCAGAACGCAAATGACGTTAATATTTTTGAATAGTATTTCATGCGTATCAAATTCTGCCGACATTTTTTAAAATCAATTAAAAAGATTAACACGTACCACAGAATAATGGGCGTTTTATGCTTTTATATACAATAAAACAATCGAGAAAATTCTGTAATTGAAGTTTAAGGTAATTGTTCATGCTTAATTTTATGCCAAGGGCTTCATGCCAAACTTATCAGAACCTAATGAATGTTCTGTAGTGGGTTACAAGAGAAACTTTTTACTTAAACATCAGATAAACGTAGTTAAATGTGAAATGTTTAAATGTATTTTCATTCATAAACAGAAAGAGTTACCTAGCATCAAACGTTGAACCCTGACCACAAAGCCTGAGAAAACTTAAAGATTTATTTTATTTATATTATTTTAGTGAAAGTTGTATTATTATTGTTATTATTATTATTGTTATTATTAGTTAATATTATTATTATTATTATTATTATTATTATTATTATTATTGCGCAGTGTATGGTAGTGAGAAGACGCGAAATGCTGTGGCTTCCATGTAGACTTAATAATTGAAGGGCTCAGTGGAACAAGGGGCTGTCCCATATTTTTTGTGAAATCGAGGGATTAGCATTATACAAAATTTCTAATATTATTCTGTTAGTGTAATATGTTATTTAAATCCAGTATGGACTTATATGCTAGTGTACTGTGTTTCAAAGTTTAAAAATGTATTGAGTTATATGAGGGAACATCAGGTAAAACCCTCATTACCTCAGAACTATGTATATGTGGGATAGCCCCTTGTTCTACTGAGCCCTTCAATTTTAAAACCAAGGCACATCTTTATCACGCTTCAATACATAATTACAGACCTTACAATAAATATTAAAAACCATTCTTCCAATATTGTACAATCTACAATTTCAATTCCACTTACTTTTCTACTGAAATGTAAATCACAATAAAAGGAACATAAATTTGCATTCTATTTCTTCGCCTCTCTCGATACTCTTTCATCGAAATATTTTATTTTGAAAATTTTCCCTTCTGGCTAAAATCCTCGCCCCTTGCCGTCCTCCAAACGAATAGAATGTCTACATTCGACGAACAGCTACGTTCAAAACAAGAGTGTGTTAAAAGAAATATTGAACTCATGGTTCACGAGAAAAACTGGATAAATCATGTCTGCAAAAAATCGCGATTTCATCGTGGTAAGTTTCAAGGTATCACTGATCTATATGCAAGACGAATGACCATCGTTTCACATACGAATTCAGCTGACAGTTATTTATCCATCACTTCGGGCAGGCAAACTTTACAAGATTCCTTACTTCTCTTTCTCTATTTTCTTCGTGAATATTTCCACCGATAAAATGGAAGGTCGTCGAGAAGAAACCAGTTTAAAGAAATATAATTCGTCTTCCATTCTATCCATTAAGCTTCTGGACAAAAATATCGATAGCTCACTCATATTGGCAACGAGGGAAAACAGCGTTTTCTTCCGTCGTATATCACAGCTTTAAGTTATAGTGGAAAGGCACGAACTCGGGCCCGTATCGCGCGGCGCCGGTCGCGGCGATTCGACCGCGATAGAGATCACGTGACCGGGACGACATGCAAAGCCGCGCGTAGGAGCAAGGCCCGCGCAACGCGAGAGGGAAACCTCCGCCGAAGAAAACGCATCCGGTGGGCAGCGGCGGCTCCGTCACTAGCGTGGAACTCTGATCAATGTCACGCTGCACCTCTGTTTCAGAAACATTCTGTTCGTCCACTTGCAGTCTCCGCGCTTCAATACTTCATTAAGGTAAGTTGAGCCAGAGTCTTCCACTAGAAGAAGAATTCCTTCGATTGATTGACTGTTAGTGATTCCGGGCGGGTCAACTACTCAGCTCATGAGTGCCGTAAGTGAAGTGCATGTATTTGTTCCCGAGGTGGCCGTGATCTTGCCTTGCTGATGATGAGATCCGGCGCCGACCTACCGTTGACTAGCGGGGTTTCCCCTAACTAGGTATCTCCCTCTAGCGGAGCACTGCTCCAGCCGGGACAAGCTCTAAGCCCCCGACCGGTCTCCTGGCATCTGTGGTAGTGTAGTTCATGTACGTGTAAGGGTGTGTAAAGGATACAAAAAAAAGAACAAGGAATGGGATGGAAGAATTGCGCGTGGTCCGTGGCCCGTTTGTTAGTGTACTACTCCAGCATTCGCCTGGTTTTGATCGGAGAAACCACGGAAAACTTCCGATCAAAGCAGCCGGACGCTAGAACACTCCTATAGACAGCGACAGAACTCGACTAAGCTATCTGGCTAGTATCGAAAATCCTGCCACCTCCGGGACTCGAACCCCAGAATATTCCGGTCAGAGGTACTGTAGTAACATCAGTTGATGCCCTGAGGCACTTCTTCCGATGCGTGAAACTGTGATCGAGGTCATACTGCCCCTCTGTTTGAGAAGCATTCTATTCGTCGACTTGCAGCCCCGACGCTTCAACACTGCATTGAGGGAGGTTGAGCCATTCGAAGATATCCTTCGAATCATTCCGAAAGTTGTGAAATTTGTCTTAATGAATTTGAAAGATAAACACGAGGAAAATACACGAAGAAACAAATTCTTGATATTGTTATTGTAATATAATTCTTGTTACTGATTATGTTGATTGGTTGCATTAATATTATTGTTTCATTCACTAATGAAGGAATATGACAAGTGCACCAAAAGAAACAGTGAGTCATAGACTGTTGCTCAGACATAGTAATGACAATAATATTACAAACAACGGTATTAAGATTTCTGAACGATAACCTTCTACTTTGTTCTGTTGGCGATGATGTGAACGAGTATCTTGTTATGTGGGTTCTTGATGAATTGGTATTACTGAAATAAAAACTCAAGGGGCGGGTATGAGCCCTGGATATTGTTTGGTTTGTTTGAGGAAATCGGTATTCGCATTAGGACACCACAATACATCTTTATTATTAACATTAAAGTCGGGCCTGTGTTAATTTCATGTGATTATGTGTTTAAAAGTTTTTATTGTCACAATTGCATAAATAAAAAGCTCCATTTATTATAGACAATCATTTTTTGTGACATGTATCAATAAATATTAATTCATATTCATTATTCTACACCAATGTAACTCACAACATTCAAAACATTAAGAAAATTAATCTTTTTTAAGCATATTAGGTAGCCCAGTTAGTTATTAAACAAGGTTTCAACCCTGAGCGGAAAAAATGGATTCTTTAGAAAAAAGAAAATATCTCATGACACACCCCTTCGGGAACTTTTATTTCTATCAACCGCTACTCTTAGCACAACCGAAGGTGATTACAATTAATATTTTGGATGACAAATTGTTCTTCAGAACAAAAATCCTGATGCTTCATGGTCGACACAGAAACTTTCGGGCCACGTAATGTAACTGCTAACAATATCGAGTCAAAATTTGCTGTGTTACTCGTCATTTAATATAAGACAATTTCACTGAATTTCTCTGCTGCCTTCTAGTAGAACGTGGAGTTTTCGATGTGTGGGAAAATAAAATAAAAATAAAAAATTCGAACAAATAAAAAGACATACAATTCATGAATAATAAAGAGAAATGCATCTATAAATATTCATTGCGCCATGTACACCAGACCACTTCACATTCAGAAGAAAATACGTGAGATTCATAAACGAGCGAAATACTGTGCTTTGTGAAGGAGGACATGGGAAGGGCTGGAAATGAGCAGGCGGCCGTTGTAATGAAGAGAGCGCACCTGAAGAGCAGTTCTTTTCGCGAAATGGAATACTGCATTCCGCAAGCGTCGGGTTGGCTGGCCAAGAAGAAAGGCGCCGGCGGACGAGTGATCCAGTGGGCGAGTCGACAAGAGGGTGAGTGGGTGAGTCGGCGAGTGCGAGAGTGGGTGAGTGCGTGAATGGGCATCAGGGCGAGAGGGCGAGACGGCGAGTGGGTGTGTGGGCTTGAGGCGATTGAGTGAGTGGGCTAATGGGCGAGTGGGCGAGTGGGGGAGTGGGGGAGTGGTTGAGCAAGTAGATGGGTGGGCGAGAGGGCGAGTAGGTGAGTCCGCGAGTCGGCGAGATGGCGAGTCGGCGAGACGGCGAGTCGGCGAGTCGGCGAGTCGGCAAGTCGGCAAGTCAGCGAGTCCGCGAGTCCGCGAGTCCGCGAGTCCGCGAGTCCGCGAGTCCGCGAGTCCGCGAGTCGGCGAGTCGGCGAGTCGGCGAGTCGGCGAGTCGGCGAGTCGGCGAGTCGGCGAGTCGGCGAGTCGGCGAGACGGCGAGTGGGTGAGTGGACGAGCGGACGAGCGGACGAGTCGGCTAGTGGGCGAGTGAGCGAGCCCACAGGGCCAGAGGTGAAAGGCAGGACGCCGCAAACCACAGAGAAGCCCGCGCAGGAAGTGCATCCTGGGAAAGCCACACTTAGGGCCCGTCCATGGCGTCGAACAGCAACAGAGGCACCTAGTGCGTCTACCTGGGGAATTAGTTTCTTCGCCTTCCTGTTACAAGAGTATTGTACAAGTGGGTGAGTGGGTGAGTCGACGATTCGGCGAGTGGGAGAGTGGGTGAGTCCGTGAATGGGCATCACGGCGAGAGGGTGAGACGGCGAGTGGGTGTGTGGGCTTGAGGCGATTGAGCGAGTGGGCTAATGGGCGAGTGGGCGAGTGGGGGAGTGGTTGAGCAAGTAGATGGGTGGGCGAGAGGGCGAGTAGGTGAGTCCGCGAGTCGGCGAGATGGCGAGTCGGCGAGTCGGCGAGTCGGCGAGTCGGCGAGTCGGCGAGTCGGCGAGTCGGCGAGTCGGCGAGTCGGCGAGTCGGCGAGTCGGCGAGTTCGCGAGTCGGCGAGTCCGCGAGTCGGCGAGTCGGCGAGTCCGCGAGTCCGCGAGTCGGCGAGTCCGCGAGTCGGCGAGTCCGCGAGTCCGCGAGTCCGCGAGTCCGCGAGTCGGCGAGTCGGCGAGTCGGCGAGACGGCGAGACGGCGAGTGGGTGAGTGGGCGAGCGGACGAGCGGACGAGTCGGCTAGTGGGCGAGTGAGGGTACACACACGTAAGACGCTTGTTTCTCGCGCGGGAGGGCCCGGCGCCGAATGACGTCACTCGGCAGCTGGATTGCGCCATGTTATCAAATGGAGGCGCACACAACGAACGCTATCGGCTTCCATCCGCCAGCGCCGGCCAGCAGCCGGAACTCTTGGGAGTTTCGGCGCGCTGGTTGCACTCGCTGGTTCTCAGTCGAGTCGTGGCTTTGAAGCGTCTGTTCACAAGATTCAAAAGGGATAGAGTACTTTTTTGGTTGTTTGTGAGGCCCGTCATATGTAACAGAGGGACAAAAGACACTCGAAGAAATGTGGAAAAGTGCTGGAAAGAAATTTCTTCGTATATGAACAAGTAAACATCTACATAACCTCAAATATATTTGTTTATGTAATGTTAAAAGTTACATTGAGTGAAACATTAATCAAATCAACAGAAACTAAATGAAAAGACAAAATCAGAAGCATTTATCAGTTTATGCGAGTGTACACAATTAGATTATATACGAATTTCAAAACTGTATCTCCCATAATTGATGAATTGGACGGTCGTTCTGTAGACTGTCTTGCAACGTTACGTGAATCCAATTGAATAGCGTTATTGGGAAAGTTATCTAATCCATATTTATCAATAATATCGTTTTGTAAAACACACATGCACCTCATAATTCTCTTAAATTAACATCAGTCTGCATCAGCTTAATATCTATTTTGAATATAATTGTCGAAAACAGCGTTCAATAATTCTATTATTCCATACACCATTTACTGTTATTCACAAAAACAGTGTATTTTCTTCTTGGCAGTCACTGGATATAATTTCGATAAATGAATGAAGTACTAGGATGAACCGCTAGATCTCGACACTGTCGAATCGGCGTCTTATGTGTCCGCCCTTGCTGGTCGAGCAAGCTTATCAGCAGCGGATGCCGGCGTCGGCGTCCCAGCGTTCTACGTGTTTGTACCCTGAGCGAGCCCGCAGGGCCAGAGGTGAAAGGCAGGACGCCGCAAACCACAGAGAAGCCCGCGCAGGAAGTGCATCCTGGGAAAGACACACTTAGGGCCCGTCCTTGGCGTCGAACAGCAACAGAGGCACCTAGTGCGCCTACCTGGGGAATTAGTTTATTCGCCTTCCTGTTACAAGAGTATTTTTTGTGATCTGGTACATTAAAAAAATTTCATCCATCTTAATTTAATTTCTTGTAGCTTTTTTATGTTTGTAGCCCTTCCTGTCGTTTACCGTATTTCTTTCTATTATTATTTCTTCCTTTTTCGAAATATCTTGATACTATCATTCGTGGGTTTTGCATTCTAATTGTATTCAAACTCCTCTTTCCAATTGTGCACTTGCAAACGGACTCTAAATTTTCAATTCAGTTCGTTAGCTCCCTTAGTATAACAATGAGTAGCTTATTTCAGTCTCGGTCTTGATTCTCATAACTTTTCTAGACCCTTTACGAGCACAAGCATAAAATCACGCTGCATTTACAATTCTTATTCTCGATAAAAAGTAGTAGAACACAGATATATTTTGATATTTTTCTAAAGAAAAAAATAACTTTCTAAATATTTTTCGAATACAAACATGTGCTGTGTTTTTAATATTCAAAAAGTTCAATAATATAAACTACATTTAAAGAAATAGAGAATCTTTAGAAATAAAAACGGCAGTCACATTTGCGTTCTAGTAGTTTACAGACTTCTACGAAAGAAGAGAAAACATTACATCTGAATCACACAACGCAAGAAAGGGTACATGTTCACATTACGGCTATATTAATGTAATGATTGGTATGCCTTCCTTTTTGCTTTAGCTTTCTCTACGAAAAAAAAGTAACTTATTTGCTTTTGTCCTTCATTCTTAATGCGTGGATTAAAAGGACAACGCAATGCAGAAAGGGGAAATGTTCCGCAGATTCTTGAATTCTTGAAAGAACGTTGTGTTGGTTGAGTTTAGCATCCATATAAAATTTCTAAAGGCTGTGTACTGTGCTATATTGTGTGTACTTGGTTGGTTTGGTACTTGGTTGTGTGTACTTTGGTTTTCACATTCTTCAAAATAGGTTTGTAGATATTTTTAAGAGGAAAGGATGGGGCGCCGTCGCCCCTCGCGAGGCGGTACGGCGTCTGGCGAGCATTCGTCCCGAGACGGAGCATGGCGAGAGGTGGCGAGGCGTGGTGGGGTGGGGTGGGGTGGGGTGGGGTGGGGTGGGGTGGGGGTGGGGAGGGGCGTGGCGACAGGAGGCGGGGCTGATCCGATGAGAGATGAGGAGGGGTGGGCTTGAATTTCTCTGTTGCCCCTTTGGGAACTCTAATTTTTATCAACTGCCACTCTTAGCACAACCGAAGGTGATTACAATTAATATTTTGGGTGAGAAGTTGTGCTACAGCAACGAACAATTTTCTTATAATGATCAATTTAAAAACTAAGGGTGAATGCATTAGCAAGCTTATTTTATTTCCAGTCAGAACAAAAACGCTGATGCTTCGTGGCAGACACAAACAGAAAATTTCGGGCCACGTAATATGACTGCTAACAATATCGAGAGTCAAAATTCGCTGTTTTACACGTCATTTAATATAAGATTTCTCTGTTGCCTTCAAACATAACGGAGAGATTTCGGAAGGAAGGAAGGAAGGGGCGATAGGGGGCGGGGCTGTTCCGCGGGGAGAGGGGAGTTGGGCCGTGGCGGTGCGGGGCGGTGCGGGACGGGGCGGTGCGGGACGGGGCGGGACGGGGCGAGACGGGGCGGGACGGGGCGGGGCGGAGTAGGAAGGAAGGAGGGAGGGAGGGGTCGGAGCGGCGCGCGTCGTCGCCGCCAGGGTGATGCATGCCCGTAATAACGGCGGCGCGACCGCCTGCGGTGGCACCCCGGGCGGCGAGGCGGAGGGCGCGAGGGCGCGTGCCGCCCGCCTCTGCACCCGCCCCTCCCACCTCCCCCGGTCGCCGCGAGGGCGCGTTATGCGCAGTCAGCGCCGCCCATGCATCAGTCACGACGTGGCGTGGCGTGGCGTGCCGTGCACCCCGCGCGTTACACCCTCGCCCCGCCCCGCCCCGCGCGGCCCCGCCTGGCCCTGCCCGGCGCTGCCGTCTGCGCGCGCCATGCCGCCGACCCCGACCTTCCACTCGCTGTCGCCACCGCCCCCTGCTCTCGCATTCACAGCCGACCGCGCTCTGACTCGCACGTGCTGGCACACGCGTTCCAAGGTCCTTTCGCCCCCTCACTGGCACTCGCCCCCTCACTGGCACTCGCCCCCTCACTGGCACTCGCCCCCTCACTGGCACTCGCCCCCTCACCGGCACTCGCCCCCTCACCGGCACTCGCCCCCTCACCGGCACTCGCCCCCTCACCGGCACTCGCCCCCTCACCGGCACTCGCCCCCTCACTGGCACTCGCCCCTTCACTTGTTGATCGGAGAAACCACGGAAAACTACCGATCAGTGCAGCCGGTCGCTACAATTCTCCTCCAGACAGCAGCAGAATTCAACCCAGCTATCTAGCTAGCGTCGAAAAAACTGCCGCCGTCGAGACTCGAACCCTGGACCTCTCGGTCAGAGACAGTGCAATAACATTAATTGAAGCTTTGAATCATACAAACCGTTGGGAACCTAAGGAAACCACGAACACCTCTCAAGAGGCCAGAGGCTGCATCGCTTCCTTTTAATTTCTGTGCGCATTGTAAATGAGTAATATAAATTTGACTAAGGATGAGACATCAATGTCCATGTTTTCAAAACATCGATGTTTCCATAAGAATATCGATGTTTTAAACATTAATATCTTAATTTTGAACATCGATGTTTTCTTGTCAACGATGCATCACTAAATGTGACGAAGCGCTTTGTCGGGGCCTTCCACTCGTGTTCCATGTATCCAAATGGCAACAAGCCTTCCGGTGTTCGGACAAAGCTCAAAGCTGTGCCGGCGCGCAGAGTGTGTGTGTGTGGGGGGAGGAGAGAGCTTGCGTGGCGGTGGGAGGCGGGCGTCGTTCGCGCGCGCCCTTTGTCCGATAAGGGCTTCCTGGCGGAGGGCGACTGCCCGCGCCCACGCACGCGCGTGCCTTGCCGTGCCGACACGCAGCCGAGGGCTGGCATTTGGAGCGGCAATCGATGGCGCGCGTCGCCGATACGGGGCACGGGACGCGCCAGGCGTAGGCGGTGGCGAGAGGTAGCGAGCAGGAGGCACTCGAGTTTGCGATGCGCGGACTGATTTGATTAAGGACGTTTTTGGGAACGTCACGTCCTATGGTCATTAGCAGGGGGCGGATTTTCTTGACTTAAGACATCGCCAAAAAAGATCAATAAAATCCTCTTAAAATAATTTGAAAATGACCTAAAAACAAAGAAAAATCACGAAAAAAGTTGTTGCTATAACGTAAAAACTCAAGCTATTGGATATGCTGCTAATATAATCAAGGCTTCTTCCTTTCGTTCAAGTAAACTCAGCTTCCAAACTTTTGGTTTGGACCCTTCTTTACCAAGAAATCTGTCTTGGTTACCCTGAGATCGGTCTAACCGACAATGGCGCTGATAGACGTTGCAAGCGTCTTAGATTACTTAGTCACAACGGCTGATATTTCAATTGCTAAGCAAAGAAACAATACGTACAGCATATTTATGCGGAGAACATTTGTTGCATCTCGTAAATATTATTCGAGTTCCATTAAAATGATATTAAAATCGATTTAATCAGCGAAAATGCTTTAAAAATGACAGAAAATTGCAAAAAAAATGACTTTTTAATCAAAATAGACGAAAAATGCAAAACATGCTGAATAATAATTAGTCATTTTCTTTTTTCATAACAAATAAATCTCTCTACTAAATGGCATTTTTCTAAAGTAAAAAGAAAAACCACATTTATTAAAATCCGCCCCTAGTCACTAGTCTCGGGAGTTTGGTCAACGTTTTACATCGACTGGTGGCGGTGAACCTTCCTCGATGGATTGTGAAATCCGGCGCTGACCTACAGGTCGACCAACGGGGCAGATCCCTCTCCAACTATTTCCCTCGACATCTCTGAGCTTTCGAGTGGTCTTCCGACTTGAGAAGCAGTACAGTACAAGTGAGCTGTAACAGTTTTCATTACCTCATGATACCTACTTCAAATTTCAGCGATTCTGCGTGTTAAACTAGACGTTTTTGTATTGAATACCCCCAGTTACCTGTATAAAAAGAAAAATGTGTAGCTAAGTTACATTCAGTCGCGTAGGAGTTGTATCTCAAATCAAAAATTCACAAAGTAAAAGCTTAAACATTATTCTAGTAGTATGTCTTTATTTCTAATAAACGCATTTACTATTAACGGCCAAAAATGTGTCGATCTGGCACACAATGGAAGATTAAGAAACTAGCAAATGAATGGCATTTCGCCACGCATATTATATTAAAGAGCAAGAAAAATTATACATTCTGCTTGTGTTATGTTATCGCACATGAGAGCAAACGCTGCCAATCAACCGTCACGCATATCCATTTCCCTGTGGTGCAAACCCTTTCCTATTTTTGTTACTTCATGATCGTGTGTATCAAGTAATCCTCTAATCAATCGTTCTTTCATTAAGTTTTAATTTCATTATTTAAATTGGTAATACACACTGCTCAAAAGAGAAAAGAGATCACCAAATGAAAATAATTAGTTCATTTGTATAAAACAAAGTTAACCTTGATTAATGACACAAAATTAAATTTCATAAAGAAAGAACCAATGATGCTACAGAATGGCACAAACTTTCTCGTAAAAGCTATTTTTTCTAATCTCTTTAGTCTGGATTAGCTTTTCGGTTGAGTCCCGCCAACCTCGTATCTGCTCAAAATATGTTTTCCACATTGTCATAATTTTTCGGCCCCCTAAAAATAATAAAAATATGACATTAAGAATATTGTAGGAGAGTAAAACGAGGGTCAGTAGTTTCACTGAACAATCTGAAACTGGTATTGAGAAAAAGTCGTTTGGGCGTTTCCAAAAATGCTCAATTTTGAGTTCATTTTCACAGAAAACTTATGAGTTTTCGAGAAACTTTATAATAATTAACTTGAACTTTTACTCACAAATCCAATAATGCTTAAAGAGCCTGCAATATAAATATTTTCTGTTATTTTTGAAAAATCAAAAGAGTAATTAATAATGGAGTTTATTTCATATTTTTCAGTAAATTGAGTTATATCGATAAAAAGTTTAAAGCAAATATTTGGATAACTGTCTCTGATAAAGTTTCTGAAAATGCTCAAATCTGAGCTGTTTGTACAGAAAACGTTAGAGTTTTTGACGAACATTATTAAAAAATAATTTGGATTCATAAATGTGCATAACTCGCAAGAAATTCAAAGAAAACTTTGGGGCAATTTTTGAGAAAATGTTGCAGAGGATTCATGTACAATACCCACAAAATTCAAAGATTTTTTCAAAATAGAAGAGTCCTGACTCTGGCTAAAAGCGACCCGGGAATATTCATTTTGACAAATATCCTAGAGTAGTCTAAGCCGTAGTGCTGTTCGCATGCAAATGGATTGAAAGAGAGGTATTTTGAAAACAACACTTGTTCTATCAGTGTACTCCAAAATGTGCATTTCCGATTAAAATCTCGAAGTTAGTTTTCCGCCGAGTATTCGCTTACGTACGTACACGACAAAGTACAAATAATAATTAATACATATTATCTCATGATTCATTTTGATTTGCGAAGAAACGTGAATAAATTCAGATTTAACATGTGACTACAGTTACATCTTGGCTGATATGCATTCTGTAAGTGCTGACGTTCTAAGAGAGATTCTGAAAAGAGTTTTAAACATAAAAGTGTATTATCTAAATTTTTCAACTGTAAATAATTTATGATTCCGAATGGACCATCATTATAGATCATAACGCAGAATTTCTATCAGCCCTGCTGCTTTGCATCTCTGAATTGCTTGTATGATCTCCCCATCTTCAGTCCAAAATTCCTGCAAACTGCAAATAAAAATTAACGACCAGGCGACAACTCCACGTCTATCTTCACCAATGAACGCAAAAGTACACAGAGCTGCAGTCGCATGCATAATCCGATGAGCGAACACGCGTCGCCAGAGCTCAAGAAGCGTGGAATAAAAACTTCGACACACGTCGGCTTTCGTCGCGAAACCGAATGGCTCAGGGAGGGGCAGCACTGCGAAATCCAGGGGCGGTCGAAGTTCGGAGGATTGCGGAGGACAGCCCCGCCCGCGTCTCCGGCAGGCTTGGGCCACGCCCCCTCCGCCCCGCGCAACGCCTTTGCGCCTTACGCGCACTGCCACTGGCAGGTCGCTGCCACGCCTCTCCACGGCAATGTCACAATACCACAATGCAATACAGCCGTGCTGCAATACAGTCATCCCACCACACTGTCATTCCACAACACATCTATACCACGACACAGGAATGTTACAAGCACAGGCATGCCACAACATAGACATGCCGTAACACCGCTGTAGCACAACACCGCTGTAGCACAACACCGCTGTAGCACAACACCGCTGTAGCACAACACCGCTGTACTACAACACCGCTGTACTACAACACCGCTGGACTACAACACCGCTGTAGCACAACACCGCTGTAGCACAACACCGCTGTAGCACAACACCGCTGTAGCACAACACCGCTGTAGCACAACACCGCTGTAGCACAACACCGCTGTAGCACAACACCGCTGTAGCACAACACCGCTGTAGCACAACACCGCTGTAGCACAACACCGCTGTAGCACAACACCGCTGTAGCACAACACCGCTGTAGCACAACACCGCTGTACTACAACACACAAATGCCACAACACACACATGCCACAACACATACACATGCCACAACACATACACATGCCACAACACATACACATGCCACAACACACACACATGCCACAACACACACACATGCCACAACACACACATGCCACAATAAACACAAGCCACAACACAGCCATGCCACAACAAGCTTCCTCCACAACCACTCCACCCTTTGCCACATCACGCTACACCATTTCGTGCCATTCCATCGTTACGCCACCTCTCGCAACGTCACTTCCCGCAGACGTGCCACAACACAGACGTGCCACAACACAGACGTGCCACAACACAGACGTGCCACAACACAGACGTGCCACAACACAGACGTGCCACAACACAGACGTGCCACAACACAGACGTGCCACAACACAGACGTGCCACAACACAGACGTGCCACAACACAGACGTGCCACAACACAGACGTGCCACAACACAGACGTGCCACAACACAGACGTGCCACAACACAGACGTGCCACAACACAGACGTGCCACAACACAGACGTGCCACAACACAGACGTGCCACAACACAGACGTGCCACAACACAGACGTGCCACAACACAGACGTGCCACAACACAGACGTGCCACAACACAGACGTGCCACAACGCAGACGTGCCACAACGCAGACATGCCACAACGCAGACATGCCACAACGCAGACATGCCACAACACAGACATGCTACAACACAGACATGCCACAACACAGACATGCCACAACACAGACATGCCACAACACAGACATGCCACAACCAGCTTCCTCCACAACCACTCCATCCTTTGCCACATCACGCTACACCATTTCGTGCCATTCCATCGTTACGCCATCTCTCGCAACGTCACTACCCGCTTCTTCACAACACGTTTTGCTACGTCGTCACGTCACACTCTACGCTGCTCTCTGCGACGCAAACCCCGACCACGCCCTCATCAATTCACTCTACTCTACTCCAACTACACACCACAGCATACCTAGTCACGTCTCGTCATGCCTCATCACGTGTCATCGTGTCTCGTCATCTCATCCCACGCCACTATTAGTCTCGTCACGTACGCCATGGCACTTCACCGTCAACGCCATCATACCATCGCCTCAGGTCACGGCACGCCAGGAGATTCCAACGGTATATTCTTACTCCTCTTCTTAACTTCTCTCTCCTTCCCACGCCCTCGTACTGTCTCTGCCACTTTCAAGAGATTCGTACCCTTCACGAGCATAGATTCTGTCTGGAGCAGCTTCTACGCTGCCACCCTCAATAACAGTCAGCCTCCCACTCCATGACTTCCATTCGCCCAGCCTTCCTCTCTCCCTCACCGTCTGTTTCTTCCTCCCCCTCTCCAACCTCTCCGTCCCGTCCTTCCTTTTCCCGGCCCGCCCCGACTTGCCCCGCCCCGACTTGCCCCGCCCCGACTTGCCCCGCCCCGACTTGCCCCGCCCCGACTTGCCCCGCCCCGACTTGCCCCGCCCCGACTTGCCCCGCCCCGACTTGCCCCGCCCCGACTTGCCCCGCCCCGACTTGCCCCGCCCCGACTTGCCCCGCCCCGACTTGCCCCGCCCCGACTTGCCCCGCCCCGACTTGCCCCGCCCCGCCCTGCCTTCATACTTCTCCAAACGTAAAAAATCGCCCTTTTTCTTCATTCCTTCCTCTCTAATCTTCCCTAACCACCTCAACTGCGAGGCACTCTTCTTTTCCCATTTTGACGCCTTAAGTAACGCTCATTGATTCGTGTCAGTCATTCGTCAGTAGTACCCTGTTTGTAACCGCGCCTGCCTGCCTAATCGAGCACTTAAGTCGATTTTATCGTATCACCTTTGTTAGTCTGCTGTCTGACGGCGGTTGTTTCTCTTCCCGTTATAGAACTCGGTTCTAGACTCCAAGCTCCGTCGCATTCAGCTGTCATCTCAAAATCTCCTCTTCTCTTACACTGAGTCCTTTAATCGGCCTTGCCCTGTGTTCGTTTCTCCTGACAGAAGCCTTTCTCGGAGCTCCTTCGTCGTTGCCCTTGTCCTCCTTAACTCCTGCCCACATTGTGTTCCAGGTCACCCCTAAAGTTGTGAAGCTTTCTTCGTTTCAACGGTCTGCCAGACCCCCCACACATGTCATCTTGCCGATGCGATTTCCATCATCACGCTCTACGTCTCACCTCCAGCGATTCATCATCTTCGGAATTTTTGACAGCAGTTTACTAAATGTTGTTTGTTTTACTTCCGGTTTCACGTGTGAGTTTTTCTTATCCTTTCTTTTTCTTCCCTTTTACCTTTCTTCATTTTGGTTTCTCCATTGCTCTGCCGCATCATTGCTTTCCTCATTTTCATTGGCTTTTCTCTCTCGCATATCTCCTCGTCCATCAACATTCCTTCTTTCCGCATTTTTATTATCCTTTCTCTTTCTCTCCCTCCCTTTGCCGCTGCAACTCTGGGGCTCCAGACGATGACGGATTTTCCACAATAGCTAGATAGAATTAATCCACTTTGGAGGAACATTCTAAAGACAAGCTGCTCTAATCGGTATTTTTCTATGATTTTTCCGCGCCGTATCAGGAAAACAATAAGCTAAAAAAGTACCTAGGTCGAGTGCGATCTTTTCATCCTGATCCTTGTCACCTACTCTCCCATTTCACACACACACACGCATATACACATACACACACATACACACTCTCATACACACACAGACACACGCACAGACACACACATACACACACATACATACACAGAGACGCACACACACACACACACACACATACATACATACACATAAATACGCTTTTACACGGTCTACTAGAACGCACGTAGAAAAACCAGCCAGAAGCTTCGAGCTTATTCTGGCTAAATCGGTGTCCCGCTAGTGGAGATACCCGGTGGGGACTCAAACCTAGGACGTCCTGGTCCGAGGGACTGCAGTGACATCAGTTGATGCCCTGAGCGATCTCTCCCGGTGGGAAATATAGGGGAAGGTGAGGGAGAGAGGGAGGAAGGCGGGGCAAATGAAAGTCCTGGAGCGGGTGGTACGACGTTAGTGATAATCGCAACTCAGCCGTCCTCCCCGCGCGTCTCTCCGTCCGTCTCTTGTTTCGCTCCGTCTGCCCCCCCCCCTGCGCGATCTCCATCTTCGCCGCCAGCGTGATGTCGCGTCGCTTCGTCGCTGTTTACACGCCGCCGCGCAGCGACGCGCCGCGGGCCTCCGCGGCACCTCCGGACGAAGCTTATTTCGCTAAGTGCGCGCATTAGGCGACGGCCGCCTCCGCGGCGCCACCGCCGCCTCCGCTCGTGCCCGTCTCTGACGCGAGGGGCGCTGCTGTCGTGCTCGCACATCGCCCGTCATTTCATTCCAACTGCTACTTTCAATCGACAGGATTTTCCTTGGAGAACATTTTTTTCTTTGCGATGTACATATAGACACATTGGTTGTATCCTTCAGTGAACAAAGTATATTTAGAATTATATAAATTATTCTATTTTTTACTGATATGGTATTGTTTTAGCCTTTGATGAGGAGTTTAATATATACTGCATAATAAATTCTGTAGTGGCGTGGTACCTCTGATATCCTGAATTTTTTTCTGCATAACTTGCCTGGATCGAGAGGATCGTGGTGACGATGGAAATATGAAAACAGGAGAATGATGCAACATGTTCTCTTTTGAAAGTAATCATGAGACGGAATTATGGGAAGGAAATATGAAAAAACAGAGCCAAGTTAACATCTAGTTAATTAAGTAAATATGAATAATTAAAATTAGATAAAAAATAAAATCTTGTATGTATCACTAGCGTTAAGTGGTTCTAACGATCTCGAGCCGAAGGTCGTCCTCCTTCTGACGCCGCTCGATTATTGGAACACTTTCAACCAACTTGGTGCATAAATAACTATTAATCAATCTACTACTGTCAGGAGATTGAAATAATTGGTAATCCAACACACACAGTCAATTACTTGCAGATGTATAGTGTCACATTCAATTTATTTCCTTTCTCAATATCTAAATTAATATATTGAATTTGCACAAGGATTACTGTTACATCAACCATGCCACTTTATGACATGTCCAATGACAAAATGCTGCTTTTTACCATATTTACAATGACGAATAATTATGATTAAAATGTGATATAATAATAATTATTATTATTATTATTATACTTCATTATTAAGCTTCAGCATGTAAATCATCATTGATAGTGTATTGTTGTGAAGTCCTCTGTCCACAAATGATGGCAAAACTAAATCAATATTTCTCTTGAAATTTTGTAGGGTTCTATATAATTTTTTCAGTCTTCTGAAAAACTATGAACTTTTAATTTAATGTTTTTAGAAACTTGTTTCCATTTTCTTTGCAAGAAACGTCATTTTTCAGATATATACATGCGTTATTTTCATTCACATCACAAAACCGTATTTTAGAAAAGACTATCGTACCTGTTGAAAACATTCGTAACCCATATGAAGAGCAACAGATCGTTCATTGAGAAAAAAAATAGGAACAATAAAGCAGCCGGTAGAATCGACCGAGACAGAATGAGTAATAAGGCGATAACAGACTCTATAAAAACCGGCATTGTAATTAAGAAGCAGCAGAAGTCGGAGGCAGGGGCCACCTCATCAAGAGAGACGAGGGAAGTGCTATGAATACCATGAATATTCAACCAGCGGGCAAACGAAGAACCGGCGACGGAAGAGAGGGTTTCCTGCGGTGGAGACGAGCACTGCAAGACGTTCACCCGCAACTCTGCTCTGGAAAATAACTCGAACATATTTTGCCTTCGACTCTGACAGTTTTACTTACAGGTCAAAGGTATTGATTGCCTGGACTAATGAAGTTAAAAATTTGCATTTACAATTTGTGTTTGACGAAAGAATAGAGGGGTAGGGTTATGAATTTGCGTGAAAAGTCTTTACCTGAAATTTAAAAAGCTCCTAAACTACGTCGAAGACGGTAGAAGGGTAGGAGCAGAAATTATGTAAGGTGCAAAAGTTTCATTAAAAATTGCCTTTTTTAGCTGGAATTTTCATAGAATACATTTGACTTGAATGAATACATATATTGCTTCGGTACCGTATTCCTCGTAACGGGCACAAGCTGTTAAGTATCAGAAATGTGCAACCGAAGATGATAAATAAGAAGAACCGAAGAAAATAAATTTAACTGTTTCATTCCTTGACATGTTTACTACGAGAAAACAATCCCTTTCGCGAGATGCCAAATCACAATTCTCTGTTCGAAGTACATGGGAATTCACAACATCTTTATCTACAATCCGACCATAACTCAACATCCTATTACACACACCTACTTAATTGGTTTGTTACACAATTTATTTTAAAATTCTTTAACACTAATCTAAATATGCAATTTTGGTCAAAATATGAGAAACTTTTGCGTTGTTTCAAAAACTAACTTAACTTTAACTTTCAGTAAATAACATTTCTCCTTTCTTTATAGTCAAAATGACACATTTTTAAATCAATTACAAAAAATTGTGTAACTCCTTCAATATTTAATCGTTAACAAACATCTTTACAAAGCAAATTCTAACATGAAACCAAATTTTAACTCGAAAGACGCTTGGAATCAGAATATGGGATCCTTAGCATGAACTACCCAAAATGCTACATTAATATATTACGAAGAGTGGTAAACCGATCTAAGCGATCTGCTTCGTAAATGATTTACTACAGTCCACCCCTCGGATGACGGTCGGGTATGGATCTGCTCGCGGTTGCGCAATCCGGCGTCACGCCACGGGGAGGTGTGGGGGTAGAGCATCGCTCAATGGACTTCGCTCTTATCACGACAACGCGGCTCCGCATTCTCTGCCGCCCGGTGTTACGGATACCACATCGATGTAGATATATTCAAAACATCGATGTTTCTATTAAAAAGTCGATGCTTTGAACATCGATGTATTGAAGCTGATGTATTTTGAACGTCAATATTTTGTGTACATCGATGTTTCTACATTTTCGATGTTTTGTTCGCGGACGAAAAATTCCCAAATACACACAATTTGTGTAAGTTAAACTATGAAATAACTGATGGAATCAGACTTCATGTGTTCGTGCGAAGCGATCCCGTTTTTTTATTTAAGGTCGCATCAACATCTAGCTCATTAACGAACACTATTGGGTTTGACGTTATAGTAACTGTGAAGATGACATGATATGGAGATCATAGGGGGTACAAGGACGAACACAAATACAACCACGCCCGAAACGGGATTCATCCACTTGTTCGTTATCAGGGCCCTGTAATAAGAGTTTTTTCTGCCGTAAATTCGCCGTTTTTTCCCCGCAGCGTTACAGAACTTTCTCTTTACTGCCTAAGCAGTAGCGAGAAAGTAAATATTGGAGGACAAAGAGGAATACGTTCGTTGAGAGCAAAGCGGGTGTTCATTGATAGGGTGGGCCGTGGGCACGTGGGCGGTGTGACTGAGGTCGTTATCACCCATACGCTGTGCGTCCGGCACGGGATCCGGATACGGGCCATTTGTTTGCGTCCATTATTATTCATAACTTCTGCAGGCGCCGTTCCCTTCCGTTATCACACCAGCGCATCAGCTCTGTTCTTGGGACGTCACAGATTACCGAGCGAGCGAGGGTCCGATGCCTGACGCAGCGACGAGAAAATGTCGACTGAAAATTTAAATGTAATTCATATTTTACTTTCTCCCTACGGAGTATAATAATGTTACGCGAACAAACGGCGACTTCTCTGTGGAAAATCTCTTATTTCAGGACCCCGGCAACAAAAAAGTGGGTAAATCCAATTGCTAAATTTAGAAAAAAATCCTCTAACTCGTGGTGTATCCAAAATCCATGTTTTGTGGGTCCTTGATAGCGAAAAATCGAATGATGGCAAAACGTCTGTTTGTCCGTCTGAGAACAACGCTAGCAGCTAAACTGTTCATCCGATTTTCTCCAAAATTGATACTCCGCAATCGATCTGAATGATGTCGAGGCTCTTTGAGTCTTTGATATTTTAATTTTATGGGGTACTTCACATGAAGCCCCCGGAATATTTTTCAAATATTCAAGAAAATGGCTCCATTATTTTTTATTAAATTTTGTTGTTGCATAGTCTAGTTTAAGAGAATGGTGCAGGTCTCCTGTTCGTTGAAAACTCTTGATTTTTCGAAAATTGCAAAATTTCAATTTTTTTTTTTGAGTCGTCTTTCAAGTAAAATATTAAGAGACAAGATAGAGATTTTCTCCTTTAAAGAAATATGTTCCTTAAAGATAGATTTTTGAAATAAGTTCATGAACAATTTTTCGAAAGTTTGAGTCCTTTTCGCGTAATTTTGCTTGGGAATTCGGGCGAGAAAGTATGTGCTGTTTTAGCACCACTAGTATTCATTGCCGTCACTGACGACGGTAAGTGCGTAGTCTTTGGCTCAAGCTTACTGGCTGCAGATTCGATCTCGGCAAGGTAAAATTGACCGATTTTTTCGTGTTACCGGGTCGTCAATTTCTAAGCTCATTAGTCCGGTAAGTGTTGCGCTTGTTGTTTTTTCCTTCGAGGATTGGCGGTGATCTTCCCCGGCTATATGGTGATACCTGGCTCCAACTGACACGTCGACTAGCGAGGTTCTCCCTGAGTGGGGTGCCGAGGAGAACTTATCCCGTCAAATAAAGTAAGTTCAGAAAAGTGTCATTTTGGACGTGAAGCTCCAGATCATTATATTTTGTGTTCGATTTTGTTACAAAAAATTAAGTAAAAATATCCACAACCAGGATGATTTGTTAGTGAATTTCTAATTCAGTAGATTAATATTTTCAGAAATTCTATTAGAATACGTCTAAGATCACTGTTAACAAAAGCTTCAACATATTAATGCAATTATATACTCATGCACATTACTATACTAATTAAGCATAGTAAAAAACGCTAGGTTTTCGAAATACTTTAAAATATGTCATTGGAGTAAGTCTATCAGTAGATATGATTATCCACAAAAAACTGTGAAAATTTAATTCAGCTTTAAAGCACGAATGGTTTTGATTTTAAAACCGCATAAATTGAACTTCATTGATTGATATAATCGTGTACTTGGTGCGCATTGAAAATCGCCTCATTGTGAGCTCAGATTGATGAGCAACAACTACCCGCCTTACCCATAGTTACGGCGAAGTGCCAAGCGACATATTCCGGCGCCGCTCAGAGCATCAGATTTAGATTACGCGGTACATTTGGAGGTTCATTATTGCAGCCAAACAGGGGATTGCAGCTCGCGAACGCTCTTCCCATGCGGTCGCGGGAACAAAGGGAACTTCCTGTCCGCGATGACAACGGCCATTTGGAGCGGCCCTCCCCCTCTCCGCCACCCAACGACCTTCGCTGGCCCCCTCTCCTCGCCACCAGCCATCTCTCTCCACCCGCGCCCCCATTAGCCTAACCTCGATCTCCGAATCTTTGTCCTCTCCGCCCTCGCGCTCCCAACTCGACTCGCCTCGCTCCCCTTACACACTCACATACATTAACATGCACTGCACTACCACCACTCATTCCGGAAGAGCGGTCTGAGGCGTAGAGCTTGTCCTGGCTGGGGTGGTGCCCCGCTAGTGGGTGATACCTGGTTGAGGAAATCCCAGCCCCAGTAGTCGACAGTAGGTCGGCGCCGGATCACGCCATCCACGGGGGAAAAGATCAACGCCACCTCACGATGAAAAAACATGCACTGCACTTACGGGACTAATGATCTCAGTACTTGACGCGCACGGTATCACTAATAATCAATCAATCAATCCCATCTTCGCCCTCCCCGCTGTTTCGGTTCTCACCTCATTGCAAAACTCGCTCTTCGTGTGTTTGCCAGGTTCATCCGCATCTCTCCCCCATCCCAAACCTCCGCGCCTATTCTTGCTGCGCTTCCGCGCGTTTCCCTGTAAAACATCGACGAAGCGCTCGGCGTAATGGGATTGTACGAGGCCCCCGACAAGAAACTCGCTTCGGCTCGCATTGTCTCCCGGAATATGCAACGCCCCTCGCGAGCTCTGACCCGGATACTGACAACTGCATTCATCCGGTGACGTAATGGAGATGTAATATTTAGCTCGCTTAATGGACACATCATGTTTCCTGAAATCCGAGAACGTGCGTGATATGTGTACTCTGAGGACATAATATTTTATACCTCGTACACAATTTATGCTTAATTTTTGATGTTTTTCGGAATATGGTTTGAGTTGTTTTAGGAAGTAAACCCTTCGACTACGAGGTACTTTGCATACGTCGAATACCAAGAGAGGTAATGAAGATTCCCCAGGGAAAATTCAACATAGTTTTAATATTTTTATCGTAAATGTCGTAATATTGTTTTGGTTATGCAGATTAAAGATTATTTTGATATATTAAGAAAATATTTAGCGATTTTAACAGTATATTTTACATGCAGGTCTTCCTCCATGAAGTCTCGAATGCCAAATCACGCCAAGTTTAGTACACATTGTATTATTCGCATTGTCTCTTTCACATGATACTCTTCAACAGTTTCTGAACTGATGTATTCGTCATCATTCACGTTTTCCTCGTCTTCAACACAAATAATATAGACAAATTTATCTATAACTTCTACATTATCTTCATCACTCTCATAAAACAATATGTACACTTCACGATTTCCTTCACACAATTAGTCTGGATTGCGAATGCTTAGTAAATTTTCAAATCTTTCAAGTCTGTAATCCTTCGACCTGTTCACATACTAACGTACAAGTACTATAATGACACTTCGTAGGCGTGTTGACAACATCACCTTCCATGTCTCTCTGATAGTATTATCGGTATTAAATCCCGAACGTCCAATACCAACGGGGGTAGGTGGTAACCCCTGGTATAAATTCAAGGCGTGAAATGACTACAGGCCAAGTACGACAGGTTTTTGCAATAAGATATTTTAGGTAAATAAATAAAAAAACCTAACCCCCGATATCAGAAATGTAAAAAATTATAAGACGATAAAAAATTATAAAATATGCATTGGGATAACTCAGTTACCGCCCTCGGTTGCAGAACGGTTAAACGAAAGCAATCGTTTTATAGCCCAAAATTATTTACTGGATACACATTTGGCAAACTAATTTTCACTTCTTTTCCTAGGTTTTATAATGTTACAAATATTAGAAATAGTGTAGTATAATACTCGGACTCTAAGATTGGAGTTTAATAAATGTAAATAATAGTAAATATTGTCTCCATCTAGTAATAAATAAAACACGAAAGTCTTTACGAAAACATTTGCCATCATTCAACAAATATATGCGTTACTAATTCGCCATGTTCAAATATAAACTGCTTAATTTACTAAAACCTAATATAGCATGAGAGACTGCATCGTCCAATGAATAGAATTGAAATGGATATGAAGTAAAATTGTTGTTAAGTTGCACCGCTCTGAGGGTGTAATGTTCCATTGTAAAGTTTCAAAACCTTAACTGACTGAGATTATTTTTATTTACCATATCTTTCCTCTTCTCCCATTACCATTCAAAACAATGATGCTGGGAGTCACTTCCAAAACATTTAAAGAGAATACACATCCAGATCGCAAAACCCAAAGCTCGTGAGACAAAGAGGACACTCCGTGGGTTTGGTAGGCGCGCGGAGGCAAGTCTGTCGCTAGTGGATCCTCGCTGGAAGTTGAGAACAACTCAGAGGAGTTGAGACGGCTCTCTTGGAGACTTCGAGCCAACAGAGGAGGAAGCTCCCCTTAGTTTCTTCGTCGCCCTCTTGAGCGTTCCTTGCCCTCAATTGAGTTGTACCGAACGACTTAGACAACACCTCTTCTGGTGAAAATGGACAACTTCGACCCTCATCCATGATCGGCGTTCTTTCTGTTGAAATGAGAGTGAACGGAAATTATCAACCATTGGAGACGGACTGTGAGTAATCTACGTTCTTTCAGAAAACATTTTATAAAGTTTGAAGTGTTTATAGGTTCCAAGATAGAAAGAAAACAAACAATAGTTAAAATGTATTAGGCTGTTAGACGGTTTGTACTATCCATTGTAATGTATTTTTCACGAATGAATCTCGTAACCTTCAATCCTCTTCTTGAAGACAGACGCCTTTTATTGGGAGTATTTGTATTACTTGGCATTTCACTCGACATTTGGAAAAGGACAAGACAGTATACACGATAAAGGTCTTGCTTGAAGGGCAGTTGCTGCGTTCCCAAAAGGCAAGCAAGAAATTAATGCTTTTCTGCAAAAACACGCGGACAAGTAAAGATGTACGCGCTCTTATTATAATTTTCCATTTTAATTACTCATCGATTCTAGTACATTTTGCTCAAGAAAAATACTTCTTATCCAAAAACCGTCTATACTTAAAACGTTTACAATGGATTTATATGGTAAAATTTGTACTCTTTTATTAATATAGCAAATATTTTAAATTACAATAAATAATTGTTAGTACGCATTTTTTTACAAAATTTATTTAATTATGTAGGAAACATATTTGATTTGGGTATTTGAAACACCATTGCTTTTCGAAACACAACTCACCTGTTGTAAAGAACTTTATCCGACTGCACTATTCTGCTTGTTTCATCATATTACCCATTATGCTTTCCTATGGAAGTCATGAGACATTGGCCACAACATACAGAGAATATTCTGCAGTTATAGTTGGGTTTTTTATTTCTTGGCGCGTGGGGTCTTGTCTTCAGAATCTCACGGAATTTCGCGTCGTTCTCCGTCGTGCCGCATGATCGCTACTGTATCGAGCAGTGCTGGCGATCATGCGACTTCTAGCGGCACGACGAATAATGACGCGAAATACCGTGAGATATTCCATCGTGAAGACAAGACCACACGCGTCAAGAAATAAAAACCCAAGTGTATGTATTTCTGAGGCGCTATGAAAGCGCCTGTTGTGATGCGCACCCGCAATACACCAATGTATTACGGAACAAATCCAGACTAAAGCGGTCATAGAAGAGCCGATTTTCACCGAAATTTCGGTCGGCAGACGTTTTAGCCCTATGAGCTGGATTCGTTCAAACAGGTCCTTGTAAATGGAAATGGTCGCAGTGATTCCGAACGACCTCTTCAGTCCGCATCCGGAAGAATCAGCAGTCGGACAATCTGTTTCGTTTGGTTTAGTCTGTTGCATTCGCCCAAAATCAGTTGCAGAGTCAAAGCCGTCTGTAACACATGCAGATGGCCGTGACCGTCATTCTTACAAATGTTTACATAAATAGCTGTGAAATTCTGGGAATTATCGGACGATTTCCAGTGCAACATTTGGATGTTTTTCAGATGCCGTGTGAAGATTTCGTTGCGTTGTAGCCGTATCCTAAGGGGGAGACTCAAAAATTGACTGCACATTTAGTTATTATCTAGTTATACTTATTCATTATGTTTCAGAATAAATGTTACGAATGTTTAGGGCGTTAGAGAGATACAAATTTATCACTTTTTGCTAATACACATGCTCGGAAACTTCATTTACCGAAGTTACATATATGCCTTTTGTTAACCAACCCTGCATGCGCTGGATTTCGGCAGGTACACGAAATCTGTTTGAGTATGGAAATTTATGACTTGCCGAACACAAATGAATATTAGAGTGTCTAACAATCGCGGCTGAATATCACATGTGTAACTTCATTATAGGAAACTTCCGATCGCATATGTATTGGCGAAATATGATTATTTTACATCGCTCTACAAGCCTAGGAAGTTTGTTACATTTATTCTTTAACAACCAGCATTTCTGGAGAATTGCCCCTCTACCTCTTTAGTCCCAGCTACTAGATAAGAAGTGCAGCGCCATTGAAAAGCACTAGGCACAATTTTGAAATATCATAAACGAGAAACATCAAACCCTTGAATGTCTTCCGCTGTCATTACCTATTGTTGTAGTGCTTTGCAAAATCACATTACGATTAAATCACGATTACCTTTTGCACATTAGCCCTGAATCAATACCTTTGACATTTATTTTTATTAAAACTTTATCGATTAGCACCCACTGTACATAAAGGTTATACTATTGTTTAGGATATGCTTATGAACTCAAATCTGAGAACGTTTTAGTCAAATAACCATAGCAGAAGCGAGTAAGAGCAGCGTTAACTTGGGAGAACCGTTTGTCAGTCAGACGTTCATTGTGCGACAGTGACAAATAGCGTGGACTGAAAAGTAGGAATGGTCGAAAAACCACACCTTTGAACATTATTCTCTACATCAATCACAAGATTATAAACATAAAATCACAAAAATTCCTGCATTTCTTGCACTTCTGTTTTTCAACATAGGATGCCGCCATAGGTCCTGTTAAAGAATAGGCTTTCAAGTATTGCGCAGGAATTTTTAATTATAATGTATGCATATTAAGGCAAAGACGTTTTGGCGATTGCGTGATCTGTGTTATTTGGTAAAATGAATAATCACAATCGAAATTTTTTGCAGTTGACATCACAATCGACATTTTGACGTATAGCAGAGTAGAGGAGAGCAATGAAGATGAATAAAATATCTTGTAATTTTCCAAAACATATTACAGACGCTTCTCCTAAACGGAGGGCTATCTCTGAACGAGAAGATAATTGAACTAGCCAAAAACTTTACGAGATGTGTGGTAAATTATATAGAGGGTACATTTTCATTTTAATACTTGTAAAACTGCGCACTGTGGTTGAACTTGAAGACATATTCCATGATTGAATACTTGACTGAATTGGACGTTCAAAAAAGATAAAACAAAAATGATTATTTAGATTTATATCAACTGATATAACGTGTACCTTTACCATTTGATACTAATACATTATGGCTCAAAGAATAAACGATTTCCTTGTTATTGTTTTTCGGATAACTTCATGAAAACCACTCTCGCGTAAGATTTCGAAGCTTGCAGTAGCGTCCCGCATATGCGTCTTGGAGACGTCCTTATATCACTGGATCAAGTAGGAAGTAGGGAGAAATGCATGCCGGGATAAGCACACTTTGTGTACCGTAAGGATGTGAGTGGAAACAGGATGAAGAAGAAATTAAAGCGCATGGCCCGTGGCCCGTTATTTTTGGGGTATATCTCCAACAGGCGCCTAGAATTGATCCCAGGAAATGTGAAAACCTCCGATCAGAGCTGCCGACTACCAGAATTCCCGTCTTACAGTCGTCGGCTTTGACCGAGTTATTTAGCTGCCGTTGAAAATCTGAACACCGTCTGCACCCAATGCTGAGCTCTCCCGGTGTACGAAATTTTAGTCGCTAACCCTCAATATACTACTTCAAGTCGTAGGCTTCCGCGGCCAATCTTGCGAGTGCTCGTGCCTGTTTGGCAAATAGTCAACGTCGTACGAAATTCAAAAGACACACTGCTTGTCAGGAATTATTCCAAGACTCCATTAGGCAGAAAAATAACTATGAGAACGGTAATGAGTACTACTGCAACAACAACGACGGCAAGGGCAATGACATGGGGCAATGTTAACGACGACTGTGACAACCATGACAACGATGGCGGCGACGACGACGACGGCGACAAACTCGACGACAGTTATTATCAAACAACGGCAACGACAACAACAGAACAACAACAACAACGTCAACGACAGCAACGGCAACAGTAACGGCAACGACGTTACAGACATCAACGGTGACAACAACAGCAACAGCAACAAAGGCAACGGCCACATTGGGAAAGATAACAACGGCAGCAATAACAACGGCAACGACAACAACATCGACAACAATAACAACGGCAACAACTACATTGGCAAAGATAATAACGGCAGCAATAAGAACGGCAACGACAACGACAGCAATCGCAGCCACAAAAACGGTAATAGCAAACCAACACAAGTAGTTCCATTTCTTAAAACTTGAACGAGTTTCGGACGCGCTCCCATCTCGGCAGCGCAGCGCAGCGCGACGCAACGCACCGAGAGGGAGCGCGATGGGGGTGGCGGGGCCGCCGCCGTGGGCGCGGGGGGGGTGAGATCGCTTCCAATCCACTCGGCCCGGCCCTAACGGCCCCATAAAACCCTCGGCCCAGCGCCGCCCGCCGCCACAAAGGCATTACGCGCCAGCCCCGCCCGTCCCCGCCCCGCCCAGGCCGTAATGAGCCCCGGAGCGTCTCCGAGGGCGCGGACGCCAGGGGTCAACACACCACGCCGCCAGAGCCGCCCTCCGGATGTCCGAACTTCTCGTGTTGGCCGACTCATTAGCGCGGGGAGAGGTGGCTCAGGGGCAGCAACGGACGTCACTGCGGTGCTTCTGACCGGGAGGCCTAGGGCGGCAGGATTTTCGACACTAGTTTGTCAGCTAGGTTGAATTCAGTCGCTGTCTGGAGGAGAATTCTAGCGGCCACCTCCTCTGATCGATAGTTTTCCAAGGTTTTCCGATCAACGCTAGGAGAATGCTGGAGCAATGCCCTAAAAACGGGACACGGACCGCGCGCGATTGTTCCTTCGTTGTCCTATCCTCACCCCTTACACACACACTTACACTAGCATGCACTTCACTACCACACATGCAGGGAGACCGGTCGGGATCTTACAGCTTGTCCCGGCTGGGGCGGTGCCCCGCTGATGGGAGATACCTGCTGGAAAACCCCGTTAGTCGACAGTTGGTCGGCGCCGGATGTCGCCATCCAGCGGAGGAAGACCACCGTCACCACTTTCCGATGAAACAACATGCACTACACTTACGAGACTAGTGTTCTCAGTAATTGACGCGCCCAGAATCACTATCAATCAGTCAATCAATCACCCGACACATTAGCGCCGGAAAAGGGGACGATATGGGCAGACGGTGTGTCTGTGCGTAACAAATTGTTGGTGGGGTTTGAATCAGGCAAGATAAGGTTACGAAATCTGAAGTCAACGAACGAATGAGAAATGTTGCTCTTCAGATGATGGTTCTTCTGATGCTGCCCAACACATTAACACTGGAAAAAACGTATGTAAATGCCACGAAAGTGGTATACTGTGCTTGTATGGTTTATGAACTAGATATGAATCTTGTATCTTGCAAGATACAAGGCACGAAATGTTTCCCCGAGATCAATGAACGTCTGTAGAGCAAATCTCACTCTTGTGTTTGTCTTTCAGTTGTTGGTCATTGGTGCCGAAATGGAACAAAATGGACAATATACGCGAGTCACGAACTAGATATAAGTTAGATAAGCCTTGTTGTTCGCAGGAGAAGAGATGCAAGTAGGATTAGTTCGCCCGAGATCAAAGAACGGATGTGGCACATGACATCTAGACGGTGGTCGACTCGATTCGAAAAGGGTTTGGAAATGGAAACATCCGGGATTCTGTAAGGGCAATACAGAGCTAAACCTTGCTCTTATAGCGCCATGGACTGCTATTTTTTTAAGATATGACCGTCTAGACACCAACACACGGTGTTGGTATCCTGCCTTTCGTATATTCTTGGAAACATAAGTGCTGTGAAGATGTTTCAACAAGGAGCGTCTGGAATAGAATTGTCATTGTGGCTTTGGTGATGTAACGGTTACGTATCATGTTGTTCGCGGGTTTAAACCTGATCGAAGCCGTGGATTTTTAAGGGCAACAAAATCCTTTGTATGTCTTCCTTTGGAAGGGAGCCGGCTGTCCCATGTTGTACATTTACTGCATGTAAAAAGTTCTCAGATTAAAAGAAGCTTCTCTGCTACACTCAAATCACCTGCTTCATCGCCCACGTGATACCTTCTTTTTCCGCTAGATGGTAAAAGGATCATAGCAAAAAAACGTGTAGTAATCAGGTTGCCGGCTTCAAAATGTGAGAGGCAATCAGGTTAACGACCTCCAGTTTTTACTTTTTCGTACACATACATATATACGGAGTAATATACGCAATATAGAGAAAGTTATGTGCGGAAAATAGATTTCCACATTTTATTTGAAATACATTTTTTGGGGTCCCCTGAAATCGAAAAAGTGTTTTTTTTTTCAAAACATCTGTCTGTCTGTCTGTCCGTCCGTCCGTTAACGGTTTTTTCTCAAAAAATGGTTGCATTTTTCAATGAAAATTTCCATGTACGACGAGATTTTACTATTTTTTAATATTTTAAAAGTAAGATTTCGTATCTACCGTTAGGAAGGCGAAAAATTGAGAAAACTCCAAAAAATGTGTTTTGGGCGATAGATAGCAATTAGCAAGAGAATGTGACAAGTCCGAAAAGCTGGCCCAGACCGAAGAAATTATAAAACTAATTAGTACGAGAACATCTGTAGCACCACTAGTTTTAGGATCAAGAGCGCATCGTTTGAGTCCTAAGCGTCGTTTATTGGAACAGACATTCTCTATGTGCCAAACGGAAACAAAACTGAGACCACCTGTATATGCCTTACGTAAACAAAGCTGACACCACCCTAATGTGACATACGTCAACAAAACAACATAACAGATCTCCCCACATAAATGATTGACCTAGCTTGGACGCAGTTCCCAGTAGATGCGTTGTTTGCCCAACCATGAAATGCATATTACATAGTAAATCAAATATATCGATACGTTCACTGCACCGTTACGATGTCTCTAACATTTCATCGATTGTGAAACAGCAGTAATCCAGATCCAACTGCATTTTGTCGACATAGCCAGCCAGGCTCTCCGATACCACTTATCTTCGCCACATAGTGGGAAGAATACCAAAGAGTTTGTGTACCTCCTGGGAGACTGAAGCACGCATTTCAATCGTAAAAGTTGGAATAAGTACTTCATTTAAAAATAACATTAATGAAATAAATACACCGTTTCTGCAGCAATCTGTTTTTAAGGTTTCATTTTACCTACAGTGTTCCTTTTTTGTTTCATTGTGGATTTTTTTCTTTCAATGTTCATTTTCGAGGTTAAATATCGAATTCCCACTTTAGCAACGTTTTCTTAGTCATATAGACTGAAGTAGTTCACAAATGTTTACATCTTTTTGGTAGAAGTATTGTTGGTGCTGTTTCAGAAATAAATATATTTTTCAGGTTTTTACAGAATATTCCTATTCCGCGACATCGCAAAATGGGCACTTGAATATGCAAACAGAAACAAAGCAAATGAATTAAAAAATATATAATATTATAATCATGTTTCTGGGAAACAAGTTTAGAAAATTGACCTGAGGTATCGTACGAATCTTATGAAGGACAAATCCTGAGACATTAAGGATTCAACACGATATCTTTTTGAACTGCTGAGACGGTACAGTATCTGACCGTCTTGGCCACGGGAATCAGCTTTCAAGTTAATTTTCTTTATTAATTCTTTCATGTGTCCACCCCCGACACATTTTTTAACTTCTTTCGTTTCGTGTATACATTTTTTGTTTCGTGAGTGCTGAGATGCAGTAGAAAAATATGCAAATACTCTTCTTTTTATTATACGTAAATTTTTATTTGGATTTCTTTTATTTCACACCGGTTTTGCCACAATGGTAAATGTAAGGGACTCACACCTATTAACTTTTATTTCTCTTATCTTTTATTTCTTCTTTCGCACGTGCTGTGTTATTGCGGTTCTGTCAGCGTATGTTCTCCACCCACCGCCCCGGACGCATTTTTTGCCGCCCGCTCTTCGGCCCCGCGCGGCGCCGCCTGACAAAAGCGACGGCCAGCGGCAACGGGTGGGCGGAAGCGCGCGGCCTGGCTATCGATTGCGAATGCGGCGCAATTTCAGAAATTGTCGTTTTACTTCCCGGAACGCCCCCCCCCCCAGGCGATGGAGCTCCACGCGGCACGGCAGGGCACGGCACGGTACCCGCGGTGGTGGGAGGCGCGGGTGGGCCCCGAGCGGGGCGGAGCGAGGTAGAGAAGGGTCGAGAGGAGGTAAGAGAAAGTGCGAGGAATGGGGAGGGACGAAGGTAGGTGAAGAGGGGCAAAGAAAGGCAAAAAGGGTGCAGAGGGGCCGGAGGGGAGTAGTGAAGAGAAGGGAACAGGATGGAGCCGCTGTCAGGAGGAGAGGAACTGACTGGAGAGTGGAGGGAGTAACAGAGAGCGTCGCGAGAGGGAGTAACAGAGAGCGACACGAGAGGGAGTAACAGAGAGCAGAGTCGCGACGAAGCGAGGGGAGTGAGGGGGAGAGGCAGGGCGGACGGGAGGGGAGGGGCGGCCGGGAGGGGAGGGGCGGCCGGGAGGGGAGGGGCGGAGCGGGGAAGGGCGGGGACGGGCAGGGCGGGGTGGGGTGGGCGTTTAGGGTGAAGCGGGGCGGGGAGGACGGGGGGGCGAGGCGGGGATGGTCTCGGCTGGGCGGGGTAGGGGGGGCGGGGGCGGAGCGGTGCGGGGCGAGGCGTGCTGGCCCGGCGGCGCGCCGCATAATTCATCGCCCATCGCCGAGTCATTACCGACCGTCACGCAGCAGCAGCGGAGGCCGCGCTCGCTGCCTGTCGCCCCCGCCCCCGCCCCCACCCCCACCCGCGAGCCACGCGCTCCGCTGGGCGGCAGAGGCGAGTCAAAGCGCCCGCACTCCACGCGTAAATCGCGGAGCGCAGGGGTGGATGCAGCCGATCATTCTAACGGGTCCATATCACATATTTGTCAAACAATTAACATATTTGTTTTTATATGGTACATTATTCACGTACTGTACAAATTATACTATACAATATTATTTTTTAAATAATTACGTAATTCTAACATAGATATTTAAATTAATTTTGCCAAATAAAACCAAACAAAATCTCTAGGTCTTTTTCGGGGGGGGGGCTTGGTCCCCATGACTCCCCCCCCCCCACCTGGGATTCGCCACTGTAGGTGAGATAGGCCCCTTCCGATAGTTCTCTCGTCTAAATTATTAAGTTCCAATGCGCGCGGAAAAGGAAACAAAACAATGCAGCCTCCTGTCACATGAGAGGCGTCTATGTTAGATGCCCGAGATCTCAGAAAACATCCAGAAATAATAAAATTCTGGTTGTCAAACACCAAAGTAGAAAATAACGGTCTAACTTCGCAGTGTACTAGATATTTCAATAGTTTTCAAAAACATTCGATCCTTCGTTCGCACAGACAGCCATGATGCTGCTTTCGTGCACTTTTAAGAAGTCAAAAAAGAACCTGCAATAGATGACCTAGGCGTAAAGCCAAAGAATACGTTTGCCTTTTGCATAACCTGACCTCAAGCAACTGCTCGCGACAGGAATCAGTTGCTCTGAACGACGAAGTTTGTCGGGAACGTTTCTGATCCTAAGCCAAAGGAGCAAATGCGTTTGGTTGTGCATTGCAAAATGGGAGGACTACATTCCGAGATGGAGTTAGTTTTCCATAACCGTTTTCGAACTTTTCAGTTCTCTTCAGTAAGGAACATACATTTAAGCAATAAAACAGTTTCCATTTTGACTGAAAAATGCAAAAAATTTGATTGTGTTATTCTGGCTATTCTCATTCTGCGCGTAGCGTCTGAATTATAAAAGTCAGTGCGACACTCCTTACGATACAGCTGGCGACTTGTGATAGCAACGACTCAAGGAAGAGATTGTTGCCTTTAAATATTTTCTATTCACGTATTGCGATCTGGAACTGCAACATTTTTAGATGTTTTGTACGTAAAGAACTGTTGGCTATTGCAGAATTCATGATGGCTGCGTTTACTAATATCTTCAATATATTGCAGTTTATTCGAGATTATTTTATTTGTAGTCTTGAGAAGTGTGTATGTTGCTTTTTTTAAAAAGCATTTTATGTGAATTTGTTCAACATCATTGTTTTTACAGCAGACCACTAGATTTTATTTAATTTCATTATATTCCTATCATGATATCATCACCATTGTTATCTACTCATCTAATTACTAACTATTCTCTATTACATACTCTCCACCTTTATCATACGAATTAAAATAAATAAACATGCAAACACACAAAGAACTTTGGGTCGTCGGGGCAATAATTATAATATAATTATTGTTGCTTTTCATGCAGGCAGTGTATCAGATTTTTTTGATTGTGCAAAAGGAATCACAAATATTCCGTTATTAAGTATTGAGGCTCTTTTGGACTTAAATCTTTTCAATAGAGAATTTCTGAGAAAGGATTTTACGGTTCAATAAATACGGCTCTACTTACTTACCTTATATATCACCCTACTTACATTATTTCACACGATTTCATGACAACCTATGAATGCGCTGAATTTATATTATAATTATTATACTATTATTATTTTTTATTATTATTATCATTATTATTATTATTTTTATTTTTATGAGATTCTCATACTAAGTATCAGTGTGTTACAACGCAAAGAAAGAAACAAATATAAATAGCTTGAGAGTTATGATCTGAAACGTTTATGCAATATTGTATATACTTTTACGAAAATCTCTTTTCAGTCCCTATTAGCCGTTTTCATGGAACCTCCCGTGCTTTGGGCAACTTGCCCTTATATATCGCAGTCTGCAGGAGTAAATTTTAACTGGGTGAAAGTTAGCTCTGTCATTAGAAGCAAAACATTTTACGACTCTCGGAGTCCTACGTAGTCACGCAATTCGTACCGCAGAGAAGCTGCAGCTAAACAAATGCAAAACTGGCAAATGAATTTAATTCGCTTCACACACAATTGCCTTGAATCATCGTCCAGTTCACTTACGTACACTTTATTGCTTGAGTCACGTACACTTCTTTAACTTCAATGAAAATCACATTGTATGTTCAAAGCTACACTTAAGTTGAACTGCGAACAGGAACAGCTCTCTGTGCGTGAAAAATGACAACAATTAGGCCTTTCATCACGGTGCAGTTCAAACGAAATGCACTCCTGGCGGTTCAGGTCCCCTTCACAAACAGCACCCCCCCCTTCCCTCAGGCACGAGTTATGAACCACATTTCGCTGCTACTGACTTTGAATCATACGCCGCGCTCGCCGCGTCATATACCACAGGCCAGCTGAACGAACGGCGCAAATACATTGCGGTTAACCCGCTCGATCCAAACTACCGCGCGTGCATTCAAGGAAAAAGTAATGGCGTGGGGATTGCGATGCACAATGGATGAAATGCCAGGGCTCCGCTCAGAACACTCTCCGCTTGCCCAATACGCTGTGGTGATGTCCATAGTTCTAGGTGAATAGATGTAAGTGAAATATTTTCTGTTAAATGTCTTTTTCCGAGAGATATTCCAACTGAACAATAATGCTAAAGTACGTTCCTATAACGGGTTCTTAAGAATTATATACAGATCCATACAATAGATGACAATGAAACTTCGAAAATTAGCTAAGTCAATTTTAAGCATAGTTTGTCTAATAAACCCCTTCGACATTTCGAATAGCTGAGCAGTATGCACTCAAAATTTGACTTGAAAATAGACTTTTTATGCAAAAATTTGCATTTCAGAAACATATAAATACTCCAAAAACTATCAAGAGGATGTGCAAACGAAGTCACTGGGTCAATTTGGTTACCAACCCAAAGCACTATCAAATAATATGAAAGAAATATCAATGATATGTGATTAATATTATACTTCCGTAAAAGTCATATAGCCATTATGTTCATTCACACTTGTTTAAAGATTTCCTTTGGAACTCGCTTTAAGAAAATGAGTGACTTCTTAGTATGGAAGAATAAGAAGAGCACGAATTCCATGGAACTAAAATATTGCCTTCTCAGACGAAAAGTGACAAATAGTTAAATGATGGCCGTAACTATTCAGAACAAATACCAAAGTCCAATAGTTGAAGTACAGGCTAAATGCAATTTTTCAGAAAGGCTTACATTAAGAAACTAATGACATACAATGAATTTATTTAGCACTGTTTAAAACCCATACACAGGATTAATAAACTTCATTTGAAATAAAAATATTTTTTCTTTTAATATACGTTTAATATGTCATGTTTTCTATTAACAGATTTAAAATAGAATTTACCAGATCGTTACTTGCTTGAATATAATATTGTAAAGCAGTTCAACTTGCAAATAGTTCCCGATTTTTCACCGACAGCAGAAACCCCCAATTTCCCATTCCCCCTTTGGCACCCCCCCCCAGTTCATGCAATACTGTGAGGAAAAAAGTCGACATTCGTTCTCTGTGGTGTCGTCTTTAGAGTTATTCTAGTTCATATGAAAGGCTGGAGTGAATGAGATCCTCAAATTTGACTAATACAATCACAACTATGGTCAGCTTATGAAATTAACGGCGCAAAGTGTGGTATTAATGCAGCCGAATGGCCGAGATCGCTAAGTCAGTAGTGCTTTGGCAATCTCGAAGCGAAGGATCGAATGTTCGAATCCTGCATCGGGCATGGTTGTGTGTGTGTGTCGTGATTGTATGTTGCCTACGTGTATTGTGCTCGTGGGTTCCTTGTGGTTGGCGTCAGGAAGGGCATCCGGCCGTAAAACATTCGCCAAATCTGTATAAAAGTGAAGTGGCGGAAAAATTAATAAAAATTGAGCCCGCACCCATTACCGCCGACCCAGTAATAACGGAAAAAAGGCAGAAGAAGAAAGTGTGGCATTAATGCAACATTTTTGCTACATAAAGGTTCAGCAAGAAACATAAAATGTATATCTACAAGAGTATCAATCACCGTTTTAATTTTGCCGTAGAAATTATACACACTATGTGAGCTCAATATTAACACTCGTTCTGCCCTTACTCTACGAAATTTTGAAATTTAAATAGGGAATTATTAGACATGTTGCATTGATTAATTTTTCTAAAATAACGATAAAAGTATCCTAAAGTATTCAGCATCTGAGAGTTATTAAACATATTTAATGATGTAAAACTTCTAATTTATTATCCAGTGTATGGAACCATGTATAATGGGTCATTAGAGAGCCAAACCAAAATAATCAAAACTAAGTGTTACTAAAATGAGTTAAATACAATAATGGGAATCAGTATACGAATAGTAAATATGTAAACAACGGGAGTTTAAGTTAAGTGGTGAATAATAAATAGGCAAGGAATGCATTGTGAATTGTTCTAATGAATGATCGATAACGGATAATGAACTCGTGAGAAATTTCCGTGAAAATAAATAAAATAAATTTACAGGGGGACCAGATGTCATATAGCAGTGTCAGACGACGATGGGCGATTATCCAATCAGTGCAAAAGTAGGCATTGAACAAGAAGAAGAGCGACGCAAAAGTTACCAGAAAGAAAGGATTCTGAGACTAACTGCGCATTGGAAAAAACAGGTGAGTGGTGCTTTTTACGAACTGCCGGGGCAGAACTCGAACCGTGGTTGCGATCGGATGGATCAGCACGTGTGAACCTAGAAAAATTGCTCGAACTGTGGACGCGAAAGGAAGTAAAACGCAGTAATTGTATCTAAGTGTGAAATACGTAAATGTTAATCGTGGAGAGTTTTGTATAGTGATTAATTAAGAGACAAACTGGTATAGAACGGGACCGCCGATGCACTGGAGGATACCGCTGAGGACCGGAGAGAATGAATGTCAACGTAAAAGAGCACAGAGGAACGAACAGGGAAGTGAAAAATATAAAATTATAACAAGTCCGATTGGTAGGACGACAAAGAATTGTTCTTAGAGATAAGTTATTTAAGTGAGCGTATTAAGATAATATGGCCATGTGTATATAGGAAAATTAAGGAGAGTATGTGTGCATGTAAATATTATATAAATAGGACAAACTAATAAATATTTTCGTGTTCTTTCTTGTTGTTCTTGCTTTTCTTGTGAATCATATTGTATGTGTTGTTTTTGTTTTGAAAACCAATAAGGAGAAGCCAAATTATAAACATTTTTTTTAAAAGATGAATCTGTTTGATTTCGTAACAGGATACAAAATTCTTACAATCCAAACATTGATTGAAGAGAAGTATTCCTTACGTAAAGTTCGTCTCCGCGATTTCATACGGACGGCCCTGTCGGTCCACAAAATAAATTACTGTAAAGTGGATATCCCCGACGAATGTATGGGGTATTCTTTAATAGATTAAATAAAAGTAATATAAGTATCAATTTTATTATGCGTTTTATTAAAATAAAATTAAAATAGAGTTCAAAGAGATAACCCATTAAACATGAAATATTTTCTGTGACATGAATCAAGAGGTCCACTGGGAACTTTCCAAAAATATGGACCAAGATATATACGTGTATTTTGTTCATAATATACAATTCATAATGCAATAATAATTCATCACTCATCCTTATATCCAAGTCATTAGTTCAACGTTATTTCATTCGAGTGTCTTGAAGACATATTTTCTTAAAACAGACGTGCACGACTCTCCAGGATCACGAAGCTTCAATTATTGTGCTATACCACACTTCACCAGAATGACACTATTAAGATGAGCTCCAAGGCGCAAGAAACAAAGAAAACAAGATGAATAATTTTTTAAATCCATATTTATACACGTTCTATGCGCGCTGTATGGACGCAATGCATACAAAATTCGTTTAATATCAAGATTGATTTAGAAATCCATAATAATTACTATGCAAGGTTATTATCTAACATCAATGAGCGAATACAGAAATAGTCAAAAGGAAAATGCCATTTTTTTGAAGAGAAGTAATTTTATTTACGCCTAGGTCCAATGCCCCTCATGGTACTACAGGCGGGTTATAAGTCGTACTTGTACTCACCAATAAAGGTGTGTATATTGAGTGGCATCAATTGGAATTAAAGGAAATATCAATTCATCATTTTTCACTTGCTCAAGGCTGCCAAAATGTGTAACTTTTCTTTCGCATCCCACTTACCTGAAACAAACAATAATAATTGCAATATATTATCAAGTATTACAGAAAATATATAGTCAGAAATTTCTTAAACCAAACATCATTAGAATTCATTGTTTAACGTGAAAAATTTATTTTTCCAATCATTTATTATCAAAGTTATATTTTTTAGAATATTTAAAACTATTCTCAGCCAGATCTAAAACGTTAGCCCATATTTAATTAAAAATTGTATTCCAGTTAATCAGGGGGGGAAAGCAACATTTTATATTTAAATGATATAAATTCTATATCAACAATTGTCATCTGTATCATACTGTAAGCTTCAGAATTCTCATTTGACGAATCCTCTGTCTCTCCTAGCATTAAAGATTGCCTTCGAGTGATCGGGGTAAATCCCCAACAAATTGATTGTGATGAGCCATCCTTTTAAGAAATAAATAAATAATGAAGAAGGAAAGAAAGAAAGTATGGAAGAAAGAGCGTAATTGTAGAAAATCAATGTAAGTGTATCTACGCAAACAGAAGGAGCTATTTGGAAGCTATTTCACTGAAGCTTGGAAGCTACTATTTGAATTATAAATGTTCGTTTTACACAACATGAAAACTAACGAAGAAAAAGTTTACAGAACTGGTCATCAAATTTTTTCTTCCATCTAATTTTCTCTTTCTTGTTCAGTGATTTTCCATATGACTTCTTCCACAAATTTAAGCAAAAATGAATGATTTTTATATGCAAACTTTATGGTTTACTAGCTTGTTGATGAATCGAATTTTATGGTTTCCTGGTTCGTAGTTGACAAACCGAAAATGTGTCTAGAATTTGAATTTGATGCTGAATTTGTCTAGAATGAAAAGTAAAAAGACTTCAGTTGTTTCCAATAAGATATTGAGAATAACATGAAAATGAATAAGGTGTATTTGAGAATTGGATGGAAAATAATAGTCTGAGTTGCTTAACGAAAACTGTACATTTAGGTTATTTTCGTCCAATGCCGGAAGCTATTTGGTAGATTCCGTTGCATCAAAAAATATTTTGAAAACTTCGTTTGGAACTTCGAGGACAGTTGAGATCTGCCTGTGGAGGTAACTACACATCCTGTTGGGTCTTTTCAAATATTTTGACTTTGCTAGAGTTGGACAAACTAATATAATATGATCAATAGTTTCTACTAGGTTTCAATTTGTCTCAGATCTCTTTCTCCTTCCTTACGTGACACAAAGTCTGTGTACGTCGTGAATCATAAGCAGATTTTTGTTTTTTCGATCCATGATTAGAATTTTCTGCTCAGTTCTGCCCACTAGTTTGAAACTGTACTCGACTACAGGTATCACCAAACTACCTATTGTAGATATTTTATTCCTGGAGTTCAGAGCGTATTCCAGGACAAGTCTCACTCTTCTGTTATACTCCTTGCGAATTCTCTCTTTAATTGTATCGTTGGAGATGGTCTCATATTCTTCAATGCCCAGATATTTGTAAGTTTTAACTGGTTCAATATCTTGAATGAGTGTGTGTTTCAACTTCAGTGCTTTCTGACATTGTCATTTGCTTCTCTTTAAATTGATTTTTGCACCCTTTTCAAGACCAAATTTCATGCAGATGTTACACAATACTTGATGACAGACAGCATTTGAGAGAGAATCGCCTCATTGTTACCAAACACTTTGAGATCATCGATGTAAAATTATCATTACTAAATATGTTTGCTTATTAATTAATTCCTATATAGAACGTTTTCTCACACTACTCGGGATTTGTATGAGAAATAGTACAGTTCAGGAGTTGGCTGTTCGATGCAGGTTTCTTTGTGGCAATAGTGTGTAAAAAGGGACAATTTAAATGTAAATACACTTAAAATTGTAAACACATCATAATTTACAATGTCTGGAATGTAGATCCATTCTTGTGCTAGTTTCTACCTTGCGAGTTTCTCTTCCAGCAGGAAGACTCCTTTAACTGTCCAACCGACAATCGAGTCGACGAAGAATTTTTTCGTCTGAGGTCCAAGAATAGGTGTCCCCGCCCCTTCTTTAAATCCCTCAGCCCTTTGGATTCTTCCGTAGTTAACTCGTGGCACCAAGATCGTTTTTCTGAACATAGTGTGAGCAACAAACGTCATACCTAGGATGATGACGGAGTTGTCATTTCGAAACTATTGAGAATACTAATTATGCCACATAATGGCATACATACCCGGCCATTCTCTTTAAGTGAGTTTTGTCATCTGAACCCCGTGATTGGCAAACAGATACTGCTTTTGGCGATATTGTTTCACGTGCTTGCGGGGTGGCGTCATTCGGCGCTTTGATTGGCGGAGGCGGCGGCGGCCTTGAGGGGTGACGACCGCCGGTTCCAAATCCAATTAGCGCCCCCGCCACCGGGCGGGATTATCCCCGAGGAGCGCTAATGTCCGGCCGCTTACTCAACCAACTAGAAGCCCCGTCCCGCTCCGCTCTGCCCCCGCTCCGTTCCGCTCTGCCCCGCTCCACTCTCGCTCTGCCCCGCTCTGCCCCGCCCCGCTCCTCCTCGCCCCGCCCCGCTCCGTTCCGCTCTGCTCTGCCCCCCGCTCTGCCCTCGAGGTATTTTGAAAGAACTGAAAAATGTCGGACTTTTTTCATGTTCTTTGCGAAAAAAATGTGTTTCCGGGCAAATGTTTTTTGGCAAACCTGATATTCGTGTTCAGCGACCAAAAACATATAGGACCCAAATATCAAAACTACACGCAAACTTTCTGCTATTTGCCATTTTTGTGCACCGTTTGACTGGACTATATTTTCCATTTTCGGAGCATTATCGCTATGTCAGATATTGCATTAGTTATAATCAGAGAAATTTGAGGTATTATTACAATATAACAATGTTCCCCTTTAAAGGTACACTCAAACCCAGAAAAACGCGTTCTATGAGAGCAATAATTGATCCTTACTTTTATCATTCTCACATAATTTTAAAAAATATTTAATTATTTAAAATATGAACAACAAACTATAAACAATAAAAACCAAATAGTCGTATTTGAAAGCACTTTCCAGAATTCCATTTTCTATAAACATAGTGAATATTCGTAAGGGATATTACGTTTATAAGTTTTTACGTTCCACAGAAATTATATTTGCCAAATGTATCACCCATCTGTAGTTTTGCCTGACACAGAGCGCCCTAGAAAAAGAAGTGCGGCAGCGAAGAGCGGGTTATTGTGTTACGCGAGTCCACCGTGCATTCCACTTTGTATGAATGAGTTTGGCCGTCCTAATGCCAGCGCCCCGCCCCGCTCCCGCGGCCCACAACATCCGGTCGCCGTCATCCCGTCCTCGCTGGCGCGCCCGCCCCGTCCTTGCCCTCGATCCCTCCACCCGTCTCACCCCCCCAAGCAGTCTCAGCTCCGCCAATGCTCCTCCCGCCTCATCGTTCCTGTCCTCTCTCGCATCCGCCCCGCCCTGACACAGAACCGTCCCTCTTCTCACCCCTGTTTCCCTCTCCGCCACCATCCACGCCTCGCCCTCTTCCCCTCCATCTTGGCCGTTTCGACCCGCCGCCGTCCCCTCCCTCACCTCCCCGCCTCACGCCTTTGTCCCCGCCCTCGTCCTCGACTCACTCCCTCAAGGCAGTCTCCTCCCTCCCATGCCTCACCCCGCCCCGCCCCTGCGCCCACCCCGCCTCTGCTGCTCCCACCCCTTAATTCCCGTTCTCTCCGCCCCCCTTGCATCCGCCGCCCGCTCTGTCAACGTCCTCGCCCCTCTTCCCTTCCACGGTTTCCTCCCCGCCTCCGCCACCCCCGCCTCGTCCTTTTCCCGCCCATCGCCACTGTCCCCGCTTCGTCCTCACCCCTCCCCGTTTCCACCACTCGCTATCCCCTCCCTCGCCACCCCGCCCACGCCTCAACCCTGCCTCTGGTTCACCCACCTCATCGTTCCTGCTCTCTCCGTCTCCTCTCGCATCTGTTCTGACACCGTCCCTGTCGCTCTTCCCATTTCCGTTTCCCTCCCCGCCTCCGCGTTATCCTCCCGTCCTTCGCCCCTGTCCCCGCCCCGTCCTCGCCCTCCCCCCGTTTCCACCTGCCGCCGTCCCCTCCCTCGCCTCCAGTGCTGCGTTCAATACGTCTCCATTATGCAGGCGGGGGGCGGGGGCAGCACCTCCAGGACGAGCGCCGAGGAGGAGGGGGCGGACCCGTCGTGGGCGGTGACAGCGGAAGAGCGTTAGGCCAAAATTCGCGCTGACTACGACACGGCCGTTGCGACAGCGCGCTCTAATGGACGTTTCGATCCACGCCGCACCTTTCGGATGAATAACTCCTATTGCCGTTTTTTCGCAAAAAATGCCGAATTTTCGCAAGAAAAACTCTTATTACAGGGAATTGGCAACGAAAAAGTAGATACATCCAGTTGCTAAATTTAGAAATAAATTCTCTAACACGTGGTGGAGCCAGAATCCATGTTTTATGAGTCCTTGATACCGACAAATTGAAACATGGCAAAACGTATGTTTGTCCGCCTGTCTGTCCATCCGTCTGCGAACAACGCTAGAGGATAGATCATTCAGCCGATTTTCTCCAAAATTAATATTTCCCAATCGATCTGCATGATGTCAGGGTCCCTTGAATTTGAAACCGATATTTCAGTTTCGGGGGTACTTTACATGAAGCCCCTGGGAACTTTCCCAAGTTTCCGAATAAAGGCTTCATCGATTTTGATGAAATATTTTTGTTGGGTAGTGTGAAAGACCTGTTTTTAGAGAATGGTACAGGTCTCATGTACGTTGAAAACTCTCATTTTTCGAAGAGTGCGTTTTGGGTCCCGACGATCGCAATGTTCCGACATTAATTAACAAGGTATAATTCCCCCACAAGGAGAGGTGTAGTGGCCAGCTTCTCTGATCAGTAATTTTCCGTGGTTTCTCCAGCCAATTCTACGCGAGTTTCGGAAGCGTAGAAACGGGCCAGGGACCGCTCCCGATCTCTTTCTCATCCGTAACGAATTCGCTTCTCTTACACATTCACCCACAAATGTATATTCACTATACTACCGCAGAGCTGGGAGTTTTGAGCTTGTCACGGATGGAGCGGTGCCTTGCTGGTTGGCGATACCTGGTCGGGGAAAACCCCGCAAGCCGAAGGGCATGTCGGCGCCAGATCTCGTCATCTAGCGGGGGACGACCACCGCCACCTCGAGCGATAAAGCATGTACCACGCTTACGGGAATAAAAACTTAGCAGTTGGCACACCCGAAAACACTAATCAAAGTGAGAGAAGGGGAGGTTTGAATACAACTGAGCTATTACTTATTTCTCTAATTTTCAAAGCAATTGCTTCAAACACTATGAATAAAAGACGGGAGTATGTGTGTATCTTGAACAATTTCTCCATTGGCAAGTAACTTCTCGGCTAAGGAGCAATTGCTTAATTTTCGTATGAATAAATCGAGAACCTCTGTAGTTGTATCCACTCAATACGATTTGAGACAAGAGAGGTTATACACGATTGTTGTGAGCTGGTTGTTGGTTTTAGGAGGTTTCAGACAGTGAGTGTATGAATGACGGATAACTTCCTACGATTTCGCCCACAAAGAGCGTAAACTGTATTACTTCACTTAACACGGTCGACACCAGCAGGATCAAACATGTGTCGCTCGGTGTCGTAGACAAACAAAACAGACGAAAATCGACCAATCGCAACAGACCAGTTGGTGTGCAATTATGCAGAGAAAAGGAAATGCTCCAAGTTTCACGAAACTTTTCATTCATATAAAAAGTATCAATTGCTTATGAAAATTTGTAGTTCCTACTTACACTCGTGCGCAATTGCTCTTACTCATTTTTATTCATATCATTATGAATATACACGTCTGTTGTATTGCTTATTTTGTATTGGGTTTATTGACCTTAATGAACACATAATAATTCTATAATAATTTATTTATTGTCAGATATAAATTGACATTTCGACCCTGTGTGGAGTCTTTCAAAAATCTCGTGTCCAGAATTTGTTGACATCATAGATAAAAGGTAGCATTTTAATCAAAATTGTCACTGTGGTATAAAAACTGGTCACGTCGTAAAATTCATCCGGACCTTTTGAGAAAAACCCCAGACAGGGTCTACAAGTCAATTTATGTACAACAATAAATAAATTGTTATAAAATTACCATGTCTGTTTATGAAGATCAAAACACCATTACAATAAATTTATTCAAATCACGCAAGGTCTGCGTGCTGCTCGGATACGCGCCTTGTGGTCGTGAGCGGCAGAAGCATCCGCGTTCAGCCAGATGGAAACTGGATCCAGCGACGGCGGCGGCGGCGGCGTCGAGGCCTCATTATCGATACATCGAAGGGGCCGCGGGAGGCGCGCGTGCCGCTGCCAAATGGGGCCGCGGGGACAGCGGCCGCCCCGGGCCTCTCCGCCTCGCAGCGCCCCGCGCCGCTCGAATGCGTGATCGAGAAATATTGGTCCCGTCTCAATCGTCAGAGCGTCTCAGTTATGTTTCCGGTCGATCGTGTCTTATTTCAGAAATAATGGACTTTCTCAACAAATAAATAACCATTTAATTTCAAGAATTTTGTCTACGCTTCACAATTTACAATTTCTTTAACAATGTTTCCAACATGTCTCCATGATATCGCTTTTTTACGCCTTGCATCGCTCTACTCGAATGCGTAATCAAGAAATATTTACAATTTCTCAATCGTCACAGTTACGTTTTCGACTTTCCATCCAGGGTTGCCAGATGTGTTGCAAGGTCTTTTCCCAACACTTCAACGGAATCTCCCCAAAGCACCTCTCCAAAGAAACAAAAGTTCCCAACTTTGAAAAGAAAAATATTCTCCAAATTATGGACCAACAACATGAGCTGTTCCTGACGATTCCAGTGGCTCTCCCCTTAAATTGAAATAATTCAAATCAATCAATAATCGTCCTTTGATCAGCCCGAAGGCCTACCTTCGTTTTTCTCATCTTTTTCTTTCTCTATACCTGTCGCTTATTTTTCTCTTTTTGATACATAAAAATGAGAGAGAATAACGTCTATTGTTTCTTTTTTATTTATAATAATTGAGAGAATATTTCTATCTCGCCTCCTCTGAAAATAAATTCCCGAAACATTTGTCGTCCATTTGTGTTCCCAATTTTTCCTCACAACTAAAGAAAATCCCCATTTTGGGGAACAAATTTCCCTATCTCGCAACCCCCGTCGATTGCTTCATATTTCAGAATTAATGAACTTCCTCAACATCAAAATAAATAACTAAATTCAATACTTCTCTCTGCAATTTACAACAGCTTCTTTAACAATATTTCCAACTTGTCTCCACGACATCGAAAAGAATGCTGCTTGTTTATTTAGGTTATTCTTTAAAAAGAATCCCGTTGCTAGGAGAAGACAACTGACAACGATAATCCGTGAACTTTTAACACAAAACCCCGTTTCTACGTGAAAAGAACTGACAACGGTAACCCGCTATGTCCCAGTCCTCGACTTCAAACACCTATTTGGATATGGGGCAGAGATTTAGAGCTTTAGAAAGGACGATTAGAGACATCTAAAGTGTTGAAAACAAACTAACAGTTAGCTTCTATTTTAGATAATAATAATTGCCTTATTACTGTCTAACATTTTTTATGTCACGCAAAAGAGTTGTAAGTTAACTGAGCAAGAAACATTCACATCTGACTTAAGTTAATGTTAATGCCGTATTTTACGTGGCGAGACTCGGGCCATCAGGCCCGCTCTTCCATCTGGACAGGCAAATTTCGCTACGCTCCTTTCATTTAGCGGAGAAAGAAGGTATTATCTCGGGCGACAAAGCAGGCGATTTGAATTTAGCTCAGAGGCTTCTTTTAGGCTTGAGGATATTTTATACGCAGTAAATCTACTACATGGGATAGCCTGATTTACTTCCCCTCCGAAGGAAGGCGTACGAAGGATTTTTTGCCCTCAAAAATCCATGACTTCGTTTGAACCCGCAATCTTGGATACAACAACCCGATATACCATCGAATCCGCTTAACTTACAACACCCATTTGGGATTGAAGCCGCAGATCTGACGAGATCTGGAGGAGATACCTGGGGCAGGAAAATCCCACTAGCCGACGTGTACTCAAAGAGGAACAAGAGTATACTAATGCTAACATTAGATTCCTGCAACTACAAGAACTTCATTTTGACGCACCAAGATTTATTACATAGCGTTTGTTGGGAAAGCATTTTCAATTTTCATTTGCTTCCTAAATTAATTTATGTAATAGCATGTGGTGTGACAGAGTGATCCATTTCGGACTATCAACGCTAGTGTGTTCTTCAGAATATGAGGAAGGTAGCAAAAACAGTCAATACGATAATTCGACGTTGCTTTGTAACGTTGATGTATCAAAGCATTCATAAGCTTGTTTTTCCTGGTGGGAAATGGCGGTTAGCATAATGCCAAACATCGTCATAAAATTTTGGTGTTTGAATTAACGGAATTATGGTGGGAATAGCCAGAGCCTGAATTGGAGCATGACGCACTCTGTCAGTGACACCTGCGATAGAAGGTCAAAAAAGCAATACGTCTCTCCAAATTAGCAGGTAACCCCTAGAGTTCATCTGCAAAACTTCGTGACACGGACATATGCATGGCTTTAGGCTGTTCAAAGAATGCCAAAAATTGAACAACCACACACGACGCCGGTATCAACCAATATGAAACTACGACAGTTTTTAATTTCCCAAAATGTTTGCTTTTGACACTTAATTCATTTTGATCGACCACTCTACATATGTTTACCTGAAAAATTAAAATATAATGCTCGTGTGAATACATCTAACCGATAGCAAAAACCATTAAACAGAAATGTTTTAATTCCGAATTGCTAGCCCAGACCCAAGGAAACAGAAAACGAATACGGGAAAGTCTGTGCCATTCTATAGCACCACTAGTTCTACCCTGGTCTGTGGATTGCAAAGGTAATAAATTTTGAAACGATAACACAGACAGGCTGTGTCTACGAAGCGTATGTGCGTAACTCTCGAGAAAGATTAATGACCCTATGAAAAAAGAAAAATTATGCAGTGCTAATGATACATCAACACGTGGCGACAAGGTTATCGATCAAATTAACGAGTGTTTATTCTGAAAAACGTACTTGCTTCATTAAGAGGCTCTTGCTCATAAGTGGATATAATGAACACGAAAGGTAGGACCTAATACTTCTTTTTTGTTAATTTATCATTGATATTTTATTCGAGATTAGAGTAGTGCCTATCTCTATATTATTGCAGTGTCAGTTATATTCATCTATTTATAGATTTTTTTTCGTTAATCGGACCCCATTCTTGTACAAACTTGTCTACACGAATAGGTCCCTTCATTGAACTACTATACCTATTAAGAATAATTTGACGGAGATATAATATTTCTTTGATCTGATCCAAAGCAAACGTAAACTTCTTAACAATATATAGTTAAGAGTGGCTTCTAAGAAAATAATACCTGTAAACTCAATCATATGGTCTAAAAGTATTAGGTTTAAAGTAATGTTTCAATTTAAGTATATGAAATACATAAAGGAATATGATTGTCAAGAGATGGATATAAGGAGAAACGTAAAGAGAAATGTAAGAGAAATGTAAACACTTTTATATAAGCAGTTACCAGTTGATCATTGCTTAGTTACGAGTAATCGCTACTCAGCGATTCATTCCGACGTTCACTCAAAGCCGGAACCCATAAACACTTTGCAATCTTATTTTAGCACCAACCGATGTAGATTCAAGAAGTTGAGCAATCGAAATAACACTTTCAGCTAGTTTAAGGAAATACCCTACCTTGTGTCCCCGCTAATTGGTACTATATTGTAAATACCGAAAAAATGTTATAACACAAACTTGCAGGAAATAATTGTAATATGTTGCTAAATACATGAAAAATCAGTTCTTAGATAAATACAATTTCCCTTCAATTATTTCCCAATATATTCTGGGGCCACGCGTTCACCCCAACCGCCATTGATGTTCTCCGAGTACAGAAATGGCATTAGTAAGCGACTGTTAATATCATTTTTGAACAACAATGCGGTTGTGGTGTAGCGCGGCACGGGACATGATGGTGAAGGGCGGAGTAGGATAGAGAAGGACGGGACGGAAAAGGACGGGGCAGAGCAGGACCGGGCGGGGCAGATCGGAGTAGGCAGGATCGGGGCAGGGCGGAGCGTATCAGGGGCTGCATGGGACGAGGGGGCGTGGGCGGGCGAGGCCGGGCGGTGCCGGGCGGGGCAGGGCGGGGCAAAGCGAGGCCGGGCGGGGCAAGGGCGGGGCGGGGCCGGGCGAGGCCGAGCGAGGCCGGGCGAGGCCGGGCGAGGCCGGGCGAGGCCGGGCGAGGCCGGGCGAGGCCGGGCGAGGCCGGGCGAGGCCGGGCGAGGCCGGGCGAGGCCGGGCGAGGCCGGGCGAGGCCGGGCGAGGCCGGGCGAGGCCGGGCGAGGCCGGGCGAGGCCGGGCGAGGCCGGGCGAGGCCGGGCGAGGCCGGGCGAGGCCGGGCGAGGCCGGGCGGCACGGGAGGGGCGGCACGGGAGGGGCGGCACGGGAGGGGCGGCACGGGGCGGGGCGTCACAGGCGGCGAGCAAGAGCGCGGGAGGCGGGGGACGGGCGGGACGAACAAAGCGCCGCGTGGACTTGCAAGCGCGGGCGGGCGAACACGGCATCTTTGTTTTCGCCGCTAACAAAGAGAGACGCTCCCGCCCTCCCCCGGCCGCAGGCGCGAATCCCGATCTGTCCCTGGGCGGTGCTTCGGGCTGCTGCCTTCGGTTCTGTTGGTGCCCGAGACCCTTTTGTCTTGGTCATGCTAATGCCGTATGTCGGCATAGATGCTTCCTTTTGAGGATTTACGCGGCTTCGGAATGACAAACCGGTTGAGAGGGCCCTGAGTCACAACTGTTCTCAGGCAGCATTTCTAACAGGGAGGTTCTAGGGTTGGAGTCCAGACAATGGCAGACTTTCGATGCCAGCTACATGGCTAGATAGAATTCAACCACTGACTTCAGGAGAATTCCATCAGCTGCTCTGATTGCCAGATTTTCAAGGTTTCTCCGATAAATGCCAGCGGACACTGGATCAGTACCCCATGGATCGCACATAATATTTTCTTCCTCTTCATTGTTCTATCCTCACCCCTTACTTACCCACAAAGTTCCATGCACCACACTCCGACAAATGCCGAGAGATCAGTTGAGCGTTAAGAGCATGCTCCTGAGATGGTGCCCCACGGGGAGAGTTATCTGGAGGTGAAAACGTTTATGGAAGCGGAGTTTATTTCGGAGCCAGCAGTGCCTCTGATTCGGCAGTCACTGACCAGAAATTCCTAGGGTTCGAGTCCCGACAGAGGTGGATTTTCAACTCAAGCACTTGATAGCGCGGTGAAAGTCAATCCCTGTTTGAACGAGAATTCTAGCGGCTGCCTGCTCAGATCGGTTGTTTCTCCGATCAACACCTGGCGAATGCCGGAGCAGAACCCTAACAAACGCGCCCCGGACCGCAGGAGATCTTTCTTTCCTTTTCCTTGTCATATCCTCTCCCCTCCACCCGCACTTACATGCATTACACCACCACACGTGAGGGGAAACCAGCCGGGAGCTAGGAGCTTGTCCCGGCTGAGGTGACGCCCCGCTGGTGAGAGACTCCTGTGTTGGGGAAAACCCACAAGCCGACGGGAAGGTCGGAGCCGGATCTTGCCATCCAGCGAGGGAAGATCACCGCCACCTCCGTATCAGGCATACCCACGGATATGCATTGTGAAGCGTGCTATCAGTCACTATCTCCGACACTAATGGGAGCAATTTCAAGTACTTTATAACTTGAAGGACCCGCAAAATGTCTCCAAAAAACTTAGTTTATGTAATACAGCAATATATTGAAAGTGCGACAATTAAATTTTTAGAATAGAATAGAATAGAATATTTATTTCGCTACTTAGGATACAAGAAATAATTCCGGTGGTAGCGTTTTCTAATCAATTAATCTACAAAAACAAACATCAAACCACTACATAAATACAAGAAATACACAAAATGAACATCAAACAACATTTCTGAATACAATTTTATAAAATTAATGTATTAACCCTATGCTAAAGCTAACCTTAATATAAAATACAAGAATAATAGAAAAAAATTAACTTTATGTTAACATATTCTAAAAAAATTACAATTTATTTAATCTAATTTAAAAATTGTTGACATTGTGAGGGAAAGTCTCTAATACTGCTGCAGGTAATTTGTTCCAATTTTGTATGGTTCTATTAATAAATGAGAATTTACCTATATCTATTCTCTGTTTTCTTTGCCGAATTTTGAAGCCATGATCTTTCCGCGCGACGTGTGTTGATTTTGATAGTCTTGCCCGAACTTCACCCCACGGACGATCACCCCTTATTACTTTGAATAACGCACAAAGACGCGATTTTTCGTTTTTCCAAGGGTTCCAACGATATAAATTCAGAATTTGAACGTCCCCTCCTAACAAATTTTGCGGCATATTTTTGTACTTTTTCGAGAGATTTTATTTGCCCTAAACGATATGGGTCCCAAGATATCGAGCCATATTCCAGTATCGACGTACTAAAGATGTGTACTCTAATTCCCTTGATTTTCCACTCCCTTTCCTAAGTACTCTAATCACAAAATGGAATGCCTTCCACGCCTTTTTCACTACATAATTTGCGTGTTCTGCCCATCCCAGATCCTCATTTAGTACAATTCCCAAATATTTACGGCATTTAGTCCTCGGAATATCCTCATTTTCTAATTTATATTTCACGTCGTCTGTCTTTTCTCATTCTCATTCTCTTCCTTAGGTCCTTGGCGACTTTCACATTGTGTTTCCCGTGCATATGATCATTAGTTTTGCAAATAGAGACGGTTAATTAGAGAACTTTTTATTATAACTGTCCTGCATATCAGTTCAGTGATATTTCGTCGCCAAATTCCGTTTGTGGTCAATTACGTGAAATGAGACTGGGGAATAGTGGTAGAGAAAGAAATAATAAGTCACTAGCAAAAATATTATTTTTCATAGAGCAAAAAGAGCGCACGCTACTAGAAGATATTAAAAGTGTGTACCTGTGGCAAAACTACTACAAATTTTCCACAGAAGTTCGTTTGACTGAATTTTCTTAATTCCGTTTAGTGTTTCTTTGTGCTTTTCTATTTGTTGTTGGATGTTTAATTCACTATATTTATTTATATGGTATTTCCTGTCAATGTAAACTGATAAATGTATCTCAGTTACTGGCTAGTAAATATTACTTCGTTTATAACAAATCTCTTCAATCAAAAGCGTATTGACAATTACATTGTATAGTCATCTTCATCATATTGTGTTTGATAATTAGTAATCCAATGTGCGGAAGTTATATGTATTAGGTGTCGTGGGGTTCCACTCGCCACAATAGCCCGCGTAATACACGAGAGATGTTCGTCTCTTCAATGCCGCTCCGATACAACCGACGAAAAGGGAGAACAAATTGAGTTAGGACAAACGGAGTCGACGTGAAAATAAACCGGGTGCGGTAAATTTACGTCGTGTTTCACAATAGCAGCAATATCGTTCTCCAATCCGGCTTTCAGAACTCCATCCACACTCTCTGGCTGCACTGACCTCTACCACCATTATCTGCGCCCCGCGTCTACTTCGTTGCCATTTTCTCCCATATTTTATTGAATGATCTATTATATTTGTAGTAAAAAATGAGTCATTAAAATGTAGAATAAAGGCATCCCAAAACTCACTTGTCAACTAGATACGTGTTCAATTTGCGAGTAAATTGGTGATAAATAAGTAATAAAAGATAATATCGTAGAACCGGTTTGAAAATTAGAAGAGTTAAAACTAATGCTGGATCCAAGCCACGAGTTACCACCCTGGGGAACACCAACTCGAACAACGCCATTACCAAACCTTTTTGTCTTGTGCACACATTAACGTCGCGCTTGCATCATAACCAAAGCATCCTTGCGGCTCCACTCCTCTCCGTTGCTCTCCATCCCCCACCCCCGTTCACCCCCTCCCCCGCCCCAGAGCGCCCTCCTTCCGGCACCCCATCGCCCGCGTGTATCGTAAAGCCCCGTCCGCGCGAGCATCGCCGACACATAAATCGAAGGGCGTCTCGATACCTCGCAGTGATCGCCACCATTTTTCTCCCAAGGGATTACGTGCGGGGATAAAGTTGAATGATGACGTCATTTTGTCCGGCTGCCGCCGCCGCCGCCGGCGCTCAGGTCGCGTGAGCTCTGCTGTTTGCTGGCCCGTCCCCCCCTCCGCCCTCGCACTCGTTTCTACGGCGCCTTCTCTTCTCATTTCTCTCTCTCATTTACTGCCGTTACGTTTACAGCACCAGTCCTCTCTCCCTGAGGTTTCGTCCCCTCCTCTTTCCAAACATCCTGTTTGCGACATCCATCTTTATAGCCCTGATTTCCACGCTTTTACAATTCCCAACCGCGCTGTTACGGCTTCTCTCTTTTAGGATTCTCCTCTCACACATCCATCCTCATTCTACCTTCCTTTTCGCCCCTATATTCTCGTTACTTCCTCTTTAACGTTAGGTCGTTCCTCTGGACGTTTACTTCACGACCTGACGCTCATCCATCTTCATTCCGTTCTGTCGTTTACTCCTCGACTCTCGCCACCCCCTCCTAAGTTTTCTCCTTCTATGGGCGATCTTTGCCCTCTACTCTCAGCCCCCGCCATGCTCATCCCCTTCGCGAATTGTGAGCTTTCTCCCTTTTCCCCACCGGCAGAGGTGGCTCGGTGCATCGACTGATGTCACTACAGTATCTCTCTCCGAGAGGTCCTAGGTTCGAGTCTCGGCAGGAGGATTTTCGACACTAGTTTGTCAGCGAGGTCGAATTCAATCGCTGTCTGCAGGAGTATTCTAGCGGCCGGCAGCTCTGATCGGTAATTTTCCGTGGTTCCTCCGATCAACACCAGGCGAATGCCGTAGCAGTACCCTAAAATACGGACCAAGGACCACGCGCGATCTTTCCTTCCCCTTTCTTGTTCTATCCTCACCCCTTACACACACAAGCATGCTCTACACTACCACACATGCCGGGAGACCGGTCGGGGGCTTAGCGCTTGTCCCGGCTGGCGCGGTGCCCTGTTGGTGGGAGAGACTTGGCTGGGGAAAACGCCGCTGGTCGACGCTAGACCGACGCCGGATCTCGTCATCCAGCGGGGGAATATCACCGCCACCTCCCGACGAAAAACATACGCTACACTTACGGGAGTAACGACCTCCGTAGTTGATGCGCCCGGAATCACCAACAATCAATCAATCAATTCTAAGTGTCCTTCCGTGTGTAATCTTTGCCCTCTACTGCCGACCCCCGCTGTGCTCACCCCCTTTGCGAATTCCCCCCTCCTCCCACTCCACCGTGAAAGGACTCACGCGCGCCCGCTTTGACGACCCCCGCCCCTCTCAACCCGCGCGCTCGGGCAATTTTTCTGCGCGGGCTGAGTGCGACCTGCGCGCGCTCTCGCGGCGCGGCGCGGCGGTCGTTGGCGCTCGCCATCCCCTTATCGTGGAGGGCCACGCGTATTTCTGCCCCCGTCTGTTCCAGTGGATTTGGGTCTGGGCTGTAAACTCGCGTTATACGATTTATTTAACCCGACGCACGCGCGGAAGGAAATGTGAAATATTATTTGTGCAGTAAAACTTACTCAATGCGGAACGTGTATTATGCGAAAATCTGTCTAATGTGAACATAAATCACGGTAACGTCAAACGTAGATTCTGCAGTATTACATTGTATAATGCGGAATCTTGCCCAATACGGACTAAAATACTGGCCCCTTCAGATTCAGAAAGATTGTAAGGTCAATAAGATAATAACTAATTAATTGTATGTATGTGCTTTGACAAAACAGATCTTTATGAGCTACGGCCAACCAGCGGTGTCTCGGCCTTGCGGCCATGGGTTAAGGGGTACGTGCGGTTGGCACATAGCCATTTCTATGGCTATCTCTGGTCTTCTCAACCTGAGAAGTGAGCGTTCTCATCGTCACACAGCAACAGATACTGGGACATTGCCAGGAAACCCAATGTTAATGTTTGCTCCGACCGGGGAAAACTAATTAATTAAATTGTAATTACATTCTATTACATGGATATCTCTCATCGAGACATATTCAGGGTACTCAACTGTTCGCTACTTCTCCATTTTCGACAAATTGCTTGCCAAAAGTCTCCAAGCAATTTCCCCCGTCACGACGTTTCACGAGTGACCTCCATAGATGTATGAGATAAAATAGTTTATATTGATAATTGTACCATGGATTTCATCATTACACTTGGAAGAGTAATGCTTTTCGAAATAAAAAAGTAGCAATGAACTTCATTAAATTTATATGACTCTGTCGACCAAAATCTGTATAACCCAAGAAAGAGCTTTAATGAATAATTGACCCAAAATATTAAAAATATAATATCATTTACTGTTCTTTTTCCTTCCAAAGTTCAAAATAAATTGGAAAAACTCAACTCATTACGCCGAGATTATAACCATCAATTTTTCAATTAAGAAGGATATAACAATTTCTGAACTGTTCATTTTATTTGCATGATTGCAAGCAATCTACTCTCTATCAAATCATGCAACATAAAGGAAGCCGTCAATGAAAGTAGTGATTGCCTAGATCACTAGGTAGAAAAGCGCCTGAGGCACCAACCAGGGAGGATGAAGAGAATAAAGTTGCGGGTTCAGGTTGAGGGCGAAAATAGAGAGCGATAAGGAGAGCGAGGCGAAAGTGATGGCGAGAGCGACAGCGAGAAAGAGAGAGCTTAGTCGAGGGCAAAAGCATGAGCGTGGGATAGAGCTTCAGCGTGGGCGAGAGCTTGAGTGTGGGTGAGAGCAAGAGAGTGGGCGAGAGCAAGAGAGTGGGCGAGAGCAAGAGCGTCGGCGAGAGCAAGAGCGTCGGCGAGAGTAAGAGCGTCGGCGAGAGCAAGAGCGTCGGCGAGAGCAAGAGCGTCGGCGAGAGCAAGAGCGTGGGCGAGAGCAAGAGCCTGGGTGAGAGCAAGAGCCTGGGTGAGAGCAAGAGCTTCGGCGAGAGCAAGAGCGTCGGCGAGAGCAAGAGCGTCGGCGAGAGCAAGAGCGTCGGCGAGAGCAAGAGCGTCGGCGAGAGCAAGAGCGTCGGCGAGAGCAAGAGCGTCGGCGAGAGCAAGAGCGTCGGCGAGAGCAAGAGCGTCGGCGAGAGCAAGAGCGTCGGCGAGAGCAAGAGCGTCGGCGAGAGCAAGAGCGTCGGCGAGAGCAAGAGCGTCGGCGAGAGCAAGAGCGTCGGCGAGAGCAAGAGCGTCGGCGAGAGCAAGAGCGTCGGCGAGAGCAAGAGCGTCGGCGAGAGCAAGAGCGTCGGCGAGAGCAAGAGCGTCGGCGAGAGCAAGAGCGTCGGCGAGAGCAAGAGCGTCGGCGAGAGCAAGAGCGTGGGCAAGAGCAAGAGCCTGGGTGAGAGCAAGAGCGTGGGCGAGAGCAAGAGCGCGGAGAGAGCATGAGTGGAGGCGGGAGCATGAGCGAAGGCGGGAGCATGAGCAGGAGGCGAAAACAAGAGCGTGGGTGTGGACGGGATCGCCAACAGAATCGCAATTCGAACAAGTGGCAATGATGGGATCCGCACCAGTTTGGGCGCGCTGGCGCAACTTGTCCTGATCAACAACTAGATTACGACAAACCAGAACCCGACTGGGTGGGCGCGGGGCGCCGGTCGCCTCTAAACTAATTACGTGGGTAATGAGCCAGAGCTCCCCGCCTCACCCTGCCTCTGCTAGTGCCGTCGACCCACACCTCAGGCAGATTTGTATGTTTCTGAGCTTCATTGCCATTTTCTCAATGCTTCCATTAACCTTCGATTTTTTTCGCTCCTTTATCCATTTTCACGATGGCACTTACGGCTTTTGGCCTTGAATTTGACATTTATTTTTCATCGTCTGGACACCTCCTTCCGTCTCACATTGTTCGGTCCTTGTCTACTGCGTAGAATTTTGTGTTGTGTTACCTCGATCAATACTTTTTACATTGTCACTGATCACATTGTAAACTGCATTGCCTCCTTGAAAGTTCCAAGAACTGGATGCTCCCTCCATATGTATACCGCCTTTAACTCTGAGTTTCCCCTCGCATTGCCCTCGCAATCTTCTCATTTTCTTCAGCGTGTTTAGTTTTGTCAACTGAACCCAACTAACTTCCCCAATTATCTCCACGTTTCCACTGACTCTCCACCATCTTCCGTTCCTCTTCAATAAGACTTGCCATCTTACATTTGCGGTCATCGTACATTAGTGATTTTTTGCTTGTACCACCTCACTTACATGTAAATATTCTCCATAACTTCCTCACCGCAATTGCCGAAATGCCTTCCTAGATGTTGCGTATTAGCAGTCTGTAAAGTTATTTCCTCATCCCTGAGTTAAAATCGCAGAGAGAACAGTGAGGTGACGATAATGGTGACGGAGATGAAGAGGAAGGCGGAAGCGAAGAGCATGACTGAGGCGATAAAAACAAGTCTCAGGTGCAGAGTAAGACTGAAGTGCAGCGCAAGGTTGAGGTGAAGGGCAAGACTAAGGTGAAGAGCAAGACTGAGGTGACGGGCAAGACTGACGTGAAGGGCAAGACTGACGTGAAGGGCAAGACTGACGTGAAGGGCAAGACTGACGTGAAGGGCAAGACTGACGTGAAGAGCAAGACTGAAGTGAAGGGCAAGACTGACGTGAAGGGCAAGACTGAGGTGAAGGGCAAGACTGAGGTGAAGGGCAAGACTGAGGTGAAGGGCAAGACTGAGGTGAAGGGCAAGACTGAGGTGAAGGGCAAGACTGAGGTGAAGGGCAAGACCGAGGTGAAGGGCAAGACCGAGGTGAACAGCAAGACCGAGGTGAACAGCAAGACCGAGGTGAACAGCAAGACCGAGGTGAACAGCAAGACCGAGGTGAACAGCAAGACCGAAGTGAACAGCAAGACCGAGGTGAACAGCAAGACCGAGGTGAACAGCAAGACTGAGGTGAACAGCAAGACTGAGGTGAACAGCAAGACTGAGGTGAACAGCAAGACTGAGGTGAACAGCAAGACTGAGGTGAACAGCAAGACTGAGGTGAACAGCGAGACTGAGGTGAACAGCGAGACTGAGGTGAACAGCAAGACTGAGGTGAACAGCAAGACTGAGGTGAACAGCAAGACTGAGGTGAACAGCAAGACTGATGTGAACAGCAAGACTGATGTGAACAGCAAGACTGAGGTGAAGAGAAAGGAGAAGACTGAAGCGAAGAAAGAGGGGGAGGCGAAGCAAAAGAGCAAGAAGAGTGAGGTGAAGAAAACAGCGGGGGCCATGAGGAAGGTGGAGACGGTAACAACAACGGCGACGGCGACAGCGGGAGCATCGGCGGCGGCGGCGGCGGCGGCGGCGTCCGCTCGCGCGAAATGAAGTAATTAAAGTTTGTAATCTTTGCATTAAGATGGCCACAACGAATGGGTGGCGTGCGGCCGCTCGCCGCCGCAGCGCCGTAACGACGTGCGCCCGGCGCCAGCCCATCTCGCCCCCCTCGCCCCCTTCCACTCCCCACCCCCCGGGGGCTTGTTTGGTCGGGGTATTGCGGAGAAGGCCGCTCTTTCGGCGGCGGCGGCGAAATTGAGACACTTTGGCGACGAGGCTCCTGCAGTCAGGTTCCATTAAATTAATGTGTGTAATGTAGGGGGATTTCGCGGTATGATAGTTATTTGGGGTGCCTCTGTTATAACGTTTCATACATACGCATGCACTATGATGTGTTCTATTGCTAGGTTAAATAGATGTCCCTACTAATAGAGATTATTATTATTATTATTATTATTATTATTATTATTATTATTATTATTATTATTGATGTGCTAGATGGGACGTTACATGTAGGCCTGGACCATACAGGATTCATCTTCAATAGATACCAGGAATAATTAATGTATCTTGTTGTTCATTTATTTTTGTGCCTCGAAGTTTCGTGCAGCAAAATGCATTCTTCTTCTTGTTCTTCTTCTTCTTCTTCGTATTATTATTATTATTATTATTACTGTTAAAAATTAATATGATGCCGTCTTAGGTAGCTCAGGACCGGGAGGTCCTAAGGTTCGCGTTCCGACGGTGATAGGATTTTCGACCCTAGCTAGGACGCGTTCAGTCACTGTCTGGAGGAGAATTCTAGCGGCCGGCTGCTCTGATCGGTAGTGTTCCGTGGTTTCTCTGATCAATACCAAGCGAATGCCGGCGCAGTACCCTAACCAATGGGCCACGGTTAGCGCACGAACTTTCCTTGTCCTATCCTCTCCCACTACTTACACAATGTTATACTAACATGGACTACACTACCACACACGCCGGGAGACCGGTGAGTAACGAAGAGTTCGTCCGGGCTGAGGCGGTTCCACGCTGGAGGAGATATCTGGTTGGGAAAACCGCGCAAACCGACGTGTAGGTCATCATCGGATCTCACTCTCCAAGAGGGAAGGTAACCGCCTTCTCCTGCCGAAAACACATGCACTGTCCTCATGGGAGTAATTACCTTAAAATATGCCGTGTGTGGAATCATTAATTAATCAATTAATATGACAGTTACTCTAACATTAAAATGGGAAAGCATCATCGCATTACGTAATGTGTAAATTCTCAAATTTAAATCAAATAATAAATGACACTGGAACTACAATATTTTCCGGTCCCTCTTCATGTCAGCTTCATAACTTCTTTACGCACAAAGCATAACAAAAACCGAGAAATGTATCGTAGAAAATGGTGAATGAGAATGGCCGTTGTGAGCGCATGCATCGTGTTCGCCCTCTTGCCCGAGGCTTCGACACAACTTGCACGTTCGTGCGTCATCCCGCATCATTTGCGTAATGGAGGCGTTCAGGATTTCGCTTCCGCCCGCCATATTCGTAATTAACCAGCGGCGCTCCGTCATAGACAGGGCCCCGCCGCGCAGCCTAATGGCAGGCGGGCGCCAACTTCCCAACAGCGCAGACGTCGCGTCGCTTCGAACAAGAAAGGGCCCGCGGAGTTAGCTCATGGCCAGCATTGTCGTTGTCTCGGGGATTGATTGATTGTTAGTGATTGCGGACGCGTCAACTACAGAGGTCATTAGTCCCGTAAGAGTAGTGCGTGTTTTTTCATCTGGAGGAGGCGGTGATCCTTTCCCCGCTGGATGACGAGGTCCGGCACCGACCTGCCGTCGACAAGCGGGGTCTTCCCTCAACCGGGTATCTCCACCAGCCGGGCACCGCCCCAGCCGGGACAAACTATCTGATCCCGACCGGTCTCCCGGCGTGTATGGTAGTGTAGCGCACGTTAGTGTGTGTGTAAGTAAGGGGTGAGGATAGGACAACGAACTGGAAGGAAAGATCGCGCGCGGTCCGAGGTCCATTTGTTACAGCCGGCCGTTAATATTCTCCTCCTCCCCTAGCTGACAAGCCAGTGTCGAAAATCCCGCCGCCGCCGGCGGGAGTGAAGCCCTAGGACCTCCCGGTCAGATGGACTGCAGTGACATCAGTTGATGCACTGAGCCATCGGTTCGGGTTGTTTGTTCGGGTTGGGGCGGTGCTCGTTGGGCGAGATAACAGGAGATGGAAATTCCTCTCAAGCGGACGTACAGGTCAGCGCTGGTTCTCACCTTCAGAGGGAAGGAATACCGCGACTTTCCGGAATACATTCACAACACTAACGGGACTAATGACCACAGCTTATGACGCGCCCGGAAACAATCAATCAATCAACAAGAATAGGAAAGTATGGGGGTCAGACGGCACGGACAGCCGAGCTCGCTAAAGTAGGAGTGCAGTAAGGAGCTCTGTTCTACGTGTCGCAGGTTCGACTCCTGCACTCGAATAGTTGTTTACCTGTCTTGTGGCATGGTAGGCTTTCCGCCCACCATACATCAACACCGTTTCTGTTCCGTCGCTTCATTTCTGGTCCGTCTGGGCGTATCATTTAGGCACTGCCCTCCGACTCGCCACTCTCCAAAGTCCTTCCATTTCCTCCAGTGGAAGAGGAGCTCGTTGTTAACAGCGTCCGTTGCATGGGGTTTTAAGCCGCAGCAGCGCTTTACCATTGGTGCGGTCTGGCACACGCTCTTTAACTGGTGGCTAGCAACATTGGGCCCACGAGGTTTGCTTAGATACAAGAGTCAAGTACACTCGATGCACCGAGAACTACATCGATATGAGGAGCAGATTATTGCACCAGTAATTTCCGCGACATCTACCAGATCGATAGGAAAATATCAACTTTGGAGAAAATTTGTTTTGCCGTCAATCATTTTTTCGGAATCAAGGAGTTATAAAACATAGATACTGGCTAAACCACATGTTAGAAATTTTTTTCTAAATTTAGCAACTGGATTAATACACTTTTTCGTCACCAGGGCACTGTAATAAGAATTTTTCTGCCAAAAATTTGCCGTTTTTTCGTGCAGCGTTACATAACCCCCTCTTCTTAAGAAGTTTCTTCTTAAGCACGAGAAAGTAAAAAGGAGTTAGAAAGATGAAAAATTCTAAAGCAGTGCTTCCTTCAACCAGACAGGAAAGGTGGAAGCAACTCCCGAGATCATTTTAAGTTTCTGATGCGTTTAAGTTGTTGAGACAGTGTATTGCCTTCATTATTACGTACGGGGCATCCGCAGAGCGGCAATTAAGTTGTTGGGCGTTTAAGTTGATTAACTTGTAGCATTCACATATATTATTGTTGAAATCGTGTAGAATAAGAACGCATGGAAAGTTAATTTTCTGTCATAAATGAATATACATTTACTAACAATAAATCAATAGAATGATTGCTTATCTATCGTCGTTTTTATTGTTTTGTTGTGCGAGTTGTAGTTATTGAAAGCAGTCGAGCAAGAGTCGTCGTTACAGTTAGGAAAGAAAAGACAGCGCGTTTCTTTTAATTCAAAGATTAAGTGTATGTAAATCCACATATTAGTGAGTGTATGGAAACGCAATGCCCACCAATCGTGTGACACGATTACACTCTACACGACACACTTTGCAAAAACATTCAGTAATAAGTAATACAGGTGATGCATTATTTTTTAAAAATAATGATGGAAGTAACATATCCTGCTACCATGTTCAAGTCAAGATCTTGGCAATCATAAAACATTTTAATTACATTTTAGAAACACGTTTAACTCTTCGTTTACAGAGATTAGTGATTGTTTTGTTCCAGAATTTGTTAACATGTTTAATTTCATTAGTTTTATAGATTAAGTAGTACTAAACGACGTTAAACAACATTTTTGTGGTTTTAATTCTCCTTGTAATGCATGTGATGTTACGTATGTGCATTCTATTTGTGCAATGTAATCGCAACGGTTTAGCTAGTTACTTAAATGGTGTTTAAGCTGTTTAAAGAATTGACTGCCGAGCTGGGAATTGATCGCAAACCTCCCGGTATTTCACGCCCATTTTCTCTAACCACTTGAGCTACCAAGACAGTCTGCTTTCCGAACAATATTCCAGGGCACGTCCGGGATAATTCTAGCATATTCGTCTTGTAGTGCTTAGTTGCTAACTATGGCAATGTGAATGTATTAGAATAACTAACAAACTTTATAAATTTGTAGTAGACTTCACAAAATAAATATCGAATTTCAAAGGAATATTTTGTTCTGACAAACCTTATAGAGAATAGTATATTGGCCTGTGTGAAAAGAAGCTTAATTATTAACAGCTGTCGATTTTCAATTCATCGAGTCCAAACTAAGTAACAAATTCCCTTTCAAATGACCTTAATCACTCAGTATTTTCTGTTTATTTGTCATCATTCAAAGGTGCCCATTAACAGATCCGTAGAAGTGAATAGACGAGAAAATGAGTTCGAGTTAATTTCAGTTTCATTTGGCCAAGAGTCCGCGCGCTGCGGTAGCCATTCGTGAACAGCGTCTCCCAGAAACGTTGAGATCGTCATAGGCGCTTCTCACTCCGAGGAATAAAGGGTAAAATAAAAGAGCACGAAAGTAATCTGGACACGGTTCTTTTAAACCACGAGGGCAGAAGGCTCTCGCATGTGACACGAAAGTGCACTCACGAGAGATGAAGCGGGAAAGAAGGAATAGCTCAAATCCCTAAATTCCATTCACTTATCGCTATTTATTACAAACAATTCTGACATGTTCTGATAAAAATGTGCTCGAAAAATTAATATAAGAAAGTGAGCAATAGGGTTTTCTTAGATTTTGTTTTAAACAACAGAATACCGAATACACAGTTAATAGAAAAACTTACTCTCTTTCTCATTTTGTTTGGACTTTGACCTACGAGTATTATCCAAACATGTAACTATTACATATAAATAAGACTTATTTAAATATTTTATTCAGTATCGAGACCCAAATTTACGCCTTCAACAATACATAGGAATGCTTGAAGAAAACATTAACAACACAAGCGGGGAATACTAGTTTACTGAAATGCTTCTCATTCCAACAGTAACCTACCATAAATCTTGCAACATATAGTTTCATGCAAGATTAGTTTTAATAACATGTATAAAATAAATATTATATGTACGAACATAACATCCTCGCTTTTTTTAAATTTCGCACTTTTATTTATTTTCTTTTTTAGACGATTCTCTTGTAACATCATCAACTACATATACACACATAAACCTACCCATACATTTACATGAATAAATGTAAGATTTTATTCTCTTCTCCTCAACTTCCTTCATAAGATGCGATGAAAATATAGCACTCCAGAGCACTGCTAGACGATCTCCTAAGCCGCACAAGTTGTGTCCTTGCATATTTCATGAAGGTCTAAAAAGCACATCTTGAAAGAGATGGACTGCCACTAATGTAAACAGGAAAAAAATGTTACAAAATCTCGTATCTTTGCTGCAGGCATTCTGTCTGCTTCGTAACATGCGCATTTATGTATCAACTAAACATGGCATATGCATATAATGTATTTTTCCTCTTTTTCTGTGAACTTAGAACATATAGACCTATCACTTCTAAATACTAGGTAATAAAGTAGCAATTGCAAAAGATATTGAAACGCCCATATGTCATACAAGTATGACACAAAATTAATGTCTCTCGTACTAAAAGACATTGTTATTAAGTGAAAAGAATAAAAACGACATTTCATTAAAATCCGTCCCTACTTCCTATTATACTTTATAGAGTTAAATAGTATTTTTTTATATCTCTAAGTTAAACTTACGAAACTTAGAGAAACGCAACTGCGATGACATTATTATTATTATTGCGTGGTTTATAGGGATGTCTCTGACTCACTTATCGAGCACACTTTGTAACAGACTTGTACGTAAAAAAGGAAAATCTAATTTCGATTCAAATACTTCATGCACGATTATGTCGTTTTTAAGGCTGTCACATACGCACCTCTCACGCAAATACGTTGACAAAGAATTTAATACAAATATTGAAAGTCTCACTTTATTAACACAGATAATTTTTGGTGAGGAAATTCTATTTAATTATAAAGGGGTCGTCCACCCCATCTCCCACACATTGAAAAGAAGATTTGTTAAGGGCATTTTAATGAAAATATTTAAATAATTGAAACATTATTGTAAGAAAAATTATGGTAATAAATAAACGACAATCTCATTTACGTTGTTGTGCACCCGTAGGTTTGACGATTGTTAGGGAGCGACAAGAGCTTCTTCCCCGGCCTTTCGCCTCTCGCCCCTGCGACCCCGGGCGCCGCCCTCCGCCACGCTTCGCAAGATCCTCGTTAGAGAGCGGAGGCGGAGGCGGCGGCGGGGCGAGTAAGGAGCGCGAATCGATGTGCGCGAAGCACTCCACCTATGCACGCACTGGCTCCTCCTCCGCGCCCTCATTCACGATGCTCGCAGTCCTTGACAGCGCGCTCCGCCGCGCCCCACCCCGACGCCCCGCCCCGCGCCCCCACCCGCTCCCCGCCACGCACCCGCGCGCCGCCCCCGCACCACGCTCCCGTCCCCGCGCCAAACCCCCGCCTCCCCCACCACGGCGCTCCACCCCAGCGCCCTACCCCGCGCCCCCCTCACGTTCCGACCCCGCGCTTTGCCCCTTCGCCCCCCCCGCGCTCCACCTCCGCGTCACATACCCTCACCGCTCCCTGCAGTCGCGCCCACGCGCCCTCACGCCCCACCTTGCCCCAGCACTCCACCCCCTCGCCCCGCCCCTCCCTCCCCCCCATCGCACCCCGCCCCCGCTCCCCGCCGCATGCCCTGCCTCCCGCGCAGAGGCTCCGTTCTGCCCCTGCGCCCCGCCCCCGCGCCCCACCGTGGCGTCCGCCCAGCTGCAGCGCCCCGCATCCGCCACGCCCCCACCCTCACACCCCCACCCGCGTGTGCTCTCTCGGCGCTGCGCGAGCGTTTAACAAAGGCGCGACGCGCTCCCAGCCTCCGTCTCCTCCAGCCTCCTGTCGTCCTCGCACCGCCCCGGGGAAGACGTCGTTAAAGATCGCCAACTGCGTTGAACTTGCGAATTGTTATTTTGAGGCCGTTTGCAGGCACCCTCTGCATCGGGTGTTGTTGAGCTGAAATACATTTCACTTTTGGAATTCGTCTTATCAATGATAATTATTTACGTCACTAGTTCCTTGTCCTTGGGATTATCCTCAATATGCAAGGCGACAGCCCTGTTGATTCATACCCCCCCCATTGTTTCGTCCTTGGCATTCCTCAATTCTTGTAAATGCACATACGGTACGCAGATAGCAGAGTAACACTTTCGAACCATTAAGCAGAGAAGACAAGAACTAGTTTCCACCCAAGTGCAGCAAAAATCAGTTATTGTTTATAAAGGAAACTACAAGCCCACTTTTAAAGTCGTTTGAAACTAGTGTTTCGTTCGATCCAGACGCAAACCAATGGATTTTTCAGGACGCAAAAAAATCGTATGCCTTCCTCCGGAGGGAAACTAAGACCTGGATGGCGTCATATTGGTTTTTTGTCAAATGTAAGCACCACTAGTTAAAACGGCGTTACACATTATTGAGTCATATAATTTATTATGTTTATGAAAAAAGACACGACTTTTGAGCAGGAGTTAGAAGCCAATGCAATTTGACTTTCTTATTCCCGAAGTTCCTGATTTCTTATCAAAATATGTATGTGTTGCGAATAGGAACTGACAAAGAAATATTTTCTTTTAAATTTTCGCTTAGAAAAATATTAAGATTCATCCCTCAATGATTTTATTTAAAAGAAGCATGTTATAAGAACAGGAAAGAAATTTCTACATACATTGTTTTAATTTTTCTTTCATATACTCTTTCGCTTTCTTGCTTTCGTTTTTAGATTGCATTGATGCATAGAACATCGCCCACAATAAAAAGATTCCTTTGTAGTCGAAGCGCTCACGCAACAGACTCATCCAGATGGGCGCAGTCAGGGAGAGATATTGACGTGAAGCCTTATTTTCCATATTCCAATTTCGTGCAGAAGTATCAAGTATAGGTATCCATTCTAAGAAGCCATTCAGATCCCATCTTTCATAGCAAATGAATCGAAATTAAAATTATGAACTCTGTTCTAGTCATTTAACTGCTCTATTTTCGCAATCCCTCTATTAAAAACGCAGATATAGATACTTTATTTTATGATGAAAAGAACAAAAATGTGTGGTCAAAGTAGCGGATTCATAAGATTTTTTTTCTGAACTGTTACATAAAAAATTTCCTTTCAATGTTGTTTTTATTGAAACGTCACCTTGGAGCCCCGAGTTATCCATCCCGCCCAGTCCTCCCCACTCAGATTCATCAGAAACGAGGCCCTCACCTGCGAACATCCTGAGACAGTCCAGGCGCAAATCGAACCTGAAAAAGAATGTCACTCATCGGCGCCGCTTCGGGGAGGGGAGGCCCTCGAAGGAGATTGACGTCCTCCAAGATCGGTTCCTGCTTTTTGTGCGCCTCCATTTGGCAGGGGGCTGCGGGGGCCGCTCCCGGGCTGTCGAGCGCCGTCGAGCGATGGGCGTGGGCGTTGGCGCGGGCGCGGAGAGGCGCGATGCAAAGACGCCGACGGCCCGGGAGCGCGAGGCGGCGGGGCGAGGCGGGGCGGGGCAGCGCGAGGAGAGGCCGGGCGCAGCGGGGCGAGGTGGAGGGGAAATGGGGGCGAGGTGCGCGCGGGAAAGGGAGTGGAACGAGGGCCTCGGAAGATGGGAAGGTGGAGCGGTAGGCAATCGGGAGCAGTCGACGGCGGCGGGGGAGAGGGTCCGAGGGGGAAGTGAAGCGGTGACGGGTAGGAGGGGCGGTGGCGAGGGATCGTGACGAGGGATGGTGGCGAGGGATCGTGGCGAGGGATCGTGGCGAGGGATCGTGACGAGGGATCGTGACGAGGGATCGTGACGAGGGATCGTGACGAGGGATCGTGACGAGGGATCGTGACGTGGGATCGTGACGTGGGATCGTGACGTGGGATCGTGACGAGGGATCGTGACGAGGGATCGTGACGAGGGATCGTGACGAGGGATCGTGGCGAGGGATCGTGACGAGGGATCGTGACGAGGGATGGTGGCGAGGGATCGTGACGAGGGACCGTGAGGAGGGATCGTGAGGAGGGATCGTGACGAGGGATCGTGACGAGGGATCGTGACGAGGGATCGTGACGAGGGATCGTGACGAGGGATCGTGACGAGGGATGGTGGCGAGGGACCGTGAGGAGGGACCGTGAGGAGGGACCGTGAGGAGGGACGGTGAGGAGGGGCGGCTGTGGGCGGCTGGGGCGTCGGGGTCGGCTAGTGGCGGCGGGGGCAACGGGGGCGGCGCGGGGCGGTGGGGCGGTGGTGGTGGTGGGGGCGGCTGGGGGCGGCGGGATTGTGGAGCAGTGGAGGTGCAAGTGACGCCGAGTGGCCGACCCCTCCCCGCCGCCGTTCGACGGCACTCTGCCGCGGTGCTGCCGCTGCAACGGCCCGCGCCCCGCGCCCCGCGCCCCGCCCCCTCATTGTCTTCCCCAAGTGCTCCTATGGGCTGTCTGCGCCAGTGTAACGTCGGGGCCTGCGCCTGTCTCTCTCGCCTTTTAGACCTCTTGGAACTGCTGTATCTGCGCAATTGCGACCTTGCAGATGGAAATCAATAGGTGCTGTCGCCCTTTGCAAAGGCCACCGCAGCAAAAGAGCGTAAGCGCAATAGAACATACACGTACTCTATTTCATTCCTTCTTCTATTTCGTAGTAGTATATGTACACTATTTCAGTTTTGTTCTGCGTGTTTTAATTTTCATTATTTCGTTTTGTTTTAAATCTCTCCCTTTACGATTTTAAATTTACATGTTATCACATTCAATACATACACTAAGAACTTAGTATTAAATGAAGATAGTTTACGTACAAACTGATACTATCATATCATTACGTGTATTCGATTTCTCCTATCTTTCTCTTATTTTTCATCGACTCTTCATTCGTGGTCCACACGTAGTTCCAAGACATTTGTCTTTCTCACCGCACACGCTATCTTCGCTGGGAACTGTTCCCGTTGCGAAAGGTATTAAATTGATCTCCATATTCATCATTTTTGAAGAATCGTAACTTTGGCTTTCAATTGCCGCGGTTGCAGAAAGCAGAATATCACCATAAGACGTAGTTGGTTGGTTGTAGTTCCGATCGTTGCAGATTTCCGTGCCAAAATAATCCATTACGTCAGGCTTGCACAGCATTTTGCCCTTTGATAGAACTTGGGAGCCGCGCGCGGGCAACTTGAGTGCAAACCCGGGCCACATGGATGAGTGGGGATAAGACTCATTCTAGGAGTGGGGACCGCCAATGAGAATACGCAATTCGAACCGTTGCGCGTAAATTGAAAGAGCAATTGCGAGAACGACGGATTGTTACACACAGTTCATGTATCATTACCTTTTGTTTCGGAAATGTGTGCTGTCGATGTATGACAATGTACAGTATGAACCTAAAACGAACCAGACATTTTTCCTACATTTCTGGTGAAATGTAGGTGTCAAAAGTATCACTGACACCCCGTTTTGTGACCTGCAACCTTGATTTCCGAGAAAAATTTGCAACCGCCGACGTGTAAACACTTCGATGAAAATGTTGCATGCTGCAATGTATGTTTGCTGGACGTTGATATCGCTAGTTTGTGCGATGACTTCTATTGCGAATAGTCTGGCTGCTACAGTCCTGGATTACAATAGATGAAGTTTTGCTTCTGACGAGGAAGTTGTATGACGCAAAGTGTGCATCAACTTGTGGTCTCCAAAATGTTTTTTAAAACGTTGTATTAATTTTAAAATTTACTTAGAACATTTTTCCTTAATCTAATTTTCGACAAAAGTTTTTTTTAGACAAAATATACATACAAGAGCTTACTTAGGAAGTTTCGTCTTTTCCTCCCGGGACACCTGTATAAATTCAAGTCGGAGAGCTTAAAGAGAGGTTGGGATTTCCGAGCCGACGAAACGGTGCGCAATAGTCCCTTTTTCGTCCCGTCCCTGACACCAGAGCCTTCCACAACACGCCAAAGCAATGTGCCGAGAGGCGAGGAGAGGCAGGAGATATCGAGGAAGCCATCCAACCCGCACCGCCGCGCCGTCCCCGCCTCCTCCTCGCGATAAACTCGTAGCCTTTGGCGCCTTTCCCAGGGCATCTGCTCCGCGACGGCCTACGCCCCGGCCGCGAGTGATGCGAAAATGGGGGAGCAAAAAGTGCAAGATAGGCAGAGTGACAAACGCACGTTCGCAAGATAGCTAACGCCGCCCGACGGCTGTTTCGGGACAGGGCCGTAGAACGCTGAAGAAAGGAGAGCGTTCTTTGCAAGAATGCCCTCAACAGTACGTACAAGTAATGTGTAATCAGTCAATATTGTGATGGTAGTAAGACGCCGAAAAAAATTGTTTTTGAAATTTACGAAAATTTAAAGAATTTAACGAAGATCGAATCTGGACCATTTTTATGAGCGTATTTTTCTCTGTGTGATAAAGCAAATTAAAGAAAATATTTGGAGTCATTTCTGAGGAAATTTTGAAAATTTCCTTAAAGGTTCATGTACAGTTCTCCGAAAAATTAAAATGTACATTTCAAATTCAAGAGGCCGCGACATCAACCAGATCGATCACGGATTATCAATGGTCAAAATCCTTCATACGATTTAGGAGCTAGCATTGCTCAAGGACGGATAGACGGACGAACCGACGGACGGAAAAATAGGATGTTTTGCCGTGAACCAATGTTTTGATATCAAGGACCCACAATTTGTGAATTCTGACTACACAACGTGTTAGAGGAAGTTATTTACTATTTATTGGAACACATTTGATCCACTTTTTCGACATCAGGGCCCCACAATACGATTTTTGAAAAATTGCCGTCCGGCATTACAACTCTTTCTCTCTACTACGAAGTAAGTTGTAGGCCAAAAACTAATAAAAAGGAGTTCAAAGGGGGGGGGCAAGAAAATGTCGAAATCAATGTCCATTGCCATTGACTTGGTAAATGAACTGAATATCCGATAATCACAGATAAATATTATTCATGACAAATTTATTGTAATTCTTTTATTTTCAGTACTGCTATTCAAAACAAATTTTAAAATATAAATCAAGGTTCTATATCAGTGATTTAATTTATATGGAACTTGATTTTCAATACCAGAAAAAAATTACACTTAGCTATTAACAGCACTTGGTTTTTCCAAAAACAATACAATTTGCATAACAGTCTTCATGAAAAACAGATTAAGTCAATAGAGAACTGCACAAGGATTGTGAAAATAAGGCTTGTTAAGAAGTTAATTTAAGTGACACAGACGATAGAATTAAAAGAATAAAGATAAGTGGGAACTGGTGCCAAAAGCAAATTAGACTGCTGGGAATCGTCCCTGTAATCTTGTTGCCATTCCATGAGACCTTACAGCAGTCAATTTGCTCTCTTCAGGGCCAAGTGACAGAAATTTTTTTCTCCCAGATGTATAGAAGAAACAATGAAGACTAACGTTTACACCACTAGCGCCTTATATTTACGGACAAACTACACATTTCTCCGAACATCCCATAGAAAATTACCCATTGAAACTGCAGCAAACACTGTGGCAGACGTTTACATATATAATCCATTTATCGACACTTAAGTGGTTTGAAACAATATTTTTCATTAGAATATATTTTTAGAAAGATATTTAATTTATTTAACAGGTATAACATTGTTTTACGGCATGACTAAGGACAATTTTGAGAGATCATTTCAAATATTTCAAATAAATTATTTCCTTTTAATTTATGGATCTATCCTGAGGAGGGTATTTTGTATATTTTCTGATACAGGACACGTTTTATTTATAAACTAGTTACCGACAGAAAATGTATTCTCACTTTCCTTAAGGCCATATTTCTGACTTCAAACGAAGAAAAAAACTTAAAAAATTATTTGATACCCTTGGTATCTGTGTAAACATGTCAAAAAGAGAAACAGCATGTACGCAAATGAATGAAAAGAACCGTTCATTTTAAGCATGCTAATTATTTTGAAATACGCGTCTTTCCTTGAATTTTGTATTATTACCACCAGAGGTTTAAAAGAAATATTAACTACGAGTTATTTTATATTTTGTTTTTAACTTGATTTTCAGCTATCAAGACATGCTAGTTTAATAAGACCTTAAAGCAGTAAATATATAATGAAATATTTAAGATCACGTCGAAGAACTTAACAAACTGGGAAGAACCACACATTTTCCATTTAATAGTTATTCCAAAGAAAGCAACTAAATTGTATCATGTAACATTTAGAAAACAAATATTATTTCGCATCTTTTCAATTTGAACACTTGTTCGCATCAAAAAAACAACAACTAATCTCTGCGCCAAAAGAACCCATTTGGTAAGTGGGAGCAGGAAGGCCCCAGCTCCGCACAGGATCATGTTTTACTTGGGAGTTCGAAAACAAGCGAGGAGCGAGCTGGGCTAAGTCGCGCTCGGAGGGAAGTCGAAGGAACGAAGGCGCGAAGGCGAATTGCAAGGGATTGGTCCCGGGGGAGCCATTGCACCGACGTTATAGACGGCGCGGGAGGCGAGGTGGAGAGGGCGGGGCGCCGCGGGGGAGAGTGGACGAGGCTGGACGGGCTGGACGAGGAAGCGGGACTGGACGGGGATGAGCGGGGCTAGGCGGCGCTGGGCGGGATGGGCGGGGCTAGGCGGGGCTAGACGGGGCTGAGCGGGGCTGGGCGGGGCTGGGCGGGCTGGGCGGGCTGGGCGGGGCTGGGCGGCGCTGGGCGGCGCTGGGCGTGGGCGGAGAAGCGCGGGCTTGGCGGCGCTGGGCAGGGATTGGAGGGGATTGGCCGGGCTGGGCAGGCTGGGCAGGATTGGCGTGTCAGGCAGGGGTGGGCTGGGCGGGGGTGGGTGGTGCTGGGCGGGGATTGGCGGCACTGGCCAGAGCGAGACGGGGATGGGTGGGCGGGGCGCCGCTGGGCGGGGCAGGGGGGCTGGGCGAGGTTGGGCGGGGATGGGCGGGGATGGGCGGCGTTGGGCGGGGTGGGCGGGGATGGGCGGGGATGGGCGGGGATGGGCGGGGATGGGCGGGGATGGGCGGGGATGGGCGAGGTGGGTGGTAATGGATGGGGACGGTGGGGCGGGGCTGGGTTTGGCCGAGCAGTGTTGGCAAATGCCATATACACAGCGGGCGGGCAACCTTCAAGCCGGAAGTGGGTCAATAGTCTCTCCAGAGCAGCGCAGCGCAGCGCAGCGCTGCCGGCAGGCAAGGGCCGCCTCGTCGCAGGGCCTATCAACTCTCCGTTCAAACTGGGGACAAAACTACAGGATGCCCGCTTAGGAGCGCTAGCATCATCCGGAGCATTTTTGCCTAACTTTTGCCCACTTGGCACTGTAAAAAGTGACATTTGTGGGAAATATATTAGTTGGAATCAAGTACAAACATTTTCAAAAGGAGTTTTCGTTCAGGGAGAAACTTTAGTATTCTCGTCAACAAAATTTCGTGATTAGTTTTGTTTAAATGAAATATCGTAGGCTGTAAAAGTTTTAGCACTTGCTCTTATTAACCCGTTTTGTAGTAAAAAACAAAATTTTGTTGCTATCTTAAAACCAATAGAATCGCCGCAAATCTACCGTCATTTGTTCATTACGTAGTTTTCAAGATCAACTACATTCCATGTTGTTTGTCGTCTAGCTTGTTCCGTTTTACGATCTGTAATAGACCTTTAGAAAATAGCCAAAGTTTCATAGCGGGGTTTTAAGTTCAAAGTTTAATAAGAATTTTTAATTCTAAGGATGTACGTAAACGCAATGTCCAACAATCGTCAGACATATGTCTTCACAAAAAATGTTGAGTGACTAAAATTATTAAAATCAAGGGATAATTATTGCACATGATGCATTACGATTTTTAAGTTACTGTGGATAGCAGCATTTCCTGCTATAACATCTATACATGTATAGATCTCTAAAACATTTCAATAATTTTCAGAAACAAGTTTATGTAACTTTGTATCCGCAGTGAATAGCAATTTAATGTTTCAGAATTTGTAAACCTCTCAATTCATTAGTCCTGAACAATATCGACTGTACTACATGAAAAAATATTTTTCACGTATTCTATTTTCCATATCGTCACGAAAAAATACGTCACTGGAAAAGAATGTAGCATATAATTATTTTTAATACGATTTATCGTGACAATTTTTTGTTCTCGTAATTTTCTCGGGCTACCGCCGGTAGCCCACAGTATACGCCACTGCTTCTCAATAACATAGGCAGTAATCTATTATTTCGTGCAAGAAAGTACAAGTGTGTAGCTCGCTACCCTAAGCATCGCCTCCATAACATACGAGAGTTGAAGGCTCCTCCCGTGTCCCACGGTGCTCAGCTGAGCAAAGCTTATCAATGGGATGGCTACTGCTCGCTAGTTCTGCGGTTCGCTTGCCTCTAGCTAAAGGGCCAGAGCCCATTTCACATTTCCTGACCAGCATTCAAATCCAATAACGTAGTGGATTTTGTGGTGAGATTGCCGGTTCTATGTGAGATTCCTAAGCGTTTTGCAGCTTCCCCACCTCGCTGCCTCTACTTTTAAGCTACGGACACTTCGCAGAGAAACATACTAATAAAGCTATTACGCTTCCACAATCCAGCTCATTGTTAATGTGATGTATCAGAGAATATTTACAAGTGAGCATTTTAAAAAATCAGAGGAACCTTTTTTAATTTACATATATATATATATATATATATATATATATATATATATATATGCTAATAATAACTAATTTGGACTTACAATCAATGAACAACTACTTAATTTACACGTTACTTTCAATTTATGCCTTTAATCTGAAAACAACTTTTAAATTCAAAACCTAAACTATTATTTTTATAAATATATTATCTAGCAGCATTTCTTTTTCTACCGAAATAATTTGAGTTTAAACTGGGATACAACCTTTAAAATATATATAGTAATACGTTTTAAAAATACATCAATTGTTTATGTTATTAAATAAATCCACAGATAGTCGTTTGGAACATATTTATAAATATTCCCAAATATTTATTTTAATTCCGCATACTTTCAAGGGATATGAATGTATGTTGAGGAAGTGGTAGAATGTGGAGGGATAGGGATATGGTGAGATGTAGAGGTATAAGTTGGGATATGGAAGGATAAGGAGAGGTTTGGATGGATGTGGAGGAATGTAGAGGGATCTGGATGGATGTCACGGCAGTAAAGGGAATCAGTGAGATAAAGAAGAATGTGAAAGGATGTGGTTGGAATTGGCGGATGTGCTAGAATGTGGTGGGATATGGTAGAATGTGGTGGGATGTGCCAAAATGTGGTCGGATGTGCTAGAATGAGGTGGGATGGGCTAGAATGAGGTGGGATGTGCTAGAATATGGGATGTGATCGAATGTGGGGGATGTGGTAGGATGCGGTTGTATATGGTAGAATGCGGCGGAATGTGGTAGGGCGTAATGGAATGCGGTAGGGCGTAGTGGAATGCGGAGGGATGTAGTGGAATATGATGCGACGTGGTAGGGGGTTGTGGAATGCGGTTGCATCTGGAGGGACTCAGGAATAAAGTAACCCTACCGTCAAGGACTGGCATCATCCCTTCACGCCAATACACTGCTAACGCTGAAACGGTGGAGTGTGACAAAAGTCAAACTTTGGGGCCAATTACAATAAGGAAATGGAACTGGAGTTACCATTTTTAATAATTCCAAGTGATTGCCAATAACTTCAACTAACAATTGTGTATTGAACATCTTACTTTTGTTTTGATCAAACCTAGGTCTGAAGCAGAACATTGGTCCCTATAATATTCCTAAAAAACTGAAGACAAATTAAATGTCCCTATTGCAACCGTTGGTAAAAAATGTGGATGATTTTGTTAGTTATACACATGTCTAATTATTTGTTCAGATTTCCTACGTTCAAAAATCCAATCGCCATAATTTAAAATGTAGCATTTATGAATACAGATAATAACTGAGACTTTTATCGCTCATATTTTCACAAACAGAGAAGTGATTACAATATCCTAAACGCAATTTTCTCGTTTGCTATTTTTCCCAACAACTATTTCATCAAAAACCCAATGTACTGTTTAATACAGTTTATGAAATTTTGTAGGGGCGTTTCGCACATCGTTAAATGCATATTGGTCTCCGCACATAACAGGCGCTTTCTCGCATTTTTATGGCTCGGCGTAAAAAATCTCCTGTGGCGCGGGAATGAAGCGGCGCTGCCGCCCTGGTAACATAGCAGACAATAGCCCTCATCCTTTCTACAGGAGGCGTCTACCTTCTGCGAGAGGCGTCTACCTTCTGCGAGAGGCGTCTACCTTCTGCGAGAGGCGTCTACCTTCTGCGAGAGGCGTCTACCTTCTGCGAGAGGCGTCTACCTTCTGCGAGAGGCGTCTACCTTCTGCGAGAGGCGTCTACCTTCTGCGAGAGGCGTCTACCTTCTGCGAGAGGCGTCTACCTTCTGCGAGAGGCGTCTACCTTCTGCGAGAGGCGTCTACCTTCTGCGAGAGGCGTCTACCTTCTGCGAGAGGCGTCTACCTTCTGCGAGAGGCGTCTACCTTCTGCGAGAGGCGTCTACCTTCTGCGAGAGGCGTCTACCTCCTGCGAGAGGCGTCTACCTTCTGCGAGAGGCGTCTACCTTCTGCGAGAGGCGTCTACCTCCTGCGAGAGGCGTCTACCTTCTGCGAGAGGCGTCTACCTTCTGCGAGAGGCGTCTACCTCCTGCGAGAGGCGTCTACCTTCTGCGAGAGGCGTCTACCTTCTGCGAGAGGCGTCTACCTTCTGCGAGAGGCGTCTACCTTCTGCGAGAGGCGTCTACCTTCTGCGAGAGGCGTCTACCTTCTGCGAGAGGCGTCTACCTTCTGCGAGAGGCGTCTACCTTCTGCGAGAGGCGTCTACCTTCTGCGAGAGGCGTCGACCTTCTGCGAGAGGCGTCTACCTTCTGCGAGAGGCGTCTACCTTCTGCGAGAGGCGTCTACCTTCTGCGAGAGGCGTCTACCTTCTGCGAGAGGCGTCTACCTTCTGCGAGAGGCGTCTACCTTCTGCGAGAGGCGTCTACCTTCTGCGAGAGGCGTCTACCTTCTGCGAGAGGCGTCTACCTTCTGCGAGAGGCGTCTACCTTCTGCGAGAGGCGTCTACCTTCTGCGAGAGGCGTCTACCTTCTGCGAGAGGCGTCTACCTTCTGCGAGAGGCGTCTACCTTCTGCGAGAGGCGTCTACCTTCTGCGAGAGGCGTCTACCTTCTGCGAGAGGCGTCTACCTTCTGCGAGAGGCGCCTACCTCCTGCGAGAGGGGTCTACCTCCTGCGAGAGGCGTCTACCTCCTGCGAGAGGCGTCTACCTCCTGCGAGAGGCGTCTACCTTCTGCGAGAGGCGTCTACCTTCTGCGAGAGGCGTCTACCTTCTGCGAGAGGCGTCTACCTTCTGCGAGAGGCGTCTACCTTCTGCGAGAGGCGTCTACCTTCTGCGAGAGGCGTCTACCTTCTGCGAGAGGCGTCTACCTTCTGCGAGAGGCGTCTACCTCCTGCGAGAGGCGTCTACCTTCTGCGAGAGGCGTCTACCTTCTCCGAGAGGAGTCTACCTTCTGCGAGAGGCGTCTACCTTCTACGAGAGGCGTCTACCTTCTACGAGAGGCGTCTACTTTCTACATAGCATATATTTATAACAACAGCAGCCACTATGAACAACCACATGTCGACGTAAATTTGTAAGCTTAATGAACTTCTTTTGGCCGGGTTGGCGCAGCCAATATACTAATGATCTTTTTTATGCGAGCTTTCATGACAGGATGAAACTTTTACTTTTATAAGGCATACTTTTATTTTTAACTTCTACAGCATTGTAATTTTCATCTCTAATGATTTTCCTCTTCTATTAATTCTTTCTTTGACTTCATTTTTCTGCAGGCACATACTCTCATCTGATCATCTTCTTTAATGAACATTTTCTACCCTTCCATACATACAAAAATTATCCTTTCTAACATCATACCGATCTAACACATTTACTTGTACTGATGAATTTAATTTCACATCCGTTGTACTATGTTCTACAGATGAAATTGCGCCAACAGTGTCTTCATCTTCTTTACAATCTTCATTCATAAGTAAATCTACCTTCAGCATCTCTGCAAAGATTATATTCAGATTCACTTTCTTGTTTACTCACTTCTTCCATTTCTATCATGGAGTCTCAATCTCTTTCTTCCACATAACAGTCTTCATTTTCTACCATTGTAGAGGAAGATCTGCTATTCTGGAATTCTTCAGCTGATCTTCATATGATGTTTTCATTTTATCATCCCTCTTTTGTGCTTCTTCCTTTCCAATTTGAATATTGGACATCGCTTGTTTTTGCTGTCTTCTGACAATTGATTCATTTTTCAATGTCTCTCGCTTTACTCTGAGTTTTTCGATATTTAGCTCTGCATCTTTTAAATTCTGTGACAATTTCTTTTTGAGACTGTAAACACCCCATATCCAGAATAATTTTCTCTTTATGCAATTCTTTCTTCTCATATTCGATTTCTTTATCTTTTTCTTCTAAATAATCAATTTCTTCAACAACAGTATTCTTCTCGGAGTAATATGATTTTACCATATTGTAATGATATACTTGATCTTCCATTTCCACAAGATCCCCATTCTTCTCAGACTCTTCGTCCGCTTCCCATTCCGTAAGATGTCTACCATTTAACCTGGTATTAACTTCATCTTTAATTATTTCCGAAATAATCTCAAATTCTTCCTCTTTATTCAGTTCTTTCTTACATTCTGTTATTGTTTTTCTAAAAGGATTAAAAATTTCATCTATCTGAGGAATAGTTTTTATTTTATATTTTGCAATTTCTGCTCGAATGTTTGCGAGTTCCATTTCATGTTGCATCTTTCGAAGTTTATCCTGCCTTTCCTGTTCCATCTTTCGAAGTTTATCCTGCCTTTCCTGTTCCATCTTTCGAAGTTTATCCTGCCTTTCCTGTTCCATCTTTCGAAATTTATCCTGCCTTTCCTGTTCTAATTTTTCCTCTGACACTATCGTTTCTAATATTCTTTTTACCATAAGCTCATCGTAATCTTCTGCTTTAGTTATTTTATTAATTAAATTTAAAATAGTTTCTTTTTCTGATACCTCGCAATTTCGCTCTCTAGCTAACATGAGCAAATAATTCTTTTTATATTTAGTTAAGTACAACATGATATACGAGTGATAAACAAATTTTCTCTTGATAACAATTCAATTCAACAATGAACACCCACAACAATGATGACTTAATCCGACTGGATTTCGCTGCCACTTACAGTTCAATTTGATGAACTCCACCACCACCGCAACGATGACTTAGTCTGGTTGGATTCAGCTGCCACCAATATTTTATGTTGTAACTGGTATTAATAACTCCACTAATGTTCAACTCCAATGGCCATCAATATTTTGTGTTGTAATTAATATTCAGTTCCGATCCACTACCACTTCAATCCACTACCGCTTCGATTCACTACCGCCGGTTCACTACCTCAATATAGCTCCAATGATGTTCAATGACGATCCACTACCGCTGCGGTTCAACTCCAGCGGCCACCAATATTCTGTTTTGTAGCTCCACTAGTTTTTAATTGCCATCCACTACCGTTGCTGTCCAACTCCGTGGCCACCAATATTCTATTTCGCAGCCACCAATATTCTATTTTGCAGCTGCACTAGTTTCTATTTTCCATCCACTACCGCTGCCACCAATTTTGTAACGTCACACTCTGCCAACACTTTTTTTTGTTGCATCTGCCGTTACAATTACTGTAACTACTTATTTTTTGAAGAAGTAACAGTTCAATTCTCAGTTTATTTTAGTTTTATTTTAAATTTTTTGTACAATGTACTTTAATATATTGTACCTTTTCACTTTGTACAATTATATCTTACGTATTTCGTTATAGGAACACGTTTTTTGTTCAATTCTCTTTCTATAAGTCATCAATCTCCGTTGCTAACCTCATTCTCTAACACATCATATGTTTCTTATTTACCAATAACATTGTAAAAAAAGTAAATAAACATTGGAATTGTACGAAAGGTTACACACGGGCGTTACCATTCGGTTCCCCTCGCGGTATCTTCTCAGCGGCGCTTTGCCCCAGCATGGTTAAGTTTAAACTGCCGATTGGTTTTCCGATATGCTTAGTCGTGTAATGCACGTGTAATTGGTATGTAAATGTGTGTGTGTGTGTGTGTGTGTGTGTGTGTGTGTGTGTGTGTGTGTGTGTGAGTGGGTGAGAGAGAGAGAGAGTCCCCAAGGGGAGAGAAGAGGACAACTGCATTACAAAAATAAAAATGAAGTCATAATACACATATTACCATTATTGATTAGCACCGCATTCATTTCGGATGACATTAATGTATGTAGGTACTTCAATGAATCCACTTCCTATATTCTGATTAGGCCATTTTTAGGATTATGAATTGAATAAAAGCACAACGTTGTACGAAAAAAATCTTTGATTGATAATCCTTGACCGTGCTTTATCGACCAATGTGCAGTGCAGAGTAATATACGGTGTTCCTTTACACATGTTTGAACAAAATGATTTTCCTGATACTTTATTGCTTGTTATTGCCTTCGTTACGGAGCTCAATATACACTGATTGTCAATACTTGACTGTGCATTATTGACCAATGTGTTCTGAAGAGCAATAAACATTATTACTTTATACATGTTTGTGCAAAAACCATTTTATTTTTGACTGATACCGTATAACTTGTTATTGCCTCCCATACGAAGATCAATATTCACTGCAAAACTGCAAGGAATTACAAAAGGAGATTATGGGAGGGGAAAATGAAAAGATAAAACGAGTGAAGTTGACATATAGTTAATTAGTAATAAGTAAATCTGAATCAATAAAAGGTAGGTAAAAAATGAAATCATGTAACGTACTACGGGCGTTAACAGGATCTAATGGTCTCGGTCGACAAAAGCCCTCGGACCAAAAGCCTTTAAGCTTTTTGGCGTTGTCCGATCATTAGAACCCTTATGACACCCTTGCAATGTAGATAAATATTACTTTCTAAAGAACTCACCCCTAACGAAGAAAAAAATATTTTTCTTGGAAAATCAGTTGTGAACACCGGGTTATGTTTCCCTGAAAATGTCCATTAAACAATAAAAAGGGTCCCATTGAATCAAAAACGGTAGGTTGGTGCGCAAGGTAACAGACAAATCAAAATCGTCACTTTCGCGTTGCTCAGTTAATAAATATAATTATAAAATAGTACATTTTTACTAGTAAGAATTATATGAAGATAGTTAATAAGATATCTTTGTGCAGAGTAAAAATTGACATTTTAGCACAAATAATTAGCATAAGTATAAGACAGTTCTGCTGAAAAATTACTAGTAGACGAGTCAACTAGTAATTTTCTGGCGCAACGGTAAAATTATTAAGGTTTTTAAGTTTCTCGATTCCATTTACCTAAGACATAAGATTCAAAATATTTATGTTTTTATATAGAAAAAATAGAATTTAAGTCTATCCGGCTAAGCGAGATCGCTAAGTCAGAAGTGTCGTGGCAGTCTAGGACCGAAAGATCGCGGATTTGAGTCCCACCTCGGGCATTGTTGTGTTTGTGTGAGTTTCTGTATGTTTGCGATTGTCCATTACATCCTTCATCATCATTATCATTTCACTCATCCCCAGGGCTAACAATCCTGCGAGTAAAAATGGTTTCAGCATGAAAATTCTGATCCCCTCATTAAAGTCACGTGTACATACCCCGGATACATATATGATAGAATAATTAATCAACCACTTGAAACAGCAATATGTGATAGACAATAATAATGTGCGCTTGCTACCTCTAATGCTGGAGCTCCACCTAAAAATAAGCCGATCGGGACGTGCCACTGCTCTCACTTCAACCACGTCACCTGAAAACCCTACACCACTGTCCCCATTCCGACACCCATTCCCCTTTATCAATGTCCAAATCAGCACATAGGTTATGTCCTTCTTGAGGTTAATTATTGATTAATTAAGAGTGTAAAATTGGGGATAGGACAAAAAAAGAGGAAGGAGAGATAGCGCTCGTCCCGTGGCCCGTTCGCTAGGGTAAAGCTCTGGCATTCGCCTTGTGATCGGAAAAAATTCTGAAAGATAACGATCTGTGCATCCGACCACTTGAATCTTCCTCCAGACAGCAGCGGCTGAATTCGATTTAGCTTTGCAGCTAGTATCGAAATCCTGCCACCGTCCGGACTTGAACCCTAGGACCTCCCCGTCAGAAGCACATCAATTGATGCCCCGAGCCACCTACGTCGTCTCTCCGCCCTGAAGCGCCTCTTCATTCTCGAATCACCACCCTCGAATTTCCCCCCTCGAATGACCCGGCCTTGAATCTCAACCCCCGAATTCCCATCCTAAAATCTCCATGCCCGCGTCCTCCTCAGATTCATCCCCACAGTCACTTCCTCCAGCGCCATGGCTCGGCCGGTCGCCGGTCGCGGGTGGCGGGTCGCGCGGCTATTTCGGGCGGATTCCGCCGAGAGCCAGGCGACCGCGGCTATTGATCCCGCCCCTGGGAAACAATATGGCTTTATTGGGCCCATTTTGAGGAAGACACTCGCATTGATTCTTCGTGTCCGAGCGGCGGCGGAGGCGAGAGCAGGGAGCAATGGCGGGGATGGGAGCGAGAGTGAGAGCGAGCACGGGGCGGAGGCGGGGGCGAGGGCGAGGGCGAAGGCTGAAGCGAAGGTGGAGGCGAAGGCGGAGGCGAAGGCGGAGGCGAAGGCGGAGGCGAAGGCGGAGGCGAGGGCGGTGGCGAGGGCGAGGGCGGCGACGAGGGCAAGGGCGGCGCGAAGGCGGGAGCGGGAACGACGGCGGCGGCGAGGGCGGGGGTAGGGACGAGGGCGGCGACGAGGGTGAAGGCGAGGGGGGGGGCGAGAGCAAGAGCGGGGCGGGGGCGAAGGCGCGGGCGGGGGCGAGGGCAAGAGCGGGGCGGGGCGGGGCGGGGGCGGGGACGAGGGCGGGGACGAGGGCGGGGACGAGGGCGGAGGCGAGGGTGGGACGATGGCAGCGACGAGGGTGAGTGCAGGGCGCCGGGGGCGAGGGCGGGGGCGAGGGCGGGGGCGAGGGCGGGGGCGAGGGCGGGGGCGAGGGCGGGGGCGAGGGCGGGGGCGAGGGCGGGGGCGAGGGCGGGGGCGGGGGCGAGGGCGGGGCGAGGGCGGGGGCGAGGGCGGGGGCGAGGGCGGGGGCGAGGGCGGGGGCGAGGGCGAGGGCGAGGGCGAGGGCGGGGGCGGGGGCGGGGGCGAGGGTGAGAGTGAGAGAGAGTGAGAGTGAGAGTGAGGGTGAGAGCGGGGCGAGGGCGGCGGAAGGGGTGAGGGTGGCGGCGGGGGCTTTGCGCACGGCACGCCGCGCGGGAACCTGCCAGCGTGCGCGGGCCGACACGCAAGAGGGCGGCATTTCGTAGGTAGAGCAAAATAGCAACGAATATATTTCGTTCATTTCAGCTTAACTTCAGTTCCGGTTCTTCTTAAACCTATTTTTCTGACATTCACTCTCCGTTATTTTAACCCTAAATTCCTAAAGGCGAACTGTACCTAGCATTATTACAAAGGCGTAGTCTGACAGCGTACTTTGGGTACAAATTAAGATAAACTCATTTTTATAATGAAACACTAAATCAATGGATTGAACATGTATCATACGGAGTTACAAAATACATTTAAAAGGGTTTTATAGATACACCTAAATGACTTGACTGTCACAACAGACACTTGCTTGGTGCTCTCCACACGTGGCTTTTGAGAAGCTTCCGCAGAAGTACCTCGTCATGCGACTTTTGTTATGATCGCCATCGCCCCATTATGAGTGATAAATGTTCAGAACAAAACATAAATCATAGAGTTTGTAGTCCCTATTTACAATATCATCCAATATAGCGCAAAAATATCCTTGACATTGCAAAGGAGTAGTCTACTGGACAACGCGTGTTAAAATGGCGAACACGGTAAATAGGCACGAGCATTAGTTTATGTCACTGGCACACAATGAAGATACTTAAGAGTTTCTGAAACGAGAAACGAGGGGAAAATCCAAACATAAATACATTAGAAATAAGTTAGTACGTAAGACTGTATTGAAACTATTAAAAGAAAATAAACAAAAAAAAATAAAAAGCCCTAAGAAGGACCGTTTGGCAACCAATAAGAGTATAAATAAAATCGCAATCGAGCAAGGACGGAGAGGCGACCACAACAAGTGACATATCAAGTGAACAGACCAGTGTGTGCTAAAACACTCCAAGTGCTACTCCCGGGAATAATTAACAATTGTGTGCTAGTGCATCGAGGTGCGTAAAACATCCCGGCGGGCGCCCAAAAAATGAGACAATCATCCGGGCGCCCGCCACAAAAACACTTAAAAAAAAAAATAAACCTTATCAACCATGTATGGAAGAGCTCCACCCCGGAGCAGGCCATGAAACGCGAAGAAAGCTCACCTCAGCCAGACGAGGGGAAGAGGTGGGGGACGCTTTCGGAACTAGTTGCGTCCTCTGACGGACGACGCTTTTGTAATCTAGGGTTTATTTTGTTTCGATCTTATGTTATCTCACTAATTCTCTAAAGCAAACTACACGACGATGATGAATGAGAATAATTATGATTATGAAATAAGAAGTAATTGAAACAATCATTACCCAACAAAATCAGTCTCCCCTATTATTTACCACAAATTCCCCATGGAAATAATGGGATTTACTTTACGGGTTGAAACTGAGTGCATTATGTGTCCGAGGTCCCTAAAGAATATGGAACGTTGTTTTAGTTAAGGAATAAAAGCACCATCAATTATTAGGGAAAATCTCAAAAGAAACAAAAGAGTGAGACCGAGAAAATTCTAGTTGTACTTTTTCAAAACTGTTACGTCAGAAATGTTTGCGAAAACTTGCTAATTTCCATTTTAATTTCGTATTTGACGAATTGCAGTGTTACTAACGTTCCCTCGACTAGATAAAATTCCGTCCAAAATTATATGGACAGAACTGAAGGTCTCATGCTTTGGCCATTGATTGATTTTGCTTTTCCTTCATAAATTTTTTAAAATGAAATACGTTAAAAAGTCTAAATGACAGATCACTCTTAAAGTATTTCTACCCTGTGCTGTGGAGAGAAAAACAATTAGACAAGTAATCCTTTTTTCGAAATAAAAGATTCGCGGAATATTTTACATCTACAAAAGTTTCAGAAATAATAAAATAAAGATTATAATCAAAGAAGATACGATTGAAATCCTTAGTGAAAAATGCAGAAGATATCACTAAAGATGATACAGATATAATGAAATTCTAATATGTAGATATACAGATTCTAATATACAGAAGATGCATTTATAATGGAGTTCTCCGGAAGTATGTGCCTGGGCAAAGAAATTGTGACGCACTGCAACGACAGTCCCTCGAAAGCCTGGCGGTATGAAACATAAGAACGCAGAGAGCGTCTCCCAGGACCAGACACCGGAGCAGGGTCTCATATATATAACGTAGTAGAGAGCATTACAGTGACGCCCTCGACTGTAGCACCTTCTTACAGGACTAAAATACGAACTGCTGCCAACGACACTTCAAACGTGCGTGGCTGCTGCGTGGGTTCACGAAACGCAAGCAGGCGCGTAATGTTAACCTCTGAAGAAGGCGCGAACATTGACGCTATGTGTTGTAACATTACGCGCCCGCTTGCGTTTCGTGCTCACTAACATCCGCACATAAACATTGGCTGATATCTGCGAAATACGAAAAGTGGCTTTTAAATATTCAATTATTCATTGTATATATAAGATGCAGCTATATATACAATGAATAATTGTATATTTAAAATCCACTTTTCGTATTTCTCAGTTATCAGCCAATTTTTATGTGCGGATGTTAGCGAGCCTAACCTGCAGCTGTACCCGGCGACGTTAGCGCCATCTATTTTTGCAGCGTCCAGCTTTGTCTCCGGCTTTGATGGAGAGTCGCAAGGCCCTGCACGGGAGATCAGCCATTTAAGACGTTGAGGGGGAGGACAAAGTGGGGGACAGCGGCGTGGGCGGTGTCGGAACGAATCGGGAGAGGGCGGGGGCGGGGCGGCCAGGACAAGCCGAGTTGCACTACAACGCGTCGTCGATATGAAATATCATTTTCTTCGTTAAGAATTTTAATCTTTGTTTAAAATTTTTTTTTTTTGCTTTAGGCACGTTTATAGTGTAATATGAGAATATTATCCTCACCCATTAGTCTTTTTACTCTCTCGCTACCGCTTACGCAGTAGAGAGAAAGTTATTTTAAGCTGCGCGAAAAAAATGGCGAATTGTAGGCAGAAGAATTATTAGAGAGCCCTGGTAACGAACACGTGGATACACCTAATTGAAGAATTTAGAAAAAAGTCATCTAATATGTGGCGTAGCCAGAATCCATGTTTTGTGGGTCCCTGACACTGAAAAAATCCAATTACGGCAAAACGTCCGTCCGTCCGTTAACAACTCGAACGGCTAAACCGTTCAGCCGATTTTCTCCAAAACTGATATTCCCCAATCGCTCTGACAGATGGCCCTTTGAATTTGAAAATGATATTTTAATTTTGGGGGCACTTTACATGAAGCACATGGAACATTTTCCAAATTTCAACAAAAAAATGGCTCAATCGACTTTGATTAAATTTTGTTGTTGGATAGTGTAAAGAACGTTTAAGTGGATGTTGCATGCTTCATGTTAGTTGAATACCCTGAATTTGGAAAATTTCAATAGTTCAAATTTTTTTCGGAGTCTTCCTACAACTAAAATATTCAAGATAGATATTTTTTGCTTAATGAAATCTGTTCATTAAAGATAGATTATGAAATAAGGTCGAACACTATTTTTCGAAAATTTGATTACTTTTCGCGTAACTAAGCGTGAAAATACGGGCGAGAAAGTATGTGCTGTTTTAGCGCGCACCTGAACGCTTCACGGGTGAATCATTCTGCACTGGTGTTTGGCGGATGTACCAACTGTCAAGCAGCAAACTGGGAATGAAAATGTTGAGATTTTTGTCATTGCTTGTTCAGCGTTAACTGCGTCACAACGTGTATCGCCGTTATGCACCAGATCTCATTGCCCTTCACTTCCACAAAATTTTATAGTCTCCATCACGAACGAGTTACCGAAAAGGGGGGGTGTAACCTCGTTTTATAAGATTTTCCACCACATGTTTACAAAAAGCATTTATTATAGAAAGCGATAATTTTTTATCGCCATATGATCTAGAAATTTGTTACTTGATTCTGAACTACCCCATAGTCCCTGTAGAAGAAATCAGTATTTGAGGGTCATTCTTCAATTTATACGTTTTTATTGCTACACCAAATACTTTTGACAAGAAAAAATTAAAATTCTGAGATTTTAAAACGCTAAATGTAGTTCACAGGGCTTTAAAACATTTATATAAAAATACAAAGAGTTTAAAAATACAAATAAAAGTAAACTAAATGCAAATATGGAGAGTGAGAGGTGCATCGTTAAAAAACGAGAAGACCCTACAACATCCGCATGGTGGAGCTCCACCTGGATAGAGCGCCCTCAAATGAAATATGAGAGCAGATAGCTTACTCCCTTTGGCCAGTCGCTCGAAGGCTGTTATTGCGGGGTCGAAGGTGACAGCAAAGGCACGGGCGACAGAGGTTGGCGGGGGCGGACGGAGCCGGGGTAGAGACGAGGACTAGACAGCGTCGCCTGCAGGTGTGGGTTGAGATAAAGGTTGGGGTTAGGACGGCCAAGGGGTGAAAAGGATATGGAGGCGAAGAAGGATGGGCGGCGTCGCGTCGGGGTGAGGAGGAAACGATGGTGGGGACGGATTTGGAGCCGAAGGTGACAAAATCTAGAACGAAATGCGTATACGGGCGAGAAAGTACGTGCTGTAGAGCACCACTAGTTTGACAGCGCGCACCTGAACGCCTGGTGGGCACATCATTCTGCACTGGTGTCGGGAGGTGAGGACAGGCAGTTTCAGGAGGCGGGGTAACTCGGGTGAATGCGGGGGGTGGAGAGGACCGGGTGAGACAGACGGAGCGGGGCGGAGGCCAAGGGGAAGGTTCAGGTGGGCCAGCGGCGGAAAGGGAGATGGAGTAGTAGGTTGAGACAACAGAACCCGGCGAGGGAGAGACGGTGACGAAGGTAAGGGCGCGGTAGAAACCAGGGCCAAAGGTGAAGAGGGGAAGAGGGAGGAGACGTGGGCGAAGGGGTGTGAAGAAGCGAAGCAGGGGCAGTCAAATTGTGACGAGAGAGAGAGAGGAACGGGTGATAACAAGGTAGAGGCGGCCGCAGGAGAAGGCACCTGTGTGGGCGAGGCAGGCCGGAGTGGGGAGATAGGGAGGGCGGGGTATGGACGCAGGTGAGAGTTGGAGAGGGGTGGGAGCACGGCGGACAGGAGAGGTGCCGAGCGGACGAAGTGGAGAAGGGGGGGGGCAAGATGGAGTGGGGGCGCGGCGAGGTGGAGGCGAGCGGGTGCGGGAGGGGCGGGACCGGTGTAGGGGCGAAAGCGGAGCGCTCGTGTCTGGGAGCGCATGAAAGGCGTGGGGGGAGGAGTGAGGTTGGGCGGTGGTGAGAGAAGACTCACAAGGGGGTGAAAAACTGAAAGGGGTGCGCAGCGTGTTTGCGGCGAAGTGGCGGATGGTGCAGGGCAAATCGTATGGGGGAGGGATGAGGCTGGAGGCGGGAGGCTGGAGGGGGGATGCTGGAGGGGGGTGGCTGGAGGGGGGAGGGGACCTGGAGGGGGAAGCTGAAGGGTTGGCTGGAGGGGGAAGCTGGAGGGGTGGCTGGAGGGGGAGGCTGGAAATGGGAGGCTAGAGAGGGGGAGGCTAGAGAGGGGAGGCTAGAGAGGGGAGGCTTGATTGGTGGAGGCTGGAGAGGGGAGGCTGGAGGGGGAGGCTGGAGGGGGAGGCTGGAGGGGAGGCTGGAGGGGAGGCTGGAGGGGGAGGCTGGAGGGGGAGGCTGAAGGGGGAGGCTGGCGGGAGAGACTGGAGGGAGAGGCTGGAGGGGGAGGCAGGTGCGGGGGCGGAGCGGGGGCGGAGCGGGGCGGAGCGGGGGCGGAGCGGGGGCGGAGCGGGGGCGGAGCGGGGGCGGAGCGGGGGCGGAGCGGGGGCGGAGCGGGGGCGGAGCGGGGGCGGAGCGGGGGCGGAGCGGGGGCGGAGCGGGGGCGGAGCGGGGCGGAGCGGGGGCGGAGCGGGGGCGGAGCGGGGGCGGAGCGGGGGCGGAGCGGGGGCGGAGCGGGGGCGGAGCGGGGGTGGAGCGGGGCGGAGCGGGGCGGAGCGGGGGCGGAACGGGGGCGGGGGGTTGGGGGCGGGGGGGTTGGGGGCGGGGGGTTGGGGGCGGGGGGTTGGGGGCGTGGGCGGCGGCCGGGACGTAGCTGAGGCGGAGCGCGCTAAAACGCGCGGATCGCGTTCCCTGGTTCTGCGCTCGTCTTTTATCTCAGGCGGAGCGCCGGCGCGGCGCCTCGGTCAACAGTCCGGGAAAATAAACTGTAGAAACACGCGGCGAACCGGAGCTCCCGGCGGAGGCGCTTTTATGGAAACCCCTCCCCTGGCGGAAAATATAATCCATCGCGATGGGGAGTGTTCGAAAGCCTCTTCGCAGTTGCGTGGCGCTGTTTCACTCTTCTCCGATGTTGTTCTCTGTGGATGTGAAACGTGACGCGAGGATGTAGAGAACGAAATAAAGGAAAAAAACCTTTTTTTTTCACTCGTGTGGAACTAGTGCTTTTATGGTCAAGGTAGATGATTGTCGTGTATTTCCAGGAACTCGAACCATTAAGTTCACTATACTATACTTGGGTATTAAGAAGATAGAGATTTCCGGCCGAAAATTCGCTGTTTTTCGCGCAAAATTACATACCTTTCTCTCTTCTTCGTAGCGACAAAGTAATATGTTGCTTTTCATTATCTACGAAGAAAATCAGAATGCACTTCCGTCGTGACAACCTTTTTCCAATGCAAATTCTCAACTCTACAATAGGAGAGGAAGTATTAACTCTTTTATTTTGATTTATATACACAAAATGATAAATGTGTCGATACAGTTCGAAATAATAGTCAAACGTGCCAAGAATATTGAAATGTAGGGTGGGATTAAAATACAGCTGGCGTCAACATAATATCCATTCGTCCATGCACGAAAACATCCAGTAATGAATGTGGCTAGTTATCAGGGTTGCATTAAATAACTGAATACAAAATGGCCATTAAATTTCAACATATAATAAGGAATGCTGATATTAATTTATATTGTTCTTTTGTTAATATTGATAAACTATGGATTCCGATATTTGTCGAAGTCATTCATAAAGAGTAGTACGTTAATGTAAACTATAATATTATCAAATTATGATTGACATGCCATTATCCCCATTAGTGAATTAGTAAAAGAAGAACAGCTTCCTCGAATACAATCTGAGGTAAAACGTTTTAACTTCAATGTATTTTTCTTGCAAATATTACATTTAAAATATAATTTAAACAGTTATAATTCTTACATCAATGTCTTCCATGTGCGAAGTTTTTCTTCCAATTACACGATGATCCACAAATGCTGAGATGGTCTCTCAATGTTGTTTTAGGCAGTAAATTTAAGAGTTTGTTTCCAAAGTAATGCATCTTCAATTACGTTTGTTTTACATTTTACGACAAATATGTCTTCTTAAAACGCTTCTAAATAATTTACAAGGTATTTTCCTAAAAAACTGCCTTTTTTCTCATGTCAAAAACGTTTCTGAAAACCGCTGCTTCATTGCTTTAACTGTAAGGCTGATTTTGAATGTTTTACCCTCTTGAAAAATCGCATTTATTGGCGATAGGTCACTTTAAAAATAAGCTATTTAATTAGCTCTTCTCTCTTCAAATACCATTCTGCTACAATTGTTTGATGAAGATTTTTAAAAATAAGTCAATTCTAAAATACAAAATTATTTTTATATTTTCCCCGTTTGTTTCAGGGTTAATCTCTGAGCAAGTATGAACTTATGATGAATAAATCGATCCACAATATCTCGATCTGTCTCGGTTGCTTCCGCACGATGCGTCTGGTTGATATAAAATTTCATGTCCGATGTTAAAACACGCTCATGCAACTTCAGGCATATGTGTTATACTGTGTGCAGTTCTCTGGATTGTTCGATACAGACGGTAGCATCACAATAAAAATACTATTTGCATGAAACAGAATGAGGTACGCCTGACGGAAGAATACTTTGAACTGTACTGTGCACATTATATTTTGACTTAAAACCACCACAACATTCTCCAATTTCCTCTTCAGGGTACACAACTTCAGTAATCTTCAATTACAGTGCGATTTTTCTGTAACTCGAGCCCCTATGGTCACGATGGAATATCACACGTCATTTCGCGTCTTTCTCCGTTGTGCCACTAGAAGTCGCATGATCACAAGCTCTGCATGATACGGTCGCGATCATGCGATACCTGGCGGCACGACTGAGAACGTCGCGAAATACCGTGACATATTGCATCCTGAAGACGGGCCTTCAAGGGCAAAGTTAGCAAAAAAACAGTATAGTTGCGAGTTTTACATGAAGACATGTAACATCATTTCGCTCATCCTTCCACAAATACCCCAATGCACATCCAGTACCTCACAATTTAAACATGATTTATTTGCTTTGAAAGATGAGCATTTGCTCTTTCTCGGTACAGACGCATGAGAACCCCGTCTCGCGTGGAAAGGCACGGGCTTTTGCGTCGTCCTTTGTTATGACAAGCCGCACGCCCAAAACGCAAGGGCTATTGCGTTTTGCTCAGACGCTTTCCACTAAAAGAGGCATCGAGTGTGCGAAGCCACACGCACCGTTACACAAGACACCGTTTACACAAGGGCAACTAGCTTCACGACAGTTCTCGAAGCAGCGACTGGCGCTGTGCAAATGCCCGCGGACAGACAAAGCCATTGCGGACAGACAAAAACATTGGTTGAGTAAGGTTTCCGAACTCGTCAACTTCTAGGTTCATTAGTCGCGTTAAGATAGTGTAGTGTAGTGTAGTGTAGTGTATATTAGGGTATATTAGGTTTTTAATGTTTGTATGTTCACAAAAAAACTTGCATAGTAAACTTACAAAAAAAATGTTTCAAAAACACCCCACACGCAAAAAGAAATTAATGCCAGATGTCGATTTAGCCATTATCACCAAGGCTTTGTATACTCCTGACCAGGGTGTACATATGACTTGCGTCAGTTTCAATCTTCGTCTAAAACCGTGCCTAGCTGCCATGTGCCTATCGTTAAGTCAGAGAAAGTGGCTGGTGGTTAGTCCGCACCGAAGCTGATGGGACATATGCAGTTAAGGTCTAACGGTTTTACTTCTTATTATAGAAAAGAAATGCTCATAAATAATAATAATAATAATAAAAATGCCTTTATTAATGGCGAGGCTCAGGCCATAGGGCCTGCTCTTCCGCCTAACCACTCAATCTACATTAATACAGAGAAATAATATTTTAAGAGGGGGAGGGCCAGCTGTACATTTACATACATATAACCACGATTAAACCACGATATAACCACGCTCATATAACCACGATTTGGCTTTGGAGCTCTCTAGTAGTATAATTTAGCAACATAACAATTGATTAGCACTAAAAGTTGCAAATTTGCGGCCAGAGGGCTCCAACAATGACTGCACACGAACGCGACGACAATGAGCGAGCGCTCTGAGCACAAAATTAATTTGACCATTAATGGGTTAATCACAATGTCTCTAAACATCAAGAAGACCAACACAAGCCCAGGTGCATTACAGCTAGGGTTGCCAACAATGTTCATGTAAAATAGAACACTCTCGATAAGAAAAAAACGCATCAACACATTTATTTTTATAAATATTTAATTTTGACTAACATCAGCTTTCTTCTCTCCAATTCCGATTTAAGTGGAAAGATTCGTTCACAAAATGCAGATAAAAATGGTCTGAGCGTCTCCTTTTTTATTTTAGTCGCTAGATAGTGACACTATCATTCAATCGTTTGTCAGGGTTCAGGAAAAGGATATTCACCATTTCTATTCTAAATTAAACAATAAACAATACAAGGTAGCAGATGTGAGTCATGTTGTAAAACAAATGATAACAATGTTAAAAATTTAGTAAAAGGAGGGCATTTAAAATACAAAGGACAGGACAATTGACATCAAGGAAAGACTGTCCTCCCAATGGCTGACGGACTGTTGGCAACCATATACTACGGTTTTTCTAACTTTGCCCCTCAAGGCCCGTCTTCACTTTGAAGCATGTCACGGTATATCCCGTCTTTCTCAGTCGTGCCACTGGATATCGCATGATCGCGACCGTATCAAGCAGTCCCTTGTGATCTTGCGACTTCTAGCGTCCCGACCGAGAAAGACGCGAAATGTCATGTGATATTCCATCGTGGCCGTACGGGCTTGAGTGGAAAAGTTAGAAAAATCGCACCATAACCAATCACAGATCAGGTAACCATTTCGCCACTCAACACAAGGAACAATAGACCATCTTTGCGGCCGGCCTCGCATCTGTGTCGGTATGAGCGCGACGAGCCCTGGAGGCTTCCCCGTTGACTACGCCCTCCTCTGGCAAGGACAAAGGTTCAGCGGGGCGCGCTGGCTATGTATACCCCGGGCAGGAGCACTCCACCTGCCGAACTCGTTAAAGCCGGAATCGATCGCAGCCGTGAAAAAGGCGGAGAAAAGCCCTCCGGGGCGGTCGCGACGACGGCACCTGCGCTCTTCCGGTCAACGGCCGCCTGAATCATTCAGCCTCCGTGCGCCGCACGACCCGCCCCCCCCCCGGGGACCGAGCCGCAGGGTTGCCACATTAGGGGATTTTGACCTCAAAATAGGGATTTTTTTTCGTTGTGGCGAAAAAATTGCGAATATAAATGGACAGGAAATGTTTGGGTGGAAATTTATTTTCATTCAGAGTCGAGGTAGAAATATTATTTATAGGTATCAAGAAAAGGCGCATCCACTGTTTTTAATGACAATCCCTTATTGGCAAATATCACTACGTTTCGTAACTTGATTGGTTGCATCATCAGATTTCTAAAATTTATGGGAAAATATAAACACTATCTCATATCCAAATGACAAAAATTAATGTGGATACTCCTTTTATTGACACAAATATAACGGGCAATTAAGAACATTCCTTCTACTTTTTATCTGCAAGTTCTACTAGAAATATTATTCTCTGAATTATAATGAATACAAAAGAAACAATAGACGTCATTCTCTCTCATTTTTATGTATCAAAAAGAGAAAAATCAATGACGGGCATAGAGAAAGAATTACACGAATAAAACGAACGTATAGGATTTCGGACAGTTCAAAGGACTGTGACTGAATGATGGGAATTATTTGAATTTAAGGGGACAACCAATGGAATTGTCAGGGACAGCTCATTTCGTTGGTGCACAATTTGGATAATATTTTTCGTTTCAAAGTTGGGTAATTTTGTTTCATTGGAGAAATCGTTTTTATTTGCGGAAATTCCATAGAA